>CAMZMU010000104.1:7919293-8065960 GCA_947311845.1 Poa pratensis | reverse complement strand
TTTTGAAAATATGCCTTTGCAAGAACTAGTAGGTAATAATCCTGAAAATGTTGATGTCAACTTCATTAGGTACTATGGTAATAATGGGTATGGTAACAACAATTATAACTCTTATAATAAGCCCCCATATGTTCCAAACAAATATACCACTAGTAGTAATGTTTCTAGTGATTTGGAAAACACCATTAGATCATTTATATCTACTCAAAAGGAGCTCAATAAGGAGTTCATATCCAAATTCGAAAACATGATATTTTGTTTGAAAGAGTAGATCAACTCACCAAGGAAGTTTCCTCATTAAAGAACATCATTATATCTCAAAAAGATAAAAAAGTTGAGGAAGTTAAAATGCTTAGTGAAGTTAAGGAACCATTTGTTGATTTAGAGAAGTGTAGCTTGCATGAATTAATTTCTATCTTACAAAAATTTGCAAGTGATCCTTCTGTTAATATTAACCAGGCTGGTTTTGGTTCCTATATTGCTAATCATGTCTTAAAAGAAAAGATTGCTAGATACAATCAAGAAGCTATGATACCACCTAAGATTGGGGATATCTGGATCCCTAAGGTACTAGTAACGATTGGAAAAGAGACACACCATGCCATTTTAGATCTAGGATCTAGTGTCTCTATATTATCTAAAGAACTATATGAAGTCCTTGAACTTAAAAATATTGAGAAATGCTCTATAGAACTTGCACTTGCTGATGATTCCATTAGACATGCTCTAGGAAAAGTAAGTGATGTTATGGTAGAGTTACACATGACTTTTGTGCCTGTTGATTTTCTAATCATGGACATGGGGAATAAAACCTCTAGTCCTATTATTTTGGAAGACCTTTTCTTCGTACTACAGGTGCCATTATTGATTCAAAGGAAGGGAATGTGAAGTTTCAGTTTTCACACAAGAAGAGCATGGAACACTTCCCAAGGAAGAGGGACACACCAAGGTTCAAGCCCCCTCATGAGCTACGTCCCATTTGAATATCAAGTAAGTAAGCCTAGCTATATGGCTATAAAGAAAACGCTTTACGGGAGGCAACCCGGTTGTTTTTGTTTGAGATTTTCTTTGAGTCCTCTTGCTGTAACAAGAGAGTAGTTTGTTAGTTTTGTTTCTTGGATTTTTAATAAAGAACCAAGTTTTACCTATTTTGGGTTTGAAAAGTTGCTATTCATTTTTTATAACTCCGATTGAGCTGTAATTTGAACTAGCTTCAACTTTTCATCCTCTATATGATTTTTTGCAGATTTTTCTGACGAGTTTAAGTAGGGTAGAAAAATGCGTTTTGCTGCTGCTGTTTTTCTGGACAGATTCTGTCTTGATATTGTTTGATGCATTCTTTGAGCTTTTTGCTTGAATCTTTTTGATTCAATTGAGTTTATGAGTAGGCATACAACATTATATACTCTCTGGACATTCATATGAATTTTTGCCTAAGGATTTTATGCAGCAAGGAACCTATTTGTTTATCACTACTAATATCACCCCACAGAAAAGAAATGGGAGAAACGGTGTTTTGAAGTTTTTTCACAGGGATTAGAGGAGCTGCACCAAGAGCTATCCAAGGATGGTGAAGACCATAAGCTTGGGGATGTCAAGACAACCCCACTGACCAACACACTCTCGGTTTGCACACGTCTAACTTCTGTTTTTCGATCAAAGCACTTTATCGTATAAACTTGGAGCGTCTGTTTTTTTGCTTTTGTTATTTCGGTTTGTTAATAAGACCACCACTATCATTTATATATGAGAGAGCTACTGGAAGTTTGGGTTGAATTATGTTGGATGCTATTAAATATATTGGGATAGGGATGTTTGAGTTGATTTTAAAAGATACATATAGTTGCATAATTCATGTGCTTTGAATGAATGTTAATTTGCAAGTGTGTTGTCAAGAGCTATCTTTCCATGTTTAGATGTTGAATTTTAACTTTACTTGGTTTAACATGGATTGATTAGTTCTATGGACACTTATGCATGCATTTAGATGGTCAACTTTCTCCCTATTGCTAGCCCAAAAATTACAACAAGTAAAAAGCTTGTTTCCCAACACCTTCAACCAAAGTTTTTCCAGTGAGTCCACCATATCTACCTATTAGCTTTATGCTATTCCAAGTATGTTTATCATGTTATATTGTGTTATCTACATTTCTGAATTTAAATGCTTATGTTATTGATTGTCATGGGAAAAATTGGTTAAAAGCTCTCACGAACTTGATGCACAATTTACTTTTATTGCATTTAATAAGCATGAACCATTGTGATTAAAATTATGAAGTTGTGGGCTTGACAATAGTTTTGGTTGGGAGTTAGCCCATATGTGCTGTCACATGGCAAGCTTTCAACATTGCACTTATTTATATTTAGTTGATGTCATGTACTTTTGTTTATGGATGCCTATCATGGGTGAAATGAATGTGGATACTTAGTAAGTTCAAAGAGTTTGTATAAATGGTTAGAGAAATGCCTGGGCCGCTAATCTAAGCCATGCATCATTCATGGTGGAAATTTACAGCATAACCATAATGTTCATTCAGTGATGCACCTCATAATAAAAAGCTATACCCATAGTAAATAAAAGAGTGCTGAGATTGTTCATTGTCTGTTTGTCTTGTTGTTTTGACATGGGCTTGTTCATGTCAAGGGGCAAGAGGTACCCCAGTGCAGTTCTTGATGATACTATTATTACTTGCAATGACCTTTATTTGAATTTACTTTGTGGACCAAAGTGAGTAACACATGGTGTAGGTACTTGTATTCAAGGGACATGAGACATTCAACCAATACATTGTCAAGCACACCACTCATATTTGCTTTCACTTTAAACATTAATCATTCAAGATGCTATGATAGGGGTAATGAGAGCTCCACACCAATGACTACCACATTGCAAGCATTAACTTAAGTAGAAGTGTTTGGAAGTTAGATGAAACTTATTCATGCTTTACCTCTACTTATTTATCTATCCAAAGTGTCCACCTTTTATATTCAGTTTTCATAAGAAGTACTCTATGACCACCATAGGATGTTTTTACTTTTCATTATGCATACATTTGGTCCATAGTACTTTCTTCTATGTTACACTTTGTGAATTTATCATTGAACATCTTTACATTGAGTATTTGATATCACTTCATAATTTATCTTGCATATTGTTATTCCTTTGAAGAATGAATCATTTGACTCTATGTAGCAATAGTAATCACCTTTGATATCCATTGATAGTATTAAAATGCAAAGTCCATGTTAGTTTTATCACCTTCATACTCGGGACGAGCATGGGTTAAGCTTGGGGATGTTGATGCATGTAAAATGCATACATGAACTTTACATTTTATTACATGTTATTCCATGTTATTTGCATCATATAAGGGTTATATTCATGATTTATATTGAGTTTTGGGGATAATTAACAACTTCCCCATTTTTCTGGAATTAACCCTGCACTGTCAGAAAACCCCTTTTTCTATATTTTTGTTTCAGGGACCCAAACGACGTCCAAATGACCTGAAATTTTACGGGGATCACTTTTTTGGAAGGAACGAAACGTAGGCGCAAAGGAATCGAAGAAACGGAGACCAGAAGGCCGAAAGGGGTGGGCCCACGCGGCCAGATTCCCTGACCGCGTGGGACCCACCATGGCCCTCGGGCCTCCGCTGCCGTCGATCTTCTTCCCGAAGCTTCGTCTTGACCTAAAAAGACTATATATAGACCCCCCAGGGCTTTCGCGAAAGAGAGCGCCGCCGAAAACAGAAACCACGAAACAGAGACCTGGAGCTGAAGATTGGAGGGGGAAAACTCCGGCGGGGCGCTGCCGGTGTGTCTCCTTCCCCTCCAACAACATCTCCACCGACACCATGATGAAGAGGGAGTAGTCCACCCCTGGACTATGGGTTTGTGGAAGTAACTTATGTATCTCTCCTCTCTATGAGCTTCACTAATTAGTACCGTATGAGCTGCTGAACATGATTACGGTCATCTATGTAATTCCTTTGTGGTGGATCTTTATTATGAGTTAATACATGTTTGAGATTGCAATGGTTTTGTTTCAGTTATGAAAGTAGATGCATATTATGTACCCCGTTCTTATTTACTTGTCATGATCAAGCATGTTTATGAGAGCATGTGAGGGGGAACGTGTGCATTAGTTGGAGTAACGGGGGTGGCTAGTGCAGTGAACGTGACAGAAGTTCTGCGATCCACTTGGGTTTTCTACCTTACTTTGTTGCCTCACTAGGGATAAACAAAAATACCATGCTACCGGAGAGTGGATGTGACCTTGGCCACTACTCCATGACTAGATCTAGCATGTTCTTATTTTAACTTCATGTCATTGAACTTATTGCTATGCTCTGATTTATCTTAATTACTAAGGTGTTATGATTTAGTTCGCATCTTGGTGGAGCATAAGAGAGAGAACAACTTATACTTGAGATCTCTATGTTAGGACGTGATGCCCATATTATTAATAACTTGTCAAACCATGTCTTGCCATCTTTCATGTTAATTTTAGTGTTCCATTGTCTACCACGTTATCAAGAGAGAGTGCATTTGTGAAACCATGAACCCCGGTCCATTTTTAATCATAAGAAACACCTTTCCAACACTTTTATCACCACTTTTTTTGCTGCCATTATTAAATCCGAAAATACAAAAACACTTTTACATCTTGCATTCATCATAAAAAACCCAAAAATATCATTTACATTGTTTCCCCATCATTGCATATTTATTTTACCATCATTGCATATTTACTACTGTTTGCATATTTATTTTATTATCATTCTCACACCTTGTGCTTGACAACCACTTGGTGAGGTTGAGGGCACAAAACAATTTATTTTGTTGCAGGTTCTCAAGAGAAGGATAAGGAGATAACACCTGAAATACTGGTTCCCCGAGAGTTCGATATTAAACCCTCGAGTCACCCCTCGTGGGGAAAACTGTCTTCCACTACTACATACACTCTGCACTTGGAGTCTCAACCTAACCCATATTCTTTTGACGCAGGTAACTCCATGCCATCAAGACTGTTTTCTGGCGTCCGTTATAATAGCATCATTGGGTATCAGCAACGAAGACGACGGAGAGCCGTCGATACTTAGATCCGGCCCAGTTCAAATCCCGCCTGGCGCCGCCCGTTGCCGCGCGTGCGCTGCACTGCGCTCGCAGTTAGGCCGGCCCAGCTAGCCCCGCAGGCCAGATCCGTGCTAGCCTCGGCCAGATCCGGCCCAGGCGTAGCCCTTTTATTTATTTTAGCCGTAGCTTTTATTCTTTTTCTGTTTCTACTTATTGCTTGTGTTTAGATTAATTCATTTGTGGTAGATCTGTGCGTGCATGTTCATTAGAAGTATTTTTAGTGGATGCTTAGATGTTTTGCTAAACATGCAGGGCCAGTTTGGTTGAAAAATATAAATTATTTTGTGTTGCACATTTAATCTTGTAGAAAGTATGTTTTTCACTCTTTTTAGAATATCTTGAGCTAGGAGTGTCCAATTGGAACAAATCCAATTTGTGTAGAAAGATAAAATTCATATCTTTCTGTAGGATCCAGTCTTGCATGCAGGAGTTTCCTAAAAGAGTGGTAGTTTCCCATTTAGTGGTAGTTTCTGGTATGAATCCAATTTTCCTGGCTTAGTATGACTTCTAGCAGTACTGTGTTAAAAGGGTTTAATTTTAGGAGCTTTATCTTAGGACTTGTGGATTTTTCCCCAAAACAGCAACTTAGTTGCTAATAAAAGTCCATTTTTATTGTTTGTCTTTTATTGTTTGTGTTTAGGTTTGCCATAAACTTTTTGTCCAGAGAATGTTTGTGAGATTGCAATGCTTGCTGTTTTGTTTACTTACTTTAGATTGTTGTCAACCCGCTTCTTAGAATTGACGGTAGTTACGTTTAATTTTCCGGTACGATAGAACCGCAAGAGGAGGAGCTAGAAGCTGAACAGGTCTACGAAGAAGAACAAGATCAGGGACACTTTGCTGAGCAAGGCAAGCCACCTCAACACCCTATTGAACTCCTACTATTTGTACAAAGCATGTCTTGTTTTCAAAATAAAATAATGCATGTTTTGTTTTTTGTGGCATTTTGTCACCCCAAAACTATTTTCCACAAACTATTGTTTGGCCAAAGATATATCTACTAGTATATAATAGGTTTTATAAAAAATAAGACTTTACTTGGAAGCCTTCCACTGAAGGCGCTATCAAGAAGATTATATTCTCTAAGTAGCATATCCTTATACTCTTACCTCAAAACTTTAGGATGGGAGCCTGGGTTTGATGAAATTTTTTGGAAGAAAAACCCGAGTCGCTGGGAGCGACCGGCGAGAAAGTGTTTTATAAAACCCATCTTGCTAGGAGAAAATGGAGATGTTTATGAAAACCCGAAGTGCTGGGAGCATTCGGTGGATTTACTAAAACCCGAGCTGCTGGGAGCAGTCGGAGATAGAGGTTTGTTTATGAAGTCCCTGCTGCCGCCTGAACAATTAACCCGTGCAACCACACTACCTGAGATGGGTAGGGCTTAGCCGGAAGCTTGTCTGTTTTAGTACGGAGGATCTCATACTCTATAAGGGCGGGGCCCTCGAAGCCGGGTTGTCGTCTGTAAGAGACAATACACTGCTGCGGATCAGTAGCCGGACGATTATGTTGGGTCCCCTGCCGTGGCAGTGTGGCGTCCTAAGAGAGACCAGGGGTCTAGTGGAGCACACGGTGCCGAGGGGAACAAACCTAGCGGGAGTCCTCTGTACTAGAGTGGATTAGGGGAAAGCTTTGATCTGGTTATCCGAACCCCCGCATACTGTCGTATGGCGGTCCGTGGCTGAACACGGCGGAATGACCGTTTGGTGTGGTGAAAGTGCACCACCTCTGCAGAGTGTAAAACTATTCGAATAGCCGTGTCCGCGGTCATGGACGGTTGCAAAGGCCACACTGGGCGTTTGGGGAAAGAAGAAAAATGGTTTTCTGTTTCGACAAAAGAGAAGGATCAAGAAGGTACCTGGGAGGTACAGGAATGGGAGAAGATGGTTGGTCTCGGGGAGACAATCAGTCTGGTCTCATGGAAAAAAAGGGTATCCCCATTCTAGTGTATTTGAAAGGTTTTACAAAATGTTTTACAAAGAAGTGGAAATAGTACCTGTTATTTCTACAAGAGAGAATTCTATCTCTAAATGTCCTTTTCAACAAAGATATAGAGATGTCGTATTCTCTATGTCTAAAATCATCGTTTGCGAAAACTAAGCCCTATAGCAGTATATAGCAGCTATCCCAGTTTTTCGAAAACCCTTTTATTGCATTACCATGAAAACTTAAGCCTTGAGGTGGTTTTGCGAGTACGTAAATGTACTCATATGGCTGTGTCCTGGATATTCAAACGTCCAGATTACAACGAGGAGTGTACGCCGAGGAGGAGGAGTATGTCGACGACTACGCCGCTTAGCTGTCACCGGTCAACTGCACTTGTGGGTTGGCGTTCGTTGGAGACGAGGGCCGACGCTAGCCACGAGCTTCCGCTGTATCGTAGTTAATTCCGTCCTGCGCGACGATGATTTGCACTTGGTCATGTGACCATTAAGTGTTGTAAGACTTTTATTCGGACGACTTGAATGATGTAACTCTTGATACCATGTTGGCTATGTGATTGCGATGCACTGATCATTGGGATCATGATCTATTTACATAACGTGGACATCTCGGATTTCGGTCTGAGGGGTCCTTACAGACTTGGTATCAGAGCCATCGTTGACCTTAGGAGACTTTAGCTAGGTTGGGCGTCGATGTCACGCAAAATATTTTCCTTAAAAACTTAGGAGAGGTGTCTAAATTGGCGGAATATACTGATGTATCCTCTCCCCTCTATTTTAACTACTATAAGTAATTATACTGTCATTAATTATCCTACTTGTTTCTACTTAAAATTTTGCACACCGATCACTAATTAAACCTCTATTTAAAATTTTGTGTAGATGGCCGAGCGGTTCACGACGAGTATCCAGCTGGGAGCGCTACCTACCCGGGGAGTTACGCCGCTGTTCCAGACCGAGCTGCTTGAGTTGATCAGGCTTTTGGTCGGCCACTTCCTGAGTTGCTTGGAGGATGCGCTCTTCCGTTAGCTGGCGAGGAGTTGTCCTAGAGGGTGAGGTGCATCCTTAGAGGTCCACTGGTGCCACCATTTCTGAGGCTGACCGCTGAGGCTATCGAGCCCACCCAGACAGGAGCTACTTCGACTGTCCTGCAGCTGGCACTCGCCCGCTTGGTGCACCACCACCGTGCCGAGCTGGTCGGCACCCGCTTCGAGTTCTTCGAGATACGCGATGACCAGGGCCACTCTATGCCCTTGCGCCCCCATCCCATCTTTGGGTTGCACGTGGAGGACTTGGGGATCCTTCTGGAGCACACTCAGGACCAGCTGGCCCACAGCCGTATGGAGAGCGACCTTCGGCGTATGCAGTACGTCGACGCGGAGAGCCGCGTTACGGAGGCCGAGCAGGACACTGAGGCCGTGGAGGCGCAGCTATAGGAGACCCAGGACAAGCTGAAGGCTGCAGAGGAGAAGCTCGCGGCCACTGAGGAGCGCCTGACGAGGTCCAGGACAGCGCTAGGGATGGCGCGACAGGAGACCCGTTTCAAGACCGCCCGGTACTATCAGGTCCACCTCTCGCGTAAGGTTGACGACCTCGACGCGTCTATCCAGATCCGTGACACTCGGATCGCTGAGCTAGAGGAGGAGCTAGAGGAGCTGCACAAGGAGAACGACGATCTCCTGCCCGACGACGAGGATCCGATGGAGGATATGAACGTGGAGCAGGAGAATGAGCAGGAGGACGATGACCTCCGTGACGACACTGACGCTGACTCGGAGCTGGTTATGTCCGAGGAGGAGGACCCTGACGAGCCCCCTTTCTTTGGCGACGCACCTACCTCACCTGACGCCACCGTCGCAGACGAGTAGGTACCCCGAGTAGTTCTTTTGAGTTAGAACCATTCTGTCGCGAGACCGTTCTGTTGCGATCGTATGGTTTTGTCTTCATGAGTATGGTAGTCTTGTTGATTGTAATACGATTGTTGTGTTAGGTCCTCTATTTGTGAACTCATGAGTGTTGTATTGAGACCTCGCTATCGAGTTAGTTATCTCTTTTATGTCGTATGTTTCCCGTGTGCTTTTGCATTCTGTTCTTGTTGCATGGTAGTTGCATGTTTCCGTTTTGTCTTAAAGGATTTTTTTATCTAGTGGTTTGTTTGAGGTTTTAATTCTGCCATCTTCTTAATTCAGTATGGCGAGAGACCCACCACCACCACCCGAGCCCACTATGGCCCAGATGTTGCGCATGTTCATGGAAGACCGTGAGGCCGCTCGAGCCGAGAGGACCGCAAACCTCGCCACCCTGCAGCACCTAGCTCAGATCGCCGTCAACCCCAATGGCGGCAATGGCGGAAATGGCAATGAAGAGGGCCGTTCCAAGCTGCGGGACTTCCAGAACACTAATCCCCCGGTGTTCTCTCAGAGGGTGGATCCTCTTGATGCTGATGACTGGCTCCGTACCATCGAGAACAACTTAGTGGTCGCCCAAGTTGGCGACAATGAGAAGGTGGTCTATGCGACTCACTACCTCTCAGGAGCCGCCCGAGCATGGTGGGAATCAATCAAGGCACTACTGCCTCAAGATGAAGTGGTGACCTGGGAAGCCTTCAAGACCAAGTTCCAGAAGCGCTATGTGCCATCTGGCCAAGTCAACATCATGCGAGAGAAGTTCCTGCAGCTGAAGCAGGGAGGTATGTCAGTAGCGAATATCTGGAGAAGTTCACCCTTATGGCAAGGTATGCACCTGCCGATACTGACACGGAGGCGAAAAGGAAGGAGCGATTCCTGAATGGGCTACATGATGAACTGCAATGCATCCTGGTGGTGATGCCCTTCAATGATCTGGAGTCCCTGGCTGATGCAGCCATCATGATGGAGCACAAGCGCAAAGCGTCGTATGACAACCGCAAGCGCCGGCAGATGATGCAGCAAGGCAGCAGCAGCGGCAGTAGCAACAACAGCACCCAGCGTTTCCCCCTCAGCTCCACTCAAGCCAGCATACCCGCTACCATGACCTGCTTACCCGCCATCAAGACCCCTGTCGTATGCACCCCGTCCGAACTACCCCGCTCGCCCACCTGTTCCTCGCCCCGGAGGCGGATACAACCCTGGACTCACTTCTAGTCGGCCACCAGCCCCAAGACCCACAGGAGGCTGCTTTGCCTGTGGACAACCTGGGCACTATTCAAGAGACTGCCCACCAAGCAGCCAGCTGACAACCGCCCCAATGCGACCAAGATGAACCAAGGGTCAGTCCGACCCCCTAGAGGCAAGGTCCCGTACCCGAAGAAGTCTGGGCCCGTGACCAGAGGACACCTGAATCACATCAGCGCTGAAGAAGCCCAGGAGGCCCCTGACCTAGTGATGGGTACGTTTCCTGTCAACTATGTACCTGTGCCGTTTTGTTTGATTCCGGAGCATCCCATTCGTTTGTTATGAGCCGTTTGTTGAAAAGTGGGATGGTCCCAACTTTGATGCGCCGCCCCATGTTAGTGCAAATCCCTGGAGCTACAACTAAGACTAGCCTTTCCTGCAAAGAGGTGCCTGTAGAAATCCAGGGAGCCCGATTCCATGCTGACCTTGTGGTTTTGGGAAAGCAAGGTATAGAAGTGGTTTTAGGAATGGATTGGATGGCAGTAAACCGTGGAGTCATAGATTGCAACACAAAATCTATCTCTCTGACCAGCTCGGACGGAGTTGAAGTTGTGCACAAATCTTCATTACACTCCTTGTCAGGACACTTTCATAAGAGTGTAGCTGAGCCTGCCTTGGACGAAGTACCCGTAGTTTGTGAATATCCCGATGTGTTTCCCGGGGAATTACCCGGTATGCCGCCTGATCGGGATATCGAGTTCATCATTGAGTTAGTCCCTGGAACTGGACCCATAGCCCAGAAGCCTTACCGTATGAATCCCGAAGAGCTTGAGGAATTGAAGAAGCAATTGGATTACATGCTTCGGAAATGTCTCATTCGCCCCAGTGCCTCTCCATGGGGATCTCCAGTTATCTTTGTGGACAAAAGAGACGGTACCACTCGCTTATGTGTGGATTACCGGAAGCTGAATGACGTGACCATCAAAAACAAATATCCCCTTCCCAAGATTGAGGATCTGTTTGATCAACTCAATGGAGCTCGAGTCTTTTCTAAGATCGATCTCCGCACCGGTTACCATCAGCTGAAAGTAAGAGAGACAGACATCCCGAAGACAGCCTTCACCACCCGTTACGGATTGTTTGAGTCCATCGTAATGACCTTTGGTCTGACCAATGCCCCTACCTATTTCATGAATCTCATGAATAAGGTGTTCATGGACTATCTGGACAAGTTCATGGTGGTTTTCATCGACGACATTTTGATTTACTCCAAGACAGAAGAAGAGCACGAAGAGCATCTGAGATTAGTTCTAGGCACCCTTTGTGAACACCAGCTCTATGCCAAGTTTAGTAAATGCCAGTTTTGGCTGAAGGAAGTGGCGTTCCTTGGGCATGTTATCACTGCGGAGGAATAGTTGTTGATCCCTCTCACATTAAGTCTATCCTTGAGTTTCCAACCCCCACCAATCAGACCCAAGTGAGATCTATTCTCGGAATGGCTGGGTACTACCGCAAGTTCATCGAGGGATTCTCCAGTATCGCCAAACCCCTCGCCCAGTTGTTGAAGAAAGACCAGAAGTTTGAATGGACTGACAAGTGTGAGGAAAGCTTCCAGGAGCTAAAGAAGAGATTAACCACCGCACCCATTCTGACCATGCCTGATGTTACCAAGGATTTTGTCGTGTATTGCGATGCCTCCAAGCATGGACTAGGATGTGTCCTCATGCAAGAGGGCAAGGTGATCTCCTATTCCTCGCGACAGCTCCGTAAACACGAGCAGAATTACCCCACCCATGACCTCGAGCTTGCTGCAGTAATTCACGCACTCAAGGCCTGGCGCCACTTTTTGATGGGAAATCGTTGTGATATCTACACTGACCACAAGAGCCTGAAGTATATCTTCACCCAACGAGAGTTGAATATGAGGCAGTGAAGATGGATAGAGCTCATTAAAGATTATGACCTAGACATCCATTACCACCCCGGAAAAGCCAATGTTGTAGCTGATGCCCTTAGTCGTCATCCGTGTTCTTTCAACGCCATGATCAAGACCCGGCAACCAGAACTCTGGGAGGAGCTGGACAAAATGGGCATTGAAGTAGTTAGTTATGGAGCTGTGGATCAACTCATGCTGCAGCCCACATTGTGGGATCAAATCAAGAAGGCACAGAAGGGTCATGAGAGTATTGAAGGCATAAAGCGTAGGATGAGAAAGGAAGAAGTTCCCGGGTTCACCATAGACCCCGAAGGCACTCTTTGGTATGAAGGCCGCATTTGCGTACCATCTGACCATGACTTGAAGCAGCTGATTATGAAGGAAGCCCACGAGACCTTATACTCCATCCACCCAGGATCTCAAAGAAAAATTCTGGTGGCATGGCATGAAGCGAGAGATCGCGTTCTTCGTTCAGAACTGTGATAATTGTCAGAGAGTCAAGGCCGAACACCAACGACCCGCCGGATTACTCCAACGCGGTATGGACTTTATCACAGGTTTACCCCGATCCAATCGAGGGCATGACGCCATTTGGGTCATTGTGGACAGGCTCACCAAAGTGGCTCACTTCATTCCTGTCCGCACGACTCACCGTTCTGACCAACTAGCAGATCTATATATGTCCCGTATTGTCAGCCTTCATGGGATTCCCAAGACCATCGTGTCCGATCGAGGAACTCAGTTCACTTCGCGTTTCTGGTTCAAACTTCATGAGGCCTTAGGAACCAAGCTATTTTTCAGCACCGCCTATCACCCCCAAACCGGAGGACAAACTGAGAGAGTTAATCAGATTCTAGAAGATATGCTTAGGGCCTGCGTATTAGCCTATGGATCTAAATGGGAAGACTGCTTGCCCTTCGCTGAGTTCTCCTACAACAACAGCTACCAAGCCAGCCTGAAGATGGCCCCATTCGAAGCTCTGTACGGGCGTAAATGTCGTACTCCCCTGAACTGGTCACAGACTGGGGACAGCCAAGTTTTCGGAGTCGATAACCTACAAGAAGCCGAAGAACAAGTTCAACCGATCCGCGACTGTCTTAAGGCCGCCCAATCCAGGCAGAAGAGCTACGCCGACTCCAAGAGACGAGACTTATCTTTCAAGACCGACGACATGGTGTATCTCCGTGTTACCCCACTCAAAGGAATGCAGCGTTTACATGTCAAAGGAAAGTTGGCACCCCGATACATCGGGCCCTTCAAGATTATCGGCCGAAGTGGAGAAGTGTCGTACCAACTGGAGTTACCACCCCATCTGTCTGACTTTCATGACGTATTCCACGTGTCTCTACTCCGGAAGTGTCTGCAAGTCCCTGGCGCTACCCACTCATATCAGAAGGTGGACCACCACACTATTGACCTCAACCATGACCTCACCTACCGAGAAAGACCCTCCGGGTGCTTGATGAAGATATCCGTCTAACCCGTAGACGCAAGATCAGATTCCTGAAGGTCCAGTGGAGCAACCACTCGGAGGAAGAAGCCACCTGGGAGCGCGAAGATTACCTGGAGCGTGAATTTCCCGGTTTCCTTTCCTCTTCAACTCCAGAATCTCGAGGACGAGATTCTCCTAAGGGGGGAAGGTTGTAACACCCCAATTTTCTTGGACTTAGAATTGTGGTGGTAGTCTAGAATTTTCCAACATAGCAAAAACTTTTGGTTGATTTTAGTCAACTCTTGCTTGGTTGTTTTAGTTGATTTCTTTAGCCCTCTAGTTTTTGTTTGAAACCTATTAGTACCACTTTTATTAATTCTTGTAGTTTTAATTTTAAAGACTATGATCTTCAGGTTTGTTAAAACTTAGCCAATCTTGAGCTCTAGATTAAGCAACCCTTGTGTTAACACAAAACCATCTAGGTTTTTAGACCTACTCAAAACAGTGACCATTTGGTCATTTTTCACCACTTACTTTGTTTTTAAAACTTCTTCTTCATTCGTTTAGCTTTGCAAATTTTTTGCTTCACCTCAATTAGGTCATCACTCTCATGTTTGTGCTTAGCTCCTAGTGTTGACTTAGTTTAGACTTGTTAATAGTTTTAGTAAAACAACCTAGTGTTAGCTAAAACACTAACCCTAGCTAAACCCAGCCCTCCCCTCACTTGCATCGACTCCCCTCTCACCCCTCTGCCCTGAGAGAGCATCCTAGTCAGCTAGGACCCATAGGTCAGCCCCCCCATCACCCTCTCCACCACTCTTCTTCTCTCTTTTTCTTCTTTGCCCAATGGGTGATCACTCCCCCTCTCCCTCACTGGCCAAAACACGTCGACCCGGCCACCTCACCTCTGCCCCACTCCTCCACCGCCCCAGCACGCCAATGGACAACCCCCACGCCACCCCCACTGCCCTCCTTGTCCGAAAACCCTAAAAAGGGTGAGCCTCGTCCAACACTCGACCCTGACCTCCCCTGCCCTTCTCTCCCTCCCAGAACACACACCACACCCCTCTCCTTCCCCACGAAGCCACGCTCGAACCCTAGCTCTCTGCTTCCCGAAAACAGAGGTTTTCAGCGCGGCCACGGCCGGCGTCGAGCAACGATTGCCGGCGATTCACCCCTCCTTTCTTCGCCATTTTTGGCCCGTGAAGCTCCCCTCATCGAGACCTAACCCTCCCTCTTTTCTTTGTGCCCAGAGACCGCCGTAGACACCGAGTCCGTCCTCGACCCGAGACGAGCGCCGCCGCCGTCGCCATGGATTCCGGCGTAGCATGCGGCAGCTGAGGACACCACCGTGCTCGCCGAGGTCTTCTCCGTCGACTCCAGCCACTCCCGCCACCGCACGCCAGCCCTAGGTGAGCTTTCCCGCCGCCGCCATTTCCTCTGCCGCGAGCTCGCCCGCGCGCGCCGTCGCGGCGACGAAGACGACGGAGACCGTCGATTCTTAGATCGACGGCCCAGTTCAAATCCCGCCTGGCGCCGCCCGTTGCCGCGCGTGCGCTGCACTGCACGCGCAGTTGGGCCGGCCCAGCTAGCCCCGCAGGCCAGATCCGGCCCAGGCGCAGCCTTTTTTTTTTAGCCGTAGCTTTTATACTTTTTCTGTTCCTACTTATTGCTTGTGTTTAGATTAATTCATTTGTGGTAGATCTGTGCGTGCATGTTCATTAGAAGTATTTTTAGTGGATGCTTAGATGTTTTGCTAAACATGCAGGGCCAGTTTGGTTGAAAAATATAAATTATTTTGTGTTGCACATTTAATCTTGTAGAAAGTATGTTTTTACTCTTTTTAGAATAAGAGTGTCCAATTGGAACAAATCCAATTTGTGTGAAAGATAAAATTCATATCTTTCTGTAGGATCCAGTATTGCATGCAGGAGTTTCCTAAAATAGGAGTTGTAGCCATTTTAGTTTTGAGACCAGAGGCACTTGTAGGATTTTTAGTTCCCATTTAGTGGTAGTTTCTGGTATGAATCCAATTTTCCTGGCTTAGTATGACTTCTAGCAGTACTGTGTTAAAAGGGTTTAATTTTAGGAGCTGTATCTTAGGACTTGTGGATTTTTCCCCAAAACAGCAACTTAGTTGCTAATAAAAGTCCATTTTTATTGTTTGTCTTTTATTGTTTGTGTTTAGGTTTGCCTTAAACTTTTTGTCCAGAGAATGTTTGTGAGATTGCAATGCTTGCTGTTTTGTTTACTTACTTTAGATTGTTGTCAACCCGCTTCTTAGAATTGACGGTAGTTAGGTTTAATTTTTCGGTACGATAGAACCGCAAGAGGAGGAGCAGTACGTAGAAGCTGAACAGGTCTACGAAGAAGAACAAGATCAGGACACTTTGCTGAGCAAGGCAAGCCACCTCAACACCCTATTGAACTCCTACTATTTGTACAAAGCATGTCTTGTTTTCAAAATAAAATAATGCTTGTTTTGTCTTTTTGTGGCATTTTGTCACCCCAAAACTATTTTCCAAAAACTATTGTTTGGCCAAAGATATATCTACTAGTATATAATAGGTTTTATAAAAAATAAAACTTTACTTGAGAAGCCTTCCACTGAAGGCGCTATCAAGAAGATTATATTTTCTAACTAGCATATCCTTATACTCTTACCTCAAAACTTTAGGATGGAGACTGGGTTTGATGAAATGTTTTTGGAAGAAAAACCCGAGTCGCTGGGAGCGACCGCGAGAAAGTGTTTTATAAAACCCATCTTGCTAGGAGCAAATAGAGATGTTTATGAAAACCCGAAGTGCTGGGAGCATTCGGTGGATTTACTAAAACCCGAGCTGCTGGGAGCAGTCGGAGATGGAGGTTTGTTTACGAAGTCCCTGCTGCCGCCTGAACAATTAACCCGTGCAACCACACTAGCTGAGATGGGTAGGGCTTACCCGGAAGCTTGTCTGTTTTAGTACGGAGGATCTCATACTCTATAAGGGCGGGGCCCTCGAAGCCGGGTTGTCGTCTGTAAGAGACAATACACTGCTGCGGATCACTAGCCGAACGATTACGTTGGGTCCCCTGCCGTGGCAGTGTGGCGTCCTAAGAGAGACCAGGGGTCTAGTGGAGCACACGGTGCGAGGGGAACAAACCTAGCGGGAGTCCTCTGTACTAGAGTGGATTAGGGGAAAACTTTGATCTGGTTATCCGAACCCCCGCATACTGTCGTATGGCGGTCCGTGGCTGAACACGGCGGAATGACCGTTTGGTGTGGTGAAAGTGCACCACCTCTGCAGAGTGTAAAACTATTCGAATAGCCGTGTCCGCGGTCATGTACGGTTGCAAAGGCCACACTGGGCGTTTGGGGAAAGAAGAAAAATGGTTTTCTGTTTCGGACAAAAGAGAAGGATCAAGAAGATACCTGGGAGGTACAGGAATGGGAGAAGATGGTTGGTCTCGGGGAGACAATCAGTCTGGTCTCATGGAAAAAAAAGGGGTATCCCCATCCTAGTGTCTTTGAAAGGTTTTACAAAATGTTTTACAAAGAAGTGAAATAGTACCTGTTATTTCTACAAGAGAGAATTCTATCTCTAAATGTCCTTTTCAAGAAAGATATAGAGATGTCGTATTCTCTATGTCTAAAAGCATGTTTGCGAAAACTAAGCCCTATAGCAGTATATAGCAGCTATCCCAGTTTTTCGAAAACCCTTTTATTGCATTACCATGAAAACTTAAGCCTTGAGCTGGTTTTGCGAGTACGTAAATGTACTCATATGGCTGTGTCCCTGGATATTCAAACGTCCAGATTACAACGAGGAGGTCTACGCCGAGGAGGAGGAGTATGTCGACGACTACGCCGCTTAGCTGTCACCGGTCAACTGCACTTGTGGGTTGGCGTCCGTTGGAGACGAGGGCCGACGCTAGCCACGAGCTTCCGCTGTATCGTAGTTATTTCCGTCCTGCGCGACGATGATTTGCAGACTTGGTTATGTGACCATTAAGTGTTGTAAGACTTTTATTCGGACGACTTGAATGATGTAACTCTTGATACCATGTTGGTTATGTGATTGCGATGTACTGATCATTGGGATCGTGATCTATTTACATAACGTGGACATCTCGGATTTCGGTCTGAGGGGTCCTCACATATCTTTTCTTCAGTATGCCGACGGTACAATTCTATTTACGGAACATGATCTCAAAAAGGCAAGAAATTGAAAATTAATTTTCTCAGCTTTGGAGCCACTCTCAGCCTTAAAAATTAACTTTCATAAGAGTGAATTGTTTTGTTTCGACAAGATTCTGATGAGGCTAACCTTTATGCTGAATTATTTGGATGTGGGCAAGGCTACTTTCGAAGCAACTATCTAGGCATTCCGATTCATTTCGGGAGGCTGTCGAATGCTCAATGAAACATGTTGAGGAGGGGCTACAAAAGTGTTTTACTAGCTGGAAAGGAAAATATCTATCCATTGGTAGTAGAATGGTTCTCATATACTCAGTCCTAAATAATATGGATTTCCCTCTTCCAGTTACCAAAAAAAGTCTTATATTGATTGGATTATTTTCAACTAAGACTATTTTGGCAAGGGGATAGTGAGATCGATAAATGACCTGGAAGGCGGGGAACCTAGCTATACGCGTTGCACAAATCCATGTCGCAATTTCACGTATATTTCCGCAGCTCGTTTCGTGCTCCCTGAGAAAAAATTATCAGTTCGACCAGTTTGTCGGGAACTACGATGTGTTGTTTTTGACCCAGAAATTAAAACCGTCTATATTAGCAATAATGCTAGACTTATGGATGAAAAAGAAGATTTAATTATGTGTCTAAGACTAATTAGTCCCATCCCCCCCACGAACTGAATTTCGCTGTTGGCCCAACCTCTAACTTTCTCCACCTGATCCCGTAAGTTTTTCTTCCGTAAGATTTTTCCGTAGATGTAGCATCACTCCTATATTAGAGGTCAGGACGTTTATCGAGATATGTTAGAGATGCTCTAATCATGTGATTGTACGTCTCTTATCCTCAAACTTGTAACTCTAGTATTTAGCTCCCTCCAAAAAAACTAATTGTAAGTGACTAAGAGAAGTGAGGAATGCATGTGCACTATAACGAAGAATTCCCAAGCTCTTTTTTTAGAATGTAGGCTCAAAATGAGACCAGCTTTAAATTAATAAAGCCATAAAGGACCGAATTGTTACAACTACTGAGTTCTGAATCACAGAGATAGGTTCAGAGCACAACACGCCGGATGCAGGGGCGAAGCTAGCCAAAATATTTGATGGGTTCATCTCCACATATTAAGTTGGTTTAGTACTAATTTTTTGTTCCTATCAATGATTTACTAGACGATTTACAAAATTTCGTTGGGTTAAGATGAACCCAACTCTATAGTGCTGGCTCCGCCACTGCCCGGAAGCACAACAAACTAACAAAAGGACATGCAGGTAGGGCATGAAAGGAGAAACACTAGTCTAGTCTTTGTCTCTAGTAGCGACGTGGAGAGAGCGGATCCTACCGATCGCCATTTCCACCATGATCTCGATCCTGTCTTTCGAGTCACTTGCTTTCACACCGGCATGTACATGAATATTTTGTATAAATCGTCAGCCGGTTGCGATGGAAACACATCTTCAATGATGAACTTGTTGCGCATGTTCCAAAGAGATCAGAGTAAAGCAGCGCAACAAATCGAAAGGACACGTCCAGGTTCCGCCACAATTCCCAAGCTCTTCCTAGACCCAGAAGTTTAGATCAAAATGAAGCACAAACAAGTTAGGTATCAAATTAAACAACCATGTTCGAAGTATCTCGAAAAACAAATCCCAGCCGCGCCACTTCAAAGATCTCAGTTCTCAGCTCACACACATACACATTACACATATGCAGATGCAGTTTTCTCTATCTGGCAGTAGGAACCAGCTAGGACATGTAAGACTACCATACTTAGTCGCGCGTAGCCGCCGGCGGACACTGATCGCCGTCCGAAGCCGAGCAGACGCCTTGGAGCACGTGGTCGCAGGTCCATTCCCGAACGCAGGCGAGCAGCCCGCAGCAGTAGTGGCTGATGGGGTTGTCGGCGCTGGTGCCGTTGAAGAGCGCCTTGATGAACTCCCGCGCACACCACCTCGGCACCCCGCTCACCGTCTTGTAGCAGTCATCGCGGGCGGCGATGGTAGCGCTTGCGGTGCGGGGCTTGGGCCGCCGGCGAGGGCGACGGTCAGGAGGAGGCACACGGACAGGCCGCACACGCCAATCAGTTGCCGCCTGAGTGCCATTGCCGGCGGTGCTAGCTTATTTGGTTGTGCTCTGTTTGGCCTGCAATGCTGTACTGTTGTGGGATCGATCGGGATGGAATTTGGCTTTGGTATAAAACACTGGAGAAGATTTGTGTGCAACGGTCAAATCACTGAATGACGGCTTATCCTTTGGAAATCAAATTATACGATGCTTAATATTGGCCACTATTAAAGCACCTCCTAATCTTCCAGTCTTTAATTTTGGTTACAGTACGTTTTCACACGTTAAAGTACAACATTGTTTTCTTCAGAAAAGTAGGGTTTTTTTTTTCACGAGTAAGAAAAGTATAAGCTGAGCCAATGGTCAGAGACTCAATGGCAGGAGCCAGCCACGTCAGGTGATCCGCTTCCCTATTTTAGAATCCAAGCTCATAAATTTAGTCAGATGTCAAATTATACTAATTTTGACCAAATATATAAAAGAAAATACCAACATTAACGACCCTGACAAAAATACACTATGAGAATATATTCTAGCCCTAACCCATTTAACCGATTGTTATTCTATTGTGTATCTTTTACCAACAAAGTTGTTAACTTGGACAAGTACATACGTCGGCTTTTGACATAGAATTTATCAGCTTAGAAATGATAACCATCCTTACAAAAGATGCTTCCTATACACGTTAGTGCATGTAGGATTACTCTCCATACACCATGGATCTCTCATGGACAGAGGCATTTTAGCTCCCGAGCTCACCTGCTTCTATCTGAATAAAAAATCAATAAAGCTAGTAAGACATTTCAAGAAATCCGAAAAAATTAGTGATGAACCTACAGTGTGGACCGACTGCGGCAACATGCAAATCATTATTATGTTGTTTGAGTTCTGAATCCGGCGTTAGTAAGTCTTGGTGTTTTACGTTGTGAGTGCACTGAAATGTTTGTGTACACCGTATCTTTGACAGTGTGGCGCGTGGGAGGAAGGAGGATACAAAGGTGGGATGCTTTGATTCTTTTAGATGTTTTTTAATTTTTTTGTCAAAAGTCACAAATTCATTCAAGGGTGAGCCGGATGGCCTTTTAGAATTCCTCTGCCTGAAATGGATAGGAGGAGCACCTTCCCTGAGTGACGGTTCAGCAATCCATAATGTTTGATTCTCAAGAAAAACATAGGGCTTCCAATTCAATGAATCAAAGTATTGCCAGAAAATCTTTATTATGATCAAATTGTAGAACAAAACAGAGGTTTGGGAGCAGGTTTAGAAGATCATGAATCAAAGTGAGCGCACTGCCCAATTTTAGAGACCCTGGGAGTAGTTCACTCAACAAAGAATTATGAAAAGTCGAAGTGCAAATCCAGACGTACGTACAGTACAGTTCTACACATGCATGTAGGGGACTAGGGTACGTTTACTAGTTATCCGTGCCTCTAGTAGACATGGCCGGCCTGGTGCGGCGGACACGGCCAGTCTACCCCCTTCGCCGGGGGCGGGCAGAGTTCGCGGAGCACGGCGACGCAAGTGTCCTCGCCGACGCAGGTGAGCAGCTCGCAGCAGGAGTCTTTCATGGGGAAGTTCTTGACACCGTCGAAGAGCGCCTGGATGAACTTCCCTGCGCACCAACTCGGCACGCTCCTCGCCGTCCTGTAGCAGCCAGCTGGTGGCGGCGGGCTTGGGTTGGCGGCGGCGAAACCGACGGCCAGGAGGAGGCAGATGCACAGGCCGCAAAGGGAGAGACGTTGCTGGAGCGCCATTGATCTGAATACTGGTGTAGAACTGTAGGTCTGTAGTTAGGAGTATGTATGATGTTTATCGCCGGGACATCTACATATATAGGAGGACAATGTAATCAACGGTAGTGTCAACCTACTGATTTGGGGCTCAATTTTAAACCCATTTATGAGATACTTAATTAGTGGCCGTGATTACGAATTTCCTGATTATGGCGTGGTGTTCATCGTTGGATCCGACTGGGCCGCACATGGGCTGCATGTAGAAAAGCCTTTGTTCATAGCAGAAATTTCCCGGGGCTCCTATTTGAAGTACATTACATTTGGAGCGGCTCACAGACGGGTACATAAATTCCCACGCATTACGTTAATCTAAGATTTTTTTATTTATGTTTTAAAGTTATGGAATATAAAGACAAATATTTAATTTTCATAAAAATGTATGACTTATTTTCTTCCAAATTAATTATTGTCTGAATTTCAAATTAACATTGTTCATTTTCTAAAATAATGTTGATATACACACAATAGTACTCCCTCCATTTTCAAATCTCCTCGCGATTTTAGTTAAAATTTGAACTAAAACCACGATAAGTTTTATGGAACGGAGAAAACATGTTTATACAATCAATATTGTGTTCCTATGAAAAAGGTATTATAAAAGAAAAATACTAAGGAAATCACAAAGATACAAAATATATTTAATTAGTGAGACTAATATCCGACTATTCAAAAATTCTTATGTATTTTCTAAAGTAAAAAAAGAAGAAGAATGGGAAAAAAAGTATTGACACAATAAGGTAACGAAAAATAAACAAAACTAACATCCACTGAAATGAAACAAAATTAAAAAACGAGGTGGATCCTTTTTTTGCGAATATTCCAAAACCATTTGTGAAGATCAACAATCGAAGAAGCACCAAAATATAACCTACTCCAGAATAGATGTAACCAGACAATCCCCAACCTCCTCTCGTCCCTCGACGAGACCTTCACTGAAGTGGTGTAGGTGTCAGGACAACCTTATTCTCACTGTTCCAGGGTGCTGCCATCCCAAGCATATTGCTGGCGCCGAGAAGCCAACCCACTATTTTAAGGGACCTAAATACAATCTCATAATGATAATCCGGGGTTTGTGGCCTCTCCTATAGTTGGAACATTAGGCTAGGCGAGGGGACATGTTGGCTCGATTGCACGGAACCCAGAGAGAGAGAGAGAACCAAAGCAAACCAGTTTGATTAATCAATCGTCAAACCAAAGCAAATCTTGTCCACGTGTGGGCGACACACCTACTGATATAGGGAAAACCTAACGAGTACAAAATTCAAAAAAAAAAAGGGAAATCTCCTCAAAAGAACGTATATAGTGATACCATGGTACCAAGATTAAATTTCAATTTCAAGTTTCTAAAAATTCCGAAACAAACTTGTTACAGAAAAAGATGTATTACTTTTTTAGATAAAGAGAGTTTTATTACTTAAGATGTTTAATCATTACACCCAGACTCTGCATAACTAAGATGCACACAGCCGTATCAAGTCTGAAGTACTGAAAATAAAAAGGCGAATTACATATCATAATGAGAAATTGTAAAAACGCCTATGGTGGTGGAGGGCCGATCCGCAAATTATGCTGCCATCCATGTCGGGATAAAAAGTCTCTCGCCGTATCCTCCAGTCTTGTACAGACCTCCATAAACAGGTCTCGATGCCCCACATGTTGCAACTTAGACCACGAACGGAGTGTAGCAGTAGTCCGGTAGATAAGCTGCATAAGAGAGCAATTTTTATCGTTAAAAACCTTGTCATTTCTACATAGCCAAAGCGGCCATATTACGGCCAGCGCTGCCACCCTAATAAGTTGTTTGAACCTATTATCCACTCCATTCAGCCAAGCCAAAAATATTAGCAATGTTTTTAGGTGGATAAATAGTAGAACCTATTTGGATTATAGACCATATAGAACTTAAAAAAAGATGTATTAGTAGCCTTCATAATCAACACGGATTTCTATAACATATATGGCGCGCAAACCATATCTTCTTCGTAAAAATTGCAACCACAAACAACGCGGGCGTAAATATCCTTCACCAGCAAACATTCTATTGCATGCGCATGCACGTGAGGTTTTATTCCTTGCCACTGCATCAAGAAGAGTCTCTCGATCTTGGCCTCTGCCGTTGACATGCATGCCGACAGAAAAAAGTAAAGTAAAATGACTATCGCTGGTTGAACACAGCAGAACATCAGATCATTACAAAAAAAACAGATACGTGATCAACGTCTGGTGCCTAGACTCCAGCCGTGGCTGTGGAGACGCGTGCCATGGCCACTGGCGGCGGCGTCTCTGGCGGCAGGCACTCGCCACTCATCGGGGGCTCGCAGACGCCGCAGAGCACGTCGACGCACTGCAACTCGCGGACGCAGGCGAGCTGGTGGCAGCAGACGGAGGTGATCGGTAAGTCCGGTACGGAGCGGCCGTTGAAGAGCGCCCGGATGAACTGCTGCGCACACTTGCTCGGCACGTGCGTCACCGTCTCGTAGCAGCTGGCGCGGGCGCGGCGGATGCGCTCGGAGGCTGCTGGGTCGAGGCTTGGCGGCTCTGCGGGGTCGAATGGGTCTTCTGGTGAGGCCGCGGGGTCCGGTGGGGGTGGTCCGGCGGCGAAGGCCACTGCCTGGAAGAGGAACATGAGGCACATGAACGCGCAGAGCTGCCCCATTGCCGGCGATGTGTGAGGGTTGTTAGGTGCTTTCCGCCGTTTGGTTTGTGGTGAGCTCTTGGCGACGACGTGCGTGTGTTGATTGATCGGTATGTATAGGGGAAGATTTTCGCAACAAAAAAAAAAAAGGGAAAGACTGTGATCGACGTGTTGATTGATTGGGTTTGGTTTTTGGACGCAATCTCTGAGATGCCTGAAGATTTGTACCTTCATTAGGAAATTTGCCTATTTATCGTGTGATTTGGATGTAAATGCTTCTGTGTGTATTGATAGAGTTTGATACGCTATTTAGATGAGAAAAACGAAATGTTTTGAAAGTGCATATATGCGAAAATCTGTCCATATATTGTTCTTCTCTGTACCCGACCGTCTACCATGCATGCCTGTTTTACATGTCGTGAAATGGCATATACACTACTGGAAAATGAAACGCCGCCGGGTGGTCAAAAAACTCGTCGAAGGCTGAATTCCACCTCGCGAAGGCTTCGGTGAGCAGGGCACTCGGCGGACGACACTCGGTAAAATTTACGTCGGCGATGATTCTTCGCCCAGTCTCTTCTGCCTACACCTTTCCAAGTAAAGGCGATCTAACATGTTCGTGGTCAGATGTGTGTTAGGCGTATGTCAGAGCTTCGTTGAGTCCGTAGCGTAAGCACTCGGCAAAGATCGAAGGCACAATATGCCGACACATGTACTGAGCGCCAGGGCTCGACAAATGTCCTCGCTGAGTGCCAGAAGTCTGTCTCGATGAAGGATGTTTGCCGAGAGTGCCCCTTCACCGAGTCTGTAACACCATGCCGATGTGCAAATTTTGCCGGGTGGTAGCTTCGCCGAGTGATAGAGTACAGTGTTCCCTAGTGGAGCTTCACCGAGAGACGCTGCTCCGTGCCAGGGTAAACCTGGCGCCAAATAGTCACCTGGGCACACCGTTCGCCGAGAGCCCCACTCGGCAAAGACACGTTCTCGGCAAAGAACGTTCCCAGGTGACCATTTCTACGATCCGCGCGCTAATTTGATCTGCTAATTCAGACGAAGCCTAGGTGTATATATGTAGTCCCTTAAAATTCCCCTTAAAATTTAACAAGGTGCATTCAAGCTTTAATTTCTTATGTGACACAAAGAAATATCCGAAATTCTTCATATTTCTGAATGAAGTATCAGCGACCTAACGATTTTCAACGAGGAAGGCAGGGCGGACATCGTCCAGACATATACGTGATACGTCCTTGATGGTTAAGTGTGTGGCATCACCGGCGAATTCGAAGAAGGACGTGATTGAGTTAAAAGTCAGTACCAAGGAGAGACAACTTTACACAAAAGTCAAAATCAACGATACGAAACACAAATACACCAAAGCCATAGAGGCCATCTTTTATATCGATCACTCAACAACTGCCAAAAGGTTGAAACATGCAGAAAACAAATACAAAAAGATTATGACACACCCGCAAAGCGCAAACTCTCTCACCAACCAAGCTCTTAAGACCACAAAGCTACTCAGCTCGAACAAGGAGAGATAGAATAACGGTTGAAGTAACATTGGCTAGTAAGACACCCCAAACAACCCAGGCTTTCAACCCTTCACCCTCAATCTAGAAAGGTGCCCGGAGAACCTAATACGACCTCAGGAAATATGTGGGAAGTTAATTTTTACTACTCCCTCTGGAAAAGGATGTCCCTAAAATGGATTTATTTAGTACTAAAATATGTCTAGATTCATCCATTTTAGCGACATCCTTACATGTTTGACACAACGTGAAATGGAGAGTACGTGAGAAGTTGCATCACCAAATCTTGTAATTGGATATTTTAGGTGTCGCTTGACTCACATATATGCCACCCAAGAACACGCGTTATGGACTTGAGTTCTTGCAGAAAACGGGTATGACTACGGTGAGACGCTATAAGGAATATAAAAAATTGAAAAATTGCAACCAAAAACAAGGCGGGCGTATAGATCCTCACCAGCAGACATTCAATTGCATGCATGTAAGATACACTGGTTCTTTTTAGATAACGGGTGATTTATTTCCTTGCCATTGCATCAGGATGGTACAACTGAGCTTCTCGGCCTCTGCCGTTGACAAGCATGCCGAAAGACTATGGATCGTGGAACCCAGCAGAATACCAGATCCTCACAAGAAAAGATACTTGATCAGCGTTTACTACTTAGTCGTCGTGGCCGACGGCGGCACACGTATCATGGCCGGTGGCGGCACACGTCTCTGCATGGCCGGTGGCGGCGGCGCATCAGGAGGCGGGCACAGGTCCCTCGGCGGGGGAGGGCAGACGGTGACGAGCACGTCGGCACACGTCGTCTCGCGGACGCAGGCGAGCTTGTGGCAGCAGTCCGCGGTGATCGCGAAGTCCATCACAGAATTGCCGTTGAAGATCGCCCGGATGAACTGCCGCGCGCACTTCCTCGGCACGTGCGTCACCGTCTTGTAGCAGGTGGCGTGGGCGCGGCGGACGCGCCCGCTGGCAGCTGGGTCGGGGCTCGGCGGCTCAGCCGGGTTGAAGGGGTCATCCGGCGAGGCTGGCACTTGGGCGGCGGCGAAAGCCACGGCCTGGAGAATGATCATGATCCAAAGGCACACGCATAGCTGCCTGGTCGCCATTGCCGACTAGGTGCTTGGAGCGAGATCTTCTCGACGACGTAGGTAATCGTCTGGCTTGGCTCTATATATAAGGGAGGAGATTGCGATCGCCGTGATAATTGATGGCATGCTTTTTTTTGGAACGCGATTTCTGAGATGCCTGATTTGTGCCTTCATTACAAGATTTGCCTGATTATGTCGTGATTACGAAGCAAGTGCTTCTGTGTATATTGATACCAGACGAGAAAAATGAAATGTTTGGAAAATATATGCTTACATGAGGGAATATCTAGTGCTCCAAACCTACGTGCTACAAATGCTATCACTAGATAAAACCATTTTAGATGTGTCAAAATATTTTTTTAAAGTGTGAATGTTCAAAGAGTATACTCTACAATCTACACAAACTTCAGGCTCAAAACTGAAATGGATACTGAAAGAGAAATTTAGTATGGATAGTGTCATTTTGTTTGGCACGAGAAAGTGGGCGGCCGGCGGAGCTTACACCCTGTCAGTGGCGGATCCAAGGGGTATGCCAGGGCATACCCAGGATGTCCGTCTTGCTTTGCTTGCATTCAGGGGCGGACCCAGAAAGAATGAGGAGTGGGGGCAAATCAAATGACTGGGGGCATTCTTTGTGTAAATTTGCAAAATCTGAAAAAATAACTGTAAAATATGGACAGATATTATAGGAATTCAAAATTTTGAGTGCGGGGCATTGGCCCCCATTGAGCTACACTTGGGTCTGCCCATGCTTGCATTTGATCGCAAACAGCCAATCAATTTTGATAACATTTTGGCCTTTCCATTCACGCAGCCTTTTTTTTCTGACGGAAAGTAGCACGCACTGCATTCATTTGATATAGGGGCCAGGAGAAATGCCGGTAAGAGTAAGTTTTACAAAATAATTACAGAGGTGACCAAAGAATGAATGAATGAACTAAAAATGAAGGAAATACAAGTATCCTCTAGAACGGGTAGGTGAGTTTTAGGCTCCTGCCGGCCACACCGTGATGAGTAGACCAGCAGCACGCCATTGGGCAAGTTCTTGCATGATTGAGTCAGCAAGGTCAGAGCTTGAGATGGCCTTGTTGTTGAAGATTCTGTCGTTGCGAGCCTTCCACAGGTTCCACCACGTCAGTAAAGCCAGCGATCTCCATCTTTTGATGAACTGTGCAGGACATGCATGTTCGGCCCTGCATGCCACGATTAATCCCACACGGCCATGTACTGAACTTGTACCTGCGTGGTTGCGTCGTAGGTAACTATTACAGGTCGGTTCTTTTTGAGATTTTAGGCAGACGATCTGTCATCCGATAAGATAGAGAATAAAGCTTTATGTACATGAAGGGCTACAAGATCTCTTAGAGCTGAAAACAAACTAATTCATAGCTAACTAATTAATTGGATGTTAACCCATAATTTAGGATACTAACTGGCATGTTTTGAACATGGATATTATATTGTGAATACATTTGTATAAAAATGTGAAAAGTAGAGTTGCCACTAGGATTCCCAGACGTTTGCTTTGAAACTAAATCTAAACCTACGATATGCTTTTGAGCGGTTAAAAAATCCATGTTTTCTAATTAGCCTAAAACAACAAATAAAGTAAAAAAACATGGAGAGTGAGAAAAAGATAGCCTAATGTAGAAATGTGGCAAAACCTGCTGCTACAAATCCTTCTAGGTTGAAACGTGGCCGAAGAACACACTCGGGAGCGAGCAAGAGTATCTAAAGGAATTATAAGAGAATTATTTCTAACAAAATGTATAATTAGTGCGGCATACCCTTTACTAAAATCCTAGATCTGCCTCTGCACCTGGTCACGCGTCAAACATAGATACGAGAGGCGGGATGCTAGCTACGCTCCCTTTTGCTTCTCCTTTTACGTGTATGCGCATCATCGCTGCAGGATTGAGATTAGATCGCCTGGCTGCATGCATAATTTACCTACGTACCTTAATTTTTCATCATTGCTTACTTTGATGCTTGTGTATGTACAGGTTAAGATGGGTCGTGACCGCATGAGGAAGAGCACTAGGGCGATGACACAAGGACAACGACTCGAATTGCGGCTGAGATGACATGCCAGGCGACTCGAAGAGCCTGAACAACAAGGCCGACAACCTGAAGAGTAGGCAGATAAAAGCCAATGACGCCTACACGACAAAGCAGCCAGTCGAACTCTGAGGTGCACAATGAAAAGTCGTTGTCGCTGTCGCTCTCGATCCCTGTCACTGCTCCGCGCAGTGCACATACTCGTCCTTGTGAAAAAAAAACCATTTCTTCTGCCATGACCATCATCTCCATTGATTCAGAGGCTCCTCTCACAGTTTCTGAGGTATATTTGAACATCAACTAATACAATTAGCATTTATATTTTCCTTTTTCCACGTGTTGTCGTACGCCGGATGATCTTGATGATGTGTTGCCGCATGTGCCGGTGAGTGCTTCAGCGGAGCGCCTTGTAGCCGAGGCGATGAAGCTTCCCCAACAAAGATTGATCTGATTGTGAAGCCGGCGTCATCCGATCTGACAGTGGCAGAATTGGAGAAGCTAGTGCTAGATCATTCGTCGTCGAAGCGGTGGGCTTCAGTGCCAGATTGGACGGCGCCGGCTTCACAATCCGATCAATCTTTGTTGGGGGAAGCTTCATCGCCTTGGCTACGAGGCGCTCCTCCGACGCGCTCACCGATACATGCGGCAGCATATCATCAAGATCATCATGCGTCGCGAGATCACGTGTAAAAAAGGGGAAAAAAGGCTAATCGTATTAGTCGGTGTTCAAATATACCTCAGGAACTGCGAGAGGAGACTCCGAATTAATGGGATGATGGTCATGGAGGAAGAAGTGTTTTTTCACTAGGACGAGTACGTGCACTCCACGGAGCAGTAACCAGGATCGAGGGTGACGGTGACAACGACTTTGATCATAGTGCACCCCAGAGCTCGACCGGCTGCTTGATGCCGCATAGGTGTCATTGGCTTTGTTCTGCCTACTCTTCAAGATGTCGACCTTGTTGTTCCGGCTCTTCAGGTCGTCTGACCTGTCATCCCGACCGCTCTCCGGGTCGTTGTCCTTGTGTCATCACCCCATTTGCTCTTCCTCGGACGCTCACGAGTCATACATACACAAGCATCAAGTAAGCAATGGCGACAAATAAAGGTACGTAGGTAAATGTAGCCAGGCGAACTAATCTCAATCCTGGGGCGAAGATGCGCATGAACGTAAGAGGAGAAGCAAAAGGGAGCGTAGCATCTGCCCCCGGCATCGATGTTTGACGTGTGACGGGGCGTAAGCGCTGCCAGCCGTGGCACCGGTCGTCAAATTAAGTTGCCACGCTCGTGGCGGCTTCGCCGATCGCCGGTCATGGAAGCAGACATGTAGTATGGTAGCTGAGAAGATCGGGTTTACCTGCTCTTCGAAACAAGGGCCCGTGCTTGGAGGATGCTTAACTTTTGTGTTAGGAAAGGTACGGAGGGCTAGCTTTATATAGCCTGCTACCTGGCCTTTGCGTTGGTCGACAGGTCTCTCTGGGTTTTTTTTTTTTTGAGGGTGAATCTCGCTCTTTATAAATTGGCAACAATGTTTACAGGTACATTATCAGTATCAGGTCTCTTAGGTGATATGTATCAAGTTGGCCTACGAGTTACTTTCAAATAAAATTCTTTCGCTAAGTTAAAAATCAATCTGCTTCACGCTTGATGGGCTGATGCATTTATGGGCCTTCTGGGCGTGTTGAACTTCACAGTATGGCCTGGTCCTTTGAAATCATTCCGGTTGGCCTACCTGGTTCTGCCCCATCGTCAAGACGTTTTTTTTTCGATGCCATTTATTCTTTGAGTAAAGTTTTTCAAGATTCTGTGTTTGTTCAACTTTCTCTTACCTCTAGTTTAGTGTACAACTCAAATTGAGGTCATGGTTCTAATTTTTTTGTTGGTGAGTGTTCTAGCCAAGGCAAGAAGTAGATATGATCTAATTAAAAAGACATCTCACGTACAATTATAGGATAATGTTAGCACCTTTGCGCTCCTTATGTTTGTCTTCTAATGTTGGTTGATTTTCATGTATATCTGACCCATCAGATTTAAACTGTAAACGATGAAATGATAAACGAAATGACTGGCTTTTGTTCGTTTTCAAAAAAAGTAATTACTTAATAGAATAAAAAAAGGATAATAAATGGGTAAAAGCGATTTTGTGTACTGAAACATGGACTGGCAAAAAGCATACAAAATCTGAGATAACATTTCAGTGTGCCAAATAGCCGTACAAATTACGATCTGAAGATCCTCACTCAAAAGATCACGCAATGTAATGCATGGAGGATCTCTTCCTCACAACAAGAGGTCGTCACTCAAAAATAGCACAGAAACGTTCAAACGCTTATTATTTTTGTCATAGAACTAATCACCAAATATCCCTAAGCCCCGAAAAGCACGGGAGCCATCAGGATCCTGCTGTTTAACCCGCTCCCTCTCAAGAAGCTGCTGCTTACGTGTTTCCTTCGCAAGCTGAGATTCCCCAACGTTGATGGTGTAGCTGGAGAGGAGCTTGTAAACGTTGGGCAAAAGGATGACCCGTTGGGCTCCTCGGTTCCATGTTATATAGGTGGAAAAGCCCCACCTTGGCGTGTACAGCAAGGAGATCGTACCAAGGTCGGTGTACTGCACCGTACCTTGTACGTGTTGGTTTACAACTCTAACACCCCCCTTAATCTAAGCCGTATGTATTACATCAAGGTTTAGATTACGCTTGAACTCTCTCAGCCGTGTAACAGGCAGTGTCTTTGTAAAACCATCAGCTATTTGATCCTTGCTTGAGATAAACCGGATATCAAGAAGTTTGCTTGCAACTCTTTCACGAACAAAGTAATAGTCAATCTCAATATGTTTGGTCCTTGCATGGAAAACCGGATTTGCAGAAAGATATGTGGCTCCAAGATTGTCACACCAAAGAACAGGAGGTTGCTCGAGAGTAAAGCCGAGTTCAAGAAGCAAGGCCTCAACCCAAATTACCTCAGCAGTGGCATTAGCAAGTGCTTTGTATTCGGCTTCAGTGCTGGAACGAGAGACAGTGGGTTGTTTTCTAGCACTCCAAGAGACCAAATTAGGACCAAGAAAAATAGCAAATCCACCTGTAGACCGTCTATCATCAAGACAACCAGCCTAATCAGCATCAGAAAATGCACTAAGAAGAGGTGGAGATGATTTCTGAACTGTCAATCCAACATTGAGAGTGCCTTTGATATATCTCAAAATACGTTTAGCTGCTGTCCAATGTGATGATGTAGGTGCATGATGATATTGACACACTTTATTAACAGAGAAGGATATGTCTGGTCTTGTTAACGTCAAGTACTGAAGTGCTCCAATGACACTACGATAATTAGTAATATCTTGAGGACCTAGTAATGTACCTTCGGTCTTGGACAACTTGTCCGTGGTAGACAATGGTGTAGGGGCCGAAAAACATTTGGTCATTCCAACACGTGCAAGCAAATCAGAAGCATACTTTTCTTGAGTTAATAGAAGACCATTGTGTTGTTTCTTGACTTCAATTCCCAAAAAATAGTGTAACTCGCCAAGGTCCTTTAAAGCAAAATCCTTGCTCAAATCATGAAGTAATGTTGTGATGGCTTGAGAAGAGGATCCGGTGACTATAATATCATCAACATATATGAGCATAAATAGGGTGATACCAGCCTTGTTGTAAAGAAAAAAAGATGTATCTGCCTTGGAAGGAACAAAACCAAGGTTATGAAGAGTAGAACTTAAGGGAGAGTACCATGCTCTAGGGGCTTGTTTCAGTCCATAAATTGCTTTATCAAGTTTGCAAATGTACTTGGGAGCATTTTTATCTTCAAAACCAGGAGGTTGTTTCATGTATACCTCTTCTTCCAGAACACCATGAAGGAACGCGTTCTTGACATCTAGCTGCCGCAGGCTCCATCCACGAGAGACTGATATAGACAAGACAATGCGAATAGTAGCTGCCTTGACAACAGGACTGAAAGTATCCTCATAGTCTATGCCATACCTTTGCTTAAAACCTTTTGCAATCAGTCTAGCTTTATACCTGTCAATGGTGCCATCAGCATGTTTCTTGATTCTGTAGACCCACTTACAATCGATGATGTTTTTATTTGGACTTGGAGGAACAAGATGCCACGTCTTGTTCTTCATGAGAGCTGAATATTCATCCTCCATGGCCCCCTTCCAATTGTCATCAGAAAGCGCTTCAGAAGTATTGCGCAGCTCGCCTGTAGATGTTAAAAGTCCATATGGTATACATCCATCTGTCCAAATTTTCGGTTTTTTAATACCTTTTTGTAACCTGGTTCTGGGAGCAGGCACAGGAGGAGCCATAGGAGGGGTTGCCGCAGCTGATCCAAAGGAATCAGAGTCTGACGCAGGCGGCACAGGCGATCCGGAATGACGTGGCGAACCATCCTGTGCAGAAGAGCCAGGCACAGAAGATCGGGGCGAGCTGACGTGAGCTGACGATGCTGGCGGCGTGGCGCCAGGGGAGTGGCCGGGTGCGGGAGGCCACACGTGGTCTGACGCAGAGTGTGGGGACGGCGTCGCTGTCGACGCAGCGTCCGACCGGCCAATGGGAGGGGGCGACGTGTCGGTCGTGGGATGGCGCGTGCACTCCTTGCACGGGGAACGATCCGAGGACGATCTGGGCGAGGGATCCAAGGCGGATTCGTCCAAGGAATCAACACCGGGATACGGGCCAGAGACAGAAATGTCTCCTGTGTCGTTTTCTTCATTGTTTGAGTTGATTTCTTCATCATTTTGCATGATTTCTGCACTGCTGTCTTCAGAATTTGCAGCTTCATCAACATGTACCTGAGGATGATTCGTAGCAGGCACTACAAAAGTCATGTGGTCATGTATGTGCACCCCCTCATTATTGGATGTAGATGATGAAAGATGTGATGGTAAAAGCAAAAGTTCTTCACGGAGACGGGAACCGGCGTTTGGTCGAAATGATGCAAAAGGAAAAATCTGTTCATCAAATACCACATCTCTAGAGATATAGACTCGGCCCGTGGAGACGTCGAGACACTTGACACCCTTATGTCTAGGACTATATCCTAAGAAAACACATCGTTTGGAGCGGAAGGAAAGTTTGCGTGTGTTGTAAGGGCGAAGATTGTGCCAGCAGGCACAACCAAAGACTCTAAGAGTGTCATAGTTAGGTTTAACATTAAGAAGTTTCTCCGTGGGAGTGGCAAAATTGAGGATCTTGGAAGGAAGCATATTTATGAGAAACGTGGCAGTGAGGAAAGCTTCGTCCCAAAACTTAAGAGGCATGGAGGCATTGGCAAGGAGCGAGAGGCCAACCTCAACAATGTGGCGATGTTTACGCTCAGCGGAACCATTTTGTTGGTGAGCGTGAGGGCATGACACATGATCGGTAATACCCACTTTTTGGAAAAATGCATTGAGTTTTTCATATTCGCCACCCCAATCAGTTTGCATAGTGATAATTTTGTGACCAATTTTACGTTCAACAAGTTGTTAGAAATTAAGGAAGACTTGAAACACATCAAAACGTTTCTTGAGCAAATAGATCCAAGTAAATTTACTATAATCATCGATGAAGCTTACATAATATAAGTGCTTGCCCACAGAGGGAGGGGCCGGCCCCCAAACATCAGAAAAAAAATTGCTCTAAAGGAAAACTCGACACACTAGTGGAAACAGGATAGGGTAACTGATGACTCTTAGCCTGTTGACATGGATCACAAACATAAGGATTTATTTCTGGCGAATACGAGTGATTATTTTTCCTAACAACTTGTAGAACAATAAAAGATGACGGGTGCCCTAAACGACAATGCCACGTAGACGAAGACGGCTTGATGGTGAGAAAGGCTTGCTTGGTGGATCCGGTGGAGACAGGAACAAGGGGATACAAGCCGCCATGACATGGACTGTAAACATTATTTTCTTCGTGGCCTGATCCTTAATCAAGAAGAAGAAATGATGAAATTCAATGAATGCATTATTGTCAAGGGCAATTTTATGTGCTGAAAGTAAATTCTTAGAGGCATTAGGAAGATGCAAACATTATGGAGATGAATTGAACGATGAGGGGTGTGCAATACAGAATGACCAACATGTGCAATTTGCATACCTTTTCGTCCTGCATTGTAGACATGATCACGGCCCTTGTAGTTGTCATGAGTCAACTTGTTGAGCTGTCCCGTGATGTGGTTTCTGGCTCCACTGTCCATGTACCAATTGGTGTCAAAGCCGTACGCGCCCTTCTGATCATAGGTGTCATCTTCATCATCGGATCTGTCGGAGTAGCACCACCAGCACTCGCTGGCTAGATGGCCTTCTTTTTTGCATATTTGGCGGATCATTGCGACGTCCCTGCTGTCCATCGCGCCAGCGACGGTCCTCCCATCCACGCCTGTCTTCACGAGCGTCACGGCCACGACGATCATCGCGGTTATCAGGCCGCTGCTGTCCTCCAGATCGGTTGTACGGGCGGCCGCGGGTGGCCGCGTTGGCGGAGGAGGAGAACGTCCCGGAGCTCTGTCCGGAGGAGGTGAGCATCTTCTGGCGGAGATCGAACGCCTCGAGCTGGGAGCACATGTCGTTGAGCGAGGTGCTCGGGATAACGTTGATGGAGGCAACCAGCGAGTTGTACTCGCCGTCCAGGCCGTTCAGGATGTAGTCGCGGATCTCATCGTCGTCTATACGCTTGCCAGCAGCGACGAGTTCCGACGCAAAGCCCTTCATTGTGGCGATGAACTTGGCCATGGTCATGTCTTCTTTCTTCGTGTTCGCAAGCGCACCCCGTAGCGTGGAGATCTTGGCCTTCGACTGCGTGGAGTGCACGTTGGTGATGGCAGCCCAAACCTCGGCGGCATGCTCAAGCCCGAAGGTATGAGGCAGCATGTCCTCGCCAAGGGAATTGACAAGGAAGCTCATGATCACCTGGTCCTTGATAACCCAAGCGTCATAGGCCGGGTTCGGCACCACCTGCTTCTTCTTGTTCTCATCTTCTACCTCCATTGTTTCAGACGGCGCGGAGTCGGAGCCCTCCAAGAGCCCCATGACCCAAGCACCGCGGAGCGTAGGCATGATCTGCGCCTTCCAGAAGAGAAAGTTCTCCCGGGTGAGCTTCTTTGCGGGCAGGGCACCAAGGCCGGGCACCGCGGGCGTCGACGAGGAGGACGCCATGATCTTGGGTTGTTTTGGGAGGGAAGGACGGGTCGTAGTGTTTGACGTCGATCTGGCAATGGAGATAGGAAGTTCTTGGGTTGTAGGTTTCTAGGTTGTTTTCGAGATCGGTTTTACCGGTGGCGGCGGCTAGAAGGGAAGAAGATGGCTCTGGATACATTGTAAACGTTGGGCAAAACAAAGACCGGTTGGGGTCCTCGGTTCCATGTTATATAGGTGGAAAAGCCCCACCGTGGCGTGTACAGCAAGGAGACCATACCAAGGTCGGTGTACTACACCGTACATTGTACGTGTTGGTTTACAACTCTAATAGAGTTGAACCATGGTGAACGGACGGGTGGCCAAAGACAGCGTGACGGGGTTCAGTGAATCAATGGCTTCGGAGACCCTATGTTCTTTCTCATTATCAACGTCATACATGTAGATGTCCAGCGACGAATCCGTGGGCTTCACATAGTAAATGCAGTTGGCGCTGATTGTTGGGAACTTATCAGCATTGACAGAAATGCACCTGCGATAACCCACGAAGATGGCACGGTCGCCACCAATGCTCAGCATAGGCTCCAGCCTGTCGCCGTTGTCAAGCTTGAAAATCTTGAGGTGTTGCCGCAGCTTGATGATAGCAAACAACTTCCGAGCAGATTCCACTTGGAATAGATGATTGGTGTCTCCTGTCCCGGGGAGATCAGCAAACCCTGTCTCAGGTTTTTTGTAAAACATCTTGTGATGATCAATAGCAAACAGCTCTAGCAAGCGGTGGATCTTATCAGCCGGAGCCCCATGAAGAGGATGCGCCATAGTCGGCTCCTAGCTTTCGGTGGCGCAGATGCCGCCAGTGGCAGCTAGCCGCATAAAATTTAATGGGCCTATGTATTTGCCTGCCAACTCGAAGCCACTGTCAAGAATATCGAGTAAGTCGTCATCCAATTCCACAGCGAATGATTCACTGTCAGGAAAAGCCATGAACTGGTCGTATGATGCGTCCCAGAGCAAGATGAGGGTCGGCGAAGTAGGCTGGAGCGGTGAAGTGCGACTCAAGAAAAAAGAGTTCATAGATAACTTTCCGCTGCAATGACCAGAGAGAGCGGCTGCACACACATCCACGTACGACGGCATGGGCGCCTTGAAGCGGATCATGTGGCCGGTGAAAGGGTTGGGACGACGGCGGCATTAGGAGGCTCCTTATCGGCGAGGATGAAGAAGCCACCGTGGGTAGTAGCGATGACATGGTACTTCCCGAGTAAAGGTAGGTCCTTGCGAACGGCACGGCCGCTGACAGTGTTCACTAGGAGCCATGAGTCGCTCTCGAATACCTCATCAATGATGATCCACCGGTGAGGGCGAAGCGGAGCTCAGAGGAATTCTTGGGGCCATTGGTGGCGGAGCGCCATTTGGGGCAGACGGCGCGGAAATCCATGTAGCTGTCGAGATCGTTGGTGTCCAGGAGGCAGTCCACGATGCGGCGGACGAGCTCAGACGGGAGGGAGGACCACTCCGCCATGGCCGGCTGGATGGGATGTTTTGATGTGGTTTCTTCCTTCTGGTAGGGGAAAGGACATGCGTACATGGGGTTAAGTAGGTTTTTTTTAGAAAAGGGGCAGTCCCAGCCTCTGCTTCGATTTGATGCATACGGCTTTTATTACTTATTAAAGTGATTCGGTCTTACAAAATTATTACATCACGGGTCACACAAAGTTGTGACATGAATGAGCCATCTAAAAAAGAAGGACAACATAAAATGACTCTGCATCAACATGTTATCCTAAGACCAGAACGCCAGCTGCACCGGGAATATAGATCCGACACCACCGATTCCAGGCGGCTGCACCCAAAATCCATCGCGCCTCGCTTGTCCATTGACTGTAGGAAGGACCACATACGGATCCAATTGGTAGCCATCGGTATAACCTGCGTAAACGAAGTTTTCTTTGCTCTGTTAAAGATGTAATCATTTAGAATGTTCCACATAGCCCATAGCAAAGCACAAGCACCAACTCGAATTTGACCCTTCTCCTTCTTGGAGACCCCCGCCAACCAATTTCCAAATAAGTTAGATATATCGCTTGGGGGTTGAATATTAAAAGCCATATGAACAATACGCCAAGTCATTTTTGCAAGAGGACATGAGATGAATAAATGATGAATTGTTTCATCTTGATCACAAAAACAACATTTTTTACACCCATTCTAATTACGTTTGGCGAGGTTATCTTTTGTGAGGATTGCTTTGCGATACACGAACCACATAAAGATCTTGATTTTTAGAGGCACTTTCTTTTTCCAAATATACTTGCGAAGAAACCTTGTATGATCACTCATGAAATCTAAATACAAAGATTTGATAGTAAATACACCTGTTGTCGTGAGCCCCCATTTGAAAACATCTTGTTGTTCTGTTAAATTCACCTGCATCAGCCGGCTGACCAGGTGTAACCATCTTGTCCACTTATTGCCCGTAAGGGCCCTTCTAAAACCTAGGTTCGGTGGAGGTGCTTGGGACAGCACATCGGCCACCGAGACTTGTCTATGGTGGACAATATGATACAGGGAAGGGTATTGACTAGACAGGGGCTTTTCCCCTAGCCATGTATCTTCCCAGAAACGGGTTTTCTCCCCATTTCCCACAACAAAAGAACCCTTGTCAAAGAAATTATCTTTTACTTTCATAAGCCCTTTCCAAAAATGAGAGTCGGATGCTTTGCTCTTAACTTGAGATAACGATTTTGAATGCAGATACTTATTCTGAATCAACTCCTTCCATACTCCACTATCTTCTGACAATATTTTGAATAGCCATTTGCTTAGTAAGCATTTATTTTTAACATCTAGAACCTCAATACCTAAACCTCCTTGTTCTTTTGGTCGGCACATAATATTCCATCTAGTTAGTCTGTACTTGCGTTTGTGCCCATCGCTTTGCCAGAAAAACCGAGACCTAAAAAAATCTAGTTTTTTCCGCACCCCTATAGGTACTTCAAAGAAAGATAGCATGAACATAGGTAGGCTCGATAAAAACTGAATTAATCAAAATTAACCGGTCACCATAAGACAGCAATTTTCCGGCCCAACTTGCTAACTTTTTCTCAAAACGATCTTCTATCCGCTTCCATTCGCTATTTGTCAACCTACGATAATGGATCGGGATACCCAAATAAGTAAACGGGTAGGACCCCGACTCACAGCCAAAAAGCAACCTATATTGCTCTTCAACTTCTTTAGCTTTACCGAAACAAAACAACTCACTTTTGTGGAAATTAATCTTCAGACCAGAGAGTTGTTCAAAAATACACAGAATGAGTTTCATATTAAGTGCCTTGTCTAAATCATGTGCCATAAAAAGGATCGTGTCATCCGCGTATTGTAAAATTGAAACCCCCCAGTCAACGAGATGTAGTATGAGTCCATCCACCTGTCCGTCCTCCTTAGCTCACGCAATCATTATCGCAAGCATGTCTGCCACAATGTTGAAGAGAATAGGAGATAGAGGATCACCTTGTCTCAAGCCTTTTTGTGTTTGGAAGTAATGACCTAGATCATCGTTTACTTTGATACCAACACTCGCTTTACTAACAAATTGTTCTATCCATTTACACCACTTAGGATCAAAACCTTTCATGCGTAGGACTTGTTGTAAAAACGGCCATTGAACTTTATCATAAGCCTTTTCGAAATCTATTTTAAGAAGTACTTCCTCCATTTTCTTCCTATGAAGCTCGTGGACTGTCTCATGAAGAATTAAAACACCCTCAAGAATATGTCTCCCTGGCATGAAAGCAATTTGCGTTGGTCTAATCACCTTGTGTGCGACCTCCGCAATTCTATTTGTTCCCACCTTAGTGAAATTTTTGAAGCTAACGTTAAGTAGACAAATAGGGCGATACTGCTGGATTTGAGCTACGTTTTCTTTCTTTGGTAGCAAAATTATATTGCCATAATTTAGCTGGAGAGAGATAACTCGCCCCTCTGAAATGCTTTGAACAACTTCATTAAATCCCCTTTGATAGTACCCCATAGTTTCTGATAAAATTCAGCCGGGAACCCATCCGGTCCCGGTGATTTGTTTTTCTCCATTTGCATTACTGCCTCATAAACCTCCTTCTCTATGAAGTCGGATGTAAGAATTTTGTTTTCCGCCACTGAAATTTGTGGGATATCCTTCGTTAATGATTCCACAAGGGATACATGATGATCAGCCGTTTTCCCAAAAAGTTTCTTATAAAAATTTGTGATGTAATTCTTGATATTTTCTTGACCTATAATGGTTCCTTCTTCTTGCTCGAGCTGAAAAATCCGTTTACGTCTATGCTTCCCATTAGCAATGAGGTGGAAATATTTTGTGTTATCTCCCCCTTCCTGAATGTGTTTTACTTTTGCTCTTTGTACCCATTTAGACTCCTCATCTCTCCTTAACATATCTAGTTTCTGATTTGCATCCCGAAGGGCTTCCCTCTCGGTTGTATCTAAAAGTACTGTTTCAGCCTTTATATCTAGTTGATCAATAATATTAAGAAGTTTCTCTTTTTCCTTCTTATAAATGCTAATAATATTTCTTGCCCAACCACGAAGGAAAGAACGAAGGTGGCGAATCTTGTTTTGCCATACCTCCAAGGGGGTATTACCCACCGAAATAGACAGCCACTCTTTGGCCACCATTTCGATAAACCCTTCCTTTTTAAGCCACGATAACTCAAACGAAAAATTTGCTTTGTTACCCAGGTGAGCTTGTTCCCCTGAGTCTAAAAGCAAAGGTGTGTGATCCGACCCTGCCCTAGTAAGAGCTCTAACACTAACCAGAGGGAACTTTTGTTCCCAAGACACACTCGTGAGGATCCTATCCAATTTTTCAAAGGTAGGAATCGGTCTGCGGTTCGCCCACGTATATTGTCTACCCGAGAGATCTATTTCTCTTAGGTCTAGACTTTCAATTATTGCGTTAAAAATAAAAGGCCATCTGTCATTGTAATTATCGTTACTTTTCTCATTCCATCATCTGATAATGTTAAAATCTCCTCCTACCATAATGGGTAAAGTTTCATTCTCACAGATACGAACTAATTCTGCCAAGAAGTCCCCTTTCTGGGCATCTTGGGCTGCACCATACACCACCACCATTGTCGTGGGGTTATCACGGCAGATGTTACCATAGGGTAACTTGATTGTTGGGGCAAGGCGCTTTTGTCCTTCAGGAGATTGTCAAGCTCGTTGGGGAAAAAGGGTTTACCCAGGTTCAGCCTCTCCATTGGAGATAAAGACCTACTTCCTGCTTTGCTGTTATTAATCTCGAGGTCTCGATAACTCAGCTACGACAACAGAGTCGGGTTACGAGACAGGTTACCAGGGTTTCGCTTGATAGCGATGATATCGATCTAGGATTGCTTGTCTATCTATGTTCTGGGAGCCCGCTTATATAGATGCCGGGTCTCCCGAACGTGAAGGTAAAGACGAGTCACATACGAGCTCGGAGTCCTACTCTAGGTTCTTCTCGACCTTCCGTAGCCTCCAAGTCACCCGGTTCCTTCCTTCACTCGGACTCCAGTTCTTCTAGGTCCTTCCTTCTGTGGCCGAGTCACGTTAAGCGTACCGGCCCAACTATAACCCGGCCCATGTCTTGCAAGTATAACCCATACCAGGCCTTGGGCCAGCCGAGTGATTCTTCCTTGGTCATGAGTATACCGGGTTATTATCCCCCAACAGTAGTCCCCAAGTTTGACTTGAATAAGCTCATTAGTAGCTTCACTTGATAATCTTGATCTTGATCTGATTTCTCGAGGGCAGCTGCAGATGGGTGATACGTCCAAAACGTATCTATAATTTTTGATTGTTTCATGTTAATATTATGCCTTTGGCACTTGTTTTTATATTAAGTTTATGATTTATTTGAACTAACCTATTAATAGTTGCAAAAGTGCACAATGTTCTTGTTTACACTTTGATGTGCAGGAATTATCAAGAATACAAGAGAAAATCTTGTTGGAGTCGAATTGGAACTTTGCTGAAATCTGTCCCAGAACTGTTTTCGGAGTTTGCCAGTTTGACCCTTGAAGATGACGTCAAATGGAGACCTGGCTCTTAAAAAAGTTGTCACAAATTTCTATACGGTGATTTTAAGCCCGAGAACAGCCCAATCGGAGTTCGGATGCGGCCTGTAGTCCCAATATGGTGAAACCCTAAAAGGGGGTGACTGAAATCCGAGAAGATATATAAAGGGAGGAAACCTAACTCGTGGAGGACTCCTCCACCCACGAATTTCAGCCACCAAAAGCCACGTTTTTGCCTCCCCCATGGATCCCATCTCCATGGGGGAGGGCTCCCAAGAAGCCATGAAGGAGGGAGGCTAAGGGGCGGTGCTCTCCATGATGCCGGCGGCGGGGAAGGAGTTCCCCGCGCCGCCGGCGCCGCCGCCGCCGCCCTGCGCCATGCCGCTGCCTCTCCGCCGTCTTCACCGCCATCTCCATCACCATCTCTCCTTGTATTCAGTGGTTCATCCTCCCATAAACCTCTGTACCGTCCTATGTAAACATGGTGTTTGATGCTATAATATTTATCCTATGATCTATGACATGTTTGCGTAGTTTATTTGTCTTTTGATTGCTTTGTTGAATGTCTATGTTTCATTAGAGTTGTATGTTGATATGGTACTGTCCTTTGGTGTCCATTATATTTGTGCGCGCATAAATCAACACCCTAGGGTTAGTAGTATGTGCAAAGGAAGGGGGCAGTTCTGCCTGAGTGACTGAAACCTGAGGACTCAAGCCGGTTAGTTGCACGTATGGGAGTTAGAGGACCATAAATTAAGGCTATGGTTGGGGAAACCTTAATGCATTGTTAGTATTTGCGGATGTTTGCTAACAATCCATTCATATAGTACTTGTAATCCCAAATAGTGGAGTGCATGTATATTTAGCCTCTCCCACATTGAAAACTGCATCAAAGACAATGAACTAAATGTCTTCACTAATTAATCTTGGACAAAGCCATCACAATTACCACCACTTTTCCACACTCATGGTACTGTTAGTATATGGTTACTTAGTGTACTTTATTGCTGCAGCACTAACTTTTACTTTCTTGTATTTATTATCTTGCAAAGCTATCTCTCATACCCGTATTATTGCTCTACTATTATTTCCTAGATAATGTAAACGTTTAGTGTGCGTAGAGTTGTATCAGTGGTTGATAGAAATTGAGAGAATACATATCCTACCTTTAGCTCCTCGTTGGGTTCGACACTCTTACTTATCGAAAAGGCTACACGCGATCCCCTATACTTGTGGGTTATCAAGACCTTTTCTGGCGCCGTTGCCGGGGAGCCATAGCGTAGGTGAATATTCTTGTGTGCACTTGTTTGCTTTGTCGCTAAGTAAATTTTATTTTCAGTTTTAAGTTGTTCTCTATCTTAGTATGGGTAGGGAATGCGAATTACAAAAAAAATTAGTTGTAATTGTTATCTAAAAAGTTTTCAAATAGAAAAGTGATTGGAAAGATGAGTAATGGTTAAGTGGGGTCGACCTTGAACACTTGTGTTCATGCCTATGAAACCAAAACAAATCTTTCCATGGAAGCTTTTCATCAAAAACATGTAAATATTGTGTATATACTCTGTACATAAAAATAAAATTGGTTATAACAATCTCTAGTGGAAAGTTGATGCTAGATTTGGATTTCTGCACAGGGACAGATTTTTGCTGTCCACCGTTTTGAGCTTTAAAAATCCAGAAAGATTGAAAAATTCTGAAAAAATTCGTGCGTGATCCTCAGATATGTACGCAACTTTCATTAATTTTGACTTTTCTGATTTGAGGTACGTAGATAGGTCGAAACATTCGATCTTTACTGACTGTTCTGTTTAGACAGATTTTGTGCTTCTCTGTAAATAAAATCGTGATAAATCTCAGAATATTATTTTGACCTGAAAATTTTTGTGCATAAACCTGAGATTATTATATGTCTTTCATTAATTTTGAGTTTTGTCATTTGAGCTACGTAGCTATCTCGTTAAGTGTCATATTTACAGACTGTTCAGTTTTGGCAGATTGTTATGCTTATTTTGTATTGTGCTTATACTCAATGTTTATAATATTTATTTGATCAATAAATGTTATAAATTGGTTAGTATACAGTAGGTAATCTTAAATTAAACTTGTCAAATCTTTAACATGAGTGGATTTCATTTAATGAGTACTAACCCTACTAATGAGTTTTGTGAAGTTTTATGTGGATGTAGCTTATAAGATCCAATCGATATGGTGATATGAGATGAACAAGAAGACGCAAGAGCTCAAGCTTGGGGATGTGTAGCTGCATCCAAGAACATATTCAAGAACATACAATCATCTAAGCTTGGGGATGCCCGAGTCATCCCCTATTCATCAACAAACATGAGGTTATCTCGTTCATACTCTATATTACCCGTCCACATGATATGAATTGTCTTAATGTGTATTATAATTGCTTTTATATGTCTTGGTTTCACCTTCTTTAGTTTTATTAGGCTCTTTATTTGGTTTCATTTGCTTCTTTGCTTTCACATATAAATTTAAAACAACAAAAATATTTTCTTTTGTTTTGCTTCTTTGTTAGGTTCTTTATTTGGTTGTTACTTTTGGTTTCTTTTAGAGTTTTCCTTGCTGTAGCTAGCATTTTTAGGTCTTGTTTAGCCTCTGGTCTTTTAGTTTATCAAAAAAATAAAGTACCAAGTTTTACCCATTTAGCTTAGTTGATACAATTGTAAAAAGTGATTTTCTGTTTTCGGTATCTACTGCTCATTGCGCGATTTTTCATGTTTTACTGGAAACTCTAAAAATCACGAAAACATTACTGATTATGTATCACCGAATTCTATGCATGCACAAAAATTGGCTAAAATTTCGGACATGTTTAAGAGCACCTAAAAATTGTGTTTTCCAGCTGCTGTTTTTCTGGACAGATTCTGACTTTTTTGCAAGAGTGGCCTCTTTTCGTTTTCATTTGATTTTTAATGGTTCTTACCTTTCATTTATAAGTTGGCCACTTAAGCAACCTTTCTGTAACCTAAAAACAAAATTTGATTTGGTTTAATAGCAGCACTTGGGAAATATTATTTATTGCACTAATGTCTAACCGCAGAAAAGAATGGAAAAGTTTTTGTGTTGAAGTTTTTTCACAGAGAATGAAGGAACACCAAATTGTGAAATGTTGAAGAACGGCCAAAGTCATAAGCTTGGGGATGTCCCCGCATCCCTCTTCATCAATAACCCCTGGTTTACAAACCTTCAAACTTTGTTTTTTTAGCAACATATGAACTTGACTAAACTTGAAGCGGCTGTATTTTATTATCTATTTATCTTAGCATCAAACACCAGTTACATTAATAAGTGGATCCTCACATATTTTATTTATCATCTTTTTTCAACGTTTACTTGGTTAATGGATTATTTGATGAAACTTAAAAATGATGTGTGAATGATATTGTTTAGTGGTTATATTTTCTTACGGTTAGTCTCAACTAGCTAATAGTGTATATTATGATATTTTGATGTTAACATGCATTGTGATGTTCATAAGATGGTATGGTATTGTGGTATCCTCCTCTGAATAATTCATTTCAATTGACTTGGCACATGCTCACGCATGCTTATGACTGAAAAACAAAAAGTCAATTAAGCCTTGATGATTTACTTCGCCTCAGAGTTCTTGTATCACTTTTATGCCTCCGTTAATTTTGTTTTGTCGCAAGCATGATTATGACGGTTATTGCTCTCTTGATTGTCGCTTCCCAGTCCATTGCTAGCCTTCACTTGTACTGAGCGGGAATGCTGCTCGTGCTTCCAAATCCCTGAAAACCAAGTTATTCCAAAGAGTCCACTATAAATACCTATGCATGGCATTTCAAACCATTCAAGTAAATTTTCATGTGCTACCTTTAAAACCTTCAAATTAGTTCTCATTTTGTGACACTGTTTTTAGCTCATGAGGACGTAGTAGTTGGGTTTGTTATCTTCCATACTAAATTAAGTACCCCGACTTGCATGCTTCATCTGCTCGTCACTAATTTTACAAAGAGCTGGTTAGACCACTATAACATCCAAAAAGTAAATAAATAAAATAGACACTCCTCCATGGTATGTGATTGTTGGCAGGCACCCGAGGATTCGGTTAGCCATGGTTTGTGTAAGCAAAGGTTGGGAGGAGTGTCAAGCTATATATATAAAAGTGCATGCTATAAATGCCTAATATCAATATTTCGGAACCGCTCTCAACTTGTTTAGTATGGAAGAAAACAAGAACTCTATTGCCATTCGTTGACAGGAAGAACCACCTCCCAAAATAATTTTACTTCTGTTTTTAAAAATATAAAGCTCTAGCACATGTTCATCCCTGCTTCCCTCTGTGAAGGGCCAATCTTTTACTTTTATGTTGAGTCACCATCCTTTCTCTGAGCACAGTCTCGAGAGCATAACTGTCATTCTTAGTGTAATGTGCTTGTCCCAGAATGCGGTTAACTGTGGTCTAACTTTGATGCTTTTATCTTTGATATTCTTACTTATAGTCTTCACTTGAACTTCAGAGGTGCCTTGCCATTTATGTTTTGCTCCACAATTAAGGGCAAGCGAGATACCGCTCTACCATGCTTTACAATGATCATTACAATCTTGTTGATGTTTATAAATTTCATATTATGAACTCTTAGTTGGTTGATACTTTTCATTAGGTAACATGATTGCTAAGTTTTATTATCCATACATCATGCAATTGTTAAAGACCTGATCATAGCATTTACAATCAAAAATTATTTTGTTATCATTTACCTACTCGAGGACGAGCAGGAATTAAGCTTGGGGATGTTGATACGTCCAAAACGTATCTATAATTTTTTATTGTTTCATGTTAATATTATGCCTTTGGCACTTGTTTTTATATTAAGTTTATGATTTATTTGAACTAACCTATTAATAGTTGCAAAAGTGCACAATGTTCTTGTTTTACACTTTGATGTGTAGGAATTATCAAGAATACAAGAGGAAACCTTGTTGGAGTCGAATTGGAACTTTGCTGAAATCTGTCCCAGAACTGTTTTCGGAGTTTGCCATACGGTGATTTTAAGCCCGAGAACAGCCCAATCGGAGTTCGAATGCGGCCTGTAGGCCGAATATGGTGAAACCCTAAAAGGGGGTGACGGAAATCCGAGAAGATATATAAAGGGAGGAAACCTAACTCGTGGAGGACTCCTCCACCCACGAATTTCAGCCACCAAAAGTCACGTTTTTGCCTCCCCCTTGGATCCCATCTCCATGGGGGAGGGCTCCCAAGAAGCCATGAAGGAGGGAGGCTAAGGGGCGGCGCTCCCCCATGATGCCGGCGGCGGGGAAGGAGTTCCCCGCGCCACCGCCACCGCCGCCCTGCGCCATGCCGCTGCCTCTCCGCCGTCTTCACCGCCATCTCCATCGCCATCTCCTCCTTGTATTCAGTGGTTCATCCTCCCATAAACCTCTGTACCGTCCTATGTAAACATGGTGTTTGATTCTAGAATATTTATCCTATGATCTATGACATGTTTGCGTAGTTTATTTGTCTTTTGATTGCTTTGTTGAATGTCTATGGTTCATTAGAGTTGTATGTTGATATGGTACTGTCCTTTGGTGTCCATTATATTTGTGCGCGCATGGATCAACACCCTAGGGTTAGTAGTATGTGCATAGGAAGGGGTAGTTCTGCCGGAGTGACAGAAACCTGAGGACTCAAACCGGTTAGTTGCACGTATGAGAGTAAGAGGACCATAAACTTAAGGCTATGGTTGGGGAAACCTTAATGCATTGTTAGTATTTACGGATGTTTGCTAACAATCCAATCATATAGTACTTGTAATCCCAAGTAGTGGAGTGCATGTATATTTAGCCTCTCCCACATTGAAAACTGCATAAAAGACAATGAACTAAATGTCTTCACTAATTAATCTTGGACAAAGCCATCACAATTACCACCACTTTTCCACACTCATGGTACTGTTAGTATATGGTTACTTAGTGTACCTTATTGCTGCAGCACTAACTTTTACTTTCTTGTATTTATTATCTTGCAAAGCTATCTCTCATACCCGTATTATTGCTCTAGTATTATTTCCTAGATAATGTAAACGTTTAGTGTGCGTAGAGTTGTATCAGTGGTTGATAGAACTTGAGAGAATACATATCCTACCTTTAGCTCCTCGTTGGGTCTGACACTCTTACTTATCGAAAAGGCTACAAGCGATCCCCTATACTTGTGGGTTATCAATGGGATTATCCGGGTTAAACTCCTGAAAACAAAATAAACATCATGAATAATAAGTGGCCGGGTTATGTTGTCAGACCAGATCCTTTTGGCGGTTCATTTATAACCCGGCTTTTCTTTTGTCTCAAAGCCTTTAATAACTCGATTTTGTTCTGCACTTAATTCTCTCTGGTCAACGACCAGGAAAACATTCTCTGACACATTCCCTCATGTCCTTGACCCATGGTCAAAGGAATCTTATCGCCTCGATTTTACCGCCCCGTACCTAGGGTTTCACCCCAGGTTATAAATACTGGGCCACGGTGAAAAGTGATTTCACTTTCCCCATTCACCACCGCTTCGTCTCCTACCTCGAGCCGTTCTCTCTCTTCTCTAGGGTTAGGGTTCCTCGAAGCTCGCCGCGCCACTGCCAGTCACCGGAGCGTTGCACCGCGTCCACGCATCGCCGGAGCTCGGTAAGCTACTTATCTCCTCTGTTTCCTAAGTTCTTCCTTCTCTGTTCATTGCTTCTATTTTGAATCTCGTTTTCTCGCATTTTTTAGATCTCATAGCCATGGCACCAAAGGACACGAGCAAACTCAAACTCAAAGGGAAGGCCAGCGATGGCGCCGCCACGCCGGTGCTGATGAAGAAGAAGAAAGCGCGGCCCAGTTCTGGAATTTCAGCTAACTGGGCCAAGTCCATGTCCACTCACTCGAAGCTTGAGGAACTGGCCGAGTCATGTGTCCTCCCGCTTCAGTCGGAGATCGAGTGGAGAGGAACTGAAGAAGATACTCGGCCTGTCCCCGGACAAGGTGAAGTGATCGTATTCCTTGAACATGTCACCCGGGGTTTCCGCCCACCGGGTCATCCTTTTTCAGGGAACTTCTCAACTTTTACAAACTCCGAGTCTTCGATCTTGGTCCCAACTCTATTTTGAACATCAGCAACTTCATTGTCCTCTGTGAATCTTATCTGTGTATTCCACCCAGTTTGCCTCTGTTTTTGGAGCTTCTCTTGTGCAAGCCTCAGCGTGAGCACAAGGAGGGCCCCCTTCTCGTTTGCGGTGGTGTCTCTATACAGCGCCGCAAAGGTTCTGATATGCCATCACTCAATCTTCACACTCACGTGAAGCATATTGGCAAAAATCTTTCTTTTATTGCAAAGACACATCTCCACCCGGCGAGCACCCTCTCACGGGTTATTCTATTGATCCTCTTGTCTTGAACAGCAATATGAACTCATATGCATCTGACACCGAGAGAGAGGCAATCCAACCTCTCCTTCGGAAAATAGTTGTCTTGGTCACTCACGGACTTCGTGGGACTGATCTGATCAAGACCTGGATGGGCTGGCGGATCCAGCCCAATAGTATTCGTAAGAAACTTCTCTGCGATTACTCGGGTCACTTGACCGATTCTCTCCGTTACTCGGAGAAGGCTTATCCCACCACCGCTCTGAACAAGGCCATCAAGGCCCTTCTCGCGGAAAAAGTTGAAGTTATCAAGGACAATGGCCTCTTGCCATTCAGCAAGACTAACCCGGCTCCACCAGTAAGTTTTGACTAATAAGTAGCCTTCACTCGTGTTTTTCTTTAACTGTTCTCTAATCATGTAACTTTTGCTTTTCTCCAGGATTCTGACGTCTGGTGGAAAGTTGAAACTCTCCCTGCCACTCCTGAGGCAGATGAAGATGATGATGAAGAGGCTGCTGCCTCGAGTGAAGAAGAAGAAGGTGAACTCAACTCCCTCGGCCATTTCTTCATAAGCTTGATTGAAAGAGATATTCCATCAACAATCTCAACTGACGCAACTTTTATGATACCATAACCGACTGAAAAGGTCGCCACCCTATCACCCGGACGCAGCACTGAGGAAACTGAGTCTGCTGTCTCCGGAAAAAGGAAAGCACGAACCATTTGTGCTAAGGTGCCATACTCTCGACTGAAAACACTCAACCAATCTCTTCTTGAAAAATCTTCACAGAAATCGACTGAACTGTCCGCTAAGAGACGTGCCACCTGGACCTCTCCCGGAGAAGATCCTCTTCACCCGGGAATTCCATACATCTCCTCTCCACGCCGTCCTGGTACTTCTCCTCTTTCTAATCTTGAACCACAAAAACATCCATCTGATCGTTATCCATTAGCCGGTCAAATACGGATTGCTAAATCATACTCTTTAACAGCTTCTTCAGGCTCCAGCAATGATCTTCCCCGAGACTTTGTAGTCAATACCGGGTAATGTTTGGAATTTTCTGTTAAATACTCATTTTTCTCAACTTGTTCCCCTTTATTCTTACTTGCACTATCTTTCACTTGTGATTTCAGGGCAAAGGCAACACTTAGTGGCGCTCCGAGCCCTCCCATTGCTGAGGAGGATGACCCGGAGGCCACTCCTGAAAAATATGTTGAGCCTTCCCATGAAGAGCAGGCGATTGATAAGATGGAGACCTCACCCCCTGCTACAGAGAAGCTGACTGACCCAGAAGTTGAGGTCACAGGATCTCGCTTCATTGAAAAGAGTGTTCCTGAAACCACTACAGCCAAATTTGTGGCCCCTGAGAAGAAATTTGTGCCGACTGATAAGGGCGAAGCCTCCACCGTGCCACACTATGGCAACATAAACTTTGAAGGCCTGCTGAGTGAATATAACACTTTGAAGCTTTCTGTGAGCAAGCTCGTGGAGTCTCTTGTCCGTGAGCATCAGGTACACTTCTATTTTCTTTCATATCTTACATACCAAACCTAGTCCCCAAGTATCGTGTAAACTGTTCTCAGTCACTCGGTACTTGAAAATATAACTCTTATCATCTTTAAGAACTTCAAAATATCCCAGTCCCCAAGTTCCGGATTATCAGTCCACGATAATCTGGGACTTGCTTATCTTCTGATGTCAATATCTCGATATTACTAACTTTCATTACTGTAAAACTTTCAAATCAACCCCCAAGTTCCGGGTAATATGTCTACAATTAGCTGGAACTTTGAAAAATTCACTGTAGCTGAAAACTTTAAAACTTTGAAAACATACCAGTCCCCAAGTGCCGGGTGATCTGCTCTTCAGTCATCCGGAACTTGTACAAATGCACTCTTACTTTCTTTTTCTTGTTATCAACTGGACTTACTTGCCATTTCCGACTGAAAAATATTTCAGTCCTCATGTTTCTAAATTTCTGTTCTTTCCACAGAGATATGTGTCCCATAATCATGAAGTACTCTCCAAGACCAATCAGCTCCTAGAAGCTGAAACCAAACCGCGCACAGATCTGGAGACCCATGCTTCTGATTTGGAAAAATCTGTAGACTCCTTAACTGAAGAGAATACCAGAACTTGTGGAGGCTGGCAAGAAATACGATGCATGCTATGAAAAGCTTATCAGTGTGGAGAAATTCTTGCACACTCTGAAGAACCACATCAAGGAGATCCTGAATCCACACATAGGTAAATACTGCCTCTATACTTTTCCTTTATCACTCGGATTATATAATCTTACAAACTTCTTACTGACTCTTCAGGTGAAAAGGATGCTGCTATCAGAAGAACTTACCCAGAGAAGCTGAAATGCCTGAACTTTATCATCCGGCAATTCTAGTTTGGCATGACTGAGATTATCAGGCGTGTCAAGAGCAACTGTGCTCCTCCCCGGGTGATATACGATTCTCTGGATCAGTTATCAACTACCCCCGTGTGGCTGGACCTCTGGAAGCGCTCAGCATGCCGGGTTGGTGCAATGCGTGGCCTGGCTCTGGCCAAGGCCTATAATCCTCGTTTTAACCCGGCTCCTTGTCAAGGGATTCCCTCAATTCAACGCCAATGGCACCAAATTTGGGGGCAAAGATTTCAAGGAAATCACCACCCAGACTCGGCATGTGGCCAGCAAAATTGCTGAAAACCTTGATCTGTCGGTGTTCCAGGACACAATACATGAAGCTGATGCTCCTATTCCCACTCCTGAACCCGAACATCATGATCTGCTAGCCAAGTTGAGAGAATCCATTGCCAAGAAGAAGAAAGCTGCAGCATCCGCATCTACAACTCCAGTCGTCCCTGCCCCCGGCCGTGCTTCCACCACTCCTATTGCAGAGAAGCCGACTAACGTTGCAAAGGACACTCCAGAAGATCAAGCTCCTGCACAAGCTGAGTCCCAGGCCAAAGCTCCAGAAGATAACCCGGCCTCTGCCGAGGCTCAAGCTGCCAAGGGGACCTCCACTGATAACCCGGCTATTTGAGCCAGATTATGTTTTACTCTTTATCTGCAAGAAACAATCATTCGGCCCCATGGGCATTGTAATATGCTCGAAATACTTGTCTTAAACTTACGCTTTTGATTCGATAGTGCGCCTGTGCACTTTATGAAATACTCAATCTTTTGTAATAGCTATAACTTTTTATGGTTTAGATGACCCTTTTGGTTTATCTTTAGCTTCTCATCAGTCGGCTTTCAAATGACTTTCTCAGTTGCTAATTTTCTCTGTTAATCAGGGTCAAACTAAGTCCCAGTGTGGGCATCATAGTCGATTGAATTAACAGGTAAGCAATCTGGCCATAAAATTGTGAGTGGCATCAAACTGATAGGCAAGTTTAACCAAGAACAAAAAATAAAGGCCTAAAAAAGCCGGGTCTTGAGATTGTAACTTATAAATTGTAAGTCCCCAAGTCCTGGATCAATGTTTGTAAGTAAAGGCTTAAACTATGCATCATTACCCCATTGATCTCAAATCTCTTATGCGTGCTCTCTTGGGCAACAGCTATAGGAAATTTCTGCTAAGCACTCCTTTTGGGCAAAGCTAGATAATATGGTATAAAATGCATAAATAATATAAACAATGCATGAAAAGTAAAAAACATCAAAAGGTTTCTTCTCAATAGTCTTCTTTATTAAAGATACACCAGCAAGCCGCCTCATTAAAAACCTTCCAGTCCCTTAGGTACCCTGGTAAGGACAAGAGCGCGTCTGAAACCTGCTGGGTGTTACATCGTGGGTTACATAACTCGGCCTAGGTTCGTGTTCACTAGGTATAATATGGGCGAAGATGAGTAATGTTCCACGGCCGCGTCGTCTCTTCCATAGGAAGGATAGCATGATCTGTGGTGTTCTCTTCACCTTTCTCCCTCACATCCACCAGATAATACGAGCCATTGTGCAAATTCCGACTGATAAGGAGCGGTCCTTCCCATGGAGGAGTTAACTTGTGCGTCCCTGCCTATTTCTTCCTCAGGCGTAAAACCAAATCTCCCTCCTGAAAAGTGCGTGATCTGACTCGGCGGCTGTGATAACGCCGTAAATCCTGCTGATAAACTGCGGACCATTCCAAAGCTAACTCACGCTCCTCTTGCAGAGCATCAACCGAATCTTCTCTCGCAACTGCATTGCTTGACTCCACATATGCCGCCACTCTTGGCAAGTCATGAACTATATCACTCGGTAACACCGCCTCAGCTCCATAAACCAGAAAGAACGACGTACGCTAGGTCGATCTATTTGGAGTTGTATTGATTCCCCAAACCACTGCAGGTAACTCTTTCACCCAAGCCCCATATGCTTTCAACAATGGAACTCTAAGTCTTGGTTTGATTCCCTTCAATATTTCTTGATTACTCCTCTCTACCTTCCCATTGTCTGTGGATGCGTAACTAAAGCAAGGTCTAATCTGATTCCTTTCTCCTTGCAGAATATCTCTGTTTCACCCAGTGACATGTTGGTTCCATTATCTGTAATGATACTGTGAGGATAGCCAAACCGACTGATAATCTTCTTCAGAAACTTGACAACTTTGGAGGCATCACAACTTGTAACTGGTTCCACTTCAACCCATTTAATGAATTTATCAACTGCCACCAATAGTTGAGTTTTCTTGCAAGAGGACATCTGAAAAGGTCCCATCATATCAAGACCCCAAACTGCAAACGGCGAGGTGATTGGTATTGTTCGCAACTCCTGAGCCGGCACATGCTCCTGTCTTGCATATCTCTGACATCCATCACATGCTTTGACGATATGTTCTACATCTCTGAAAGCTGTGAGCCAAAAGAATCCATGCCTGAATGCTTTGGCCACCAAGGACCTGGACGAAGCATGATGACCACAGTCCCCAGGGTGTATCTCTTGCAAAATTTGTCGTCCCTCGACTGATGAAACACATCGCTGATAAACTCCAGAAACACTTCGCTTGTATAACTCACCATCAATCACCGCGTAGCCGAGTGATCTTCTAACAATCTGCCGCGACATAACCTCATTACTCGGCAGTATCCCTCGTATCATGTAATCCAGATATGGCTCTGTCCACTCCGGAATTTCATGCAAAGCTGCAACTAACTCGGAATCTTGATCTGGCTCATCATCGTCTTCTTCAGTCGGTAATTTGACTGAGGGCTGCCACAACTCGTCCAAGAACACATTTGGTGGAACTGGTTTTCTCCCTGAGCCGAGTCTTGAAAGAGCATCTGCTGCCTCGCTTTTCCTTCTATCAATGTGATCCACCTGGAACCCAGAAAAGAATCCAGCCACCTGATCAACTGTTCTTCTATAAGCCGCCATCTTCTCATCCTTACTATCCCATGTCCCAGATACTTGCTGAGCCACACGATCCGAGTCTCCAAAACACATGATCCTCTTGATGTTCATCTCCTTTGCAATGCGTAATCCGTGTAACAAGGCTTCATACTCGGCAATGTTATTAGTGCAATCAAAGTGAATCTGCAGAACATAACTCATCTTATCTCCCTTAGGTGAAGTGAGAACCACTCCTGCTCCTGATCCCTCATAAAGCTTGGACCCATCAAAGTGCATAACCCAGGATTTGTATGTTGGCGCCTTTGGAGGCGCCGTACTCTATTCTGTCCATTCATTAACAAAATCTACCAAAGCCTGTGACTTGATTGCAGTTCTTGGCTGATATGTAATGTGATAATCACCCATCTCACTCGCCCACTTGGCGATTCTTCCGGTAGCTTCTGTGTTGCATATGATCTATGATAGTGGTGCTCCACAAACAACCGTAATTGGGTGCTCTTGAAAGTAATGCTTCAATTTCCGACTGGCCATGAAAACGCCAAAGGCCAGCTTCTGCCAATGTGGATACCTATGCTTGGCTGGAGTTAAAACTTCACTAACATAATAAACCGGCCTCTGAACCGGGTATTCTTTTCCATCCTCCTTTCTCTACCACAACCACATCACTTGCTGCTCGTGAATTTGCAGCTATGTATAACAACATGGGCTCCTTTGGTGTGGGAGCTGCCAAAACTGGTGCTGCAGTCCATGTTGCTTTCAATGATTCCAACGCTTGATCGGCTTCTTCACTCCAAACAAAGTTATCTGATTTCTTCAAGAGCTTGTACAAAGGAATAGCTTTCTCTCCCAATCTGGATATGAATCTGCTCAATGCTGCCACATAGCCTGTGATTTTCTGGACTTCCTTCAACTCAGTCGGTTTTCCCAACTACATGATTGCATTAATCTTCTCTGGATTTGCTTCTATTCCAAGCTCGGACACAATAAAGCCGAGTAACTTTCCTGCTGGAACTCCAAACACGCACTTGGTCGGGTTAAGCATCATCTCATACCTCTGTAAGTTTGCAAACGTTTCTCTCAAGTCATTGATGAATGACTCGGCTTTCTCAGTCTTGATCACAACATCATCAACATAAGTATGGACATTCCGACCAATCTGTTTCTCAAAGCAATTCTGGATACATCTCTAATAAGTTGCGCCTGCGTTCTTCAGTCCAAATGTCATTGTCTTGTAACAAAATGCTCCAAAAGGGGTGATAAACGCTGTTTTCTCCCAATCTTCCTCACACAACTTGATCTGGAGATACCCGGAATATGCATCCAGGAAACACAAAAGGTCACTGCCTGCTACTGGATCAATTATCTGGTCGATCCTTGGTAAAGCAAACGAATCTTTCGGACAATGCTTGTTCAAACTGGTGAAATCAATGCACATCCTCCACTCGTTGTTCTTTTTCAACACTAGAACCGGGTTTGCCAACCACTTGGGATGCATAACCTCTATGTAAATCCTGCGGCAAGTAAACGTGCTATCTCTTCCCCTACAACTTTTCTCCTTTCCTCATTCAATCTTCGCAATTCCTGTTTAACCGGTTTTGCGTGTGGATCAACATGTAAACGGTGCTCAGCGAATTCAGTCAGTATGCCTGGCATGTCACTAGGTTTCCATGCAAAGACATACCGATTCTCACGGATGAATTCGATGAGCGCGCTTTCCTATTTATCAGTCAGATTTGTCCCAATAGAGAACTGCTTGGACGAATCACCCGGCACGAAGTCAATCATCTTGGTATCTTGGGCTGCTTTGAATTTGGCCCTCTCTTCGGTCGTTGGTCTTTTCAATGTGGTTCTATCATCCGGGTTAACTGTGGCTTTATAATAGTTGAACTCTTCCTCTGCACAGGCCTGCTCTGCCATAACTGCATCCCCCTCTTCACATTGCAAGGCCATCTCTTTGCTCCCACAAACTGTGATGATACCCTTAGGACTTGGCATCTTCGTCTTCAAATACACATAACACGGCCTTGCCATAAATCGAGCAAACACATTGTGACCAAAAAGAGCGTGATACGGGCTCTTCAACTTCACCACCTCAAATGAAATCATCTCTGAACGATAGTTCTCCCGTGACTCACCAAATGCTACTTCAAGTGTAATCATACCTTTTGGTTTTGCCGACTTTCCTGGAACGATGCCATGAAAGGTTGTCTTTGTTGGTTGAAGTTGTTTGGCCGTGAGACCCATCCGAATGAAAGTGTCCCAATACAAGATGTTGATGCTACTGCCTCCATCCATAAGAACTTTGTGTAAAACATAACCCGACACTTGAGGTGCAACAACCAAAGCCAATGACCCGGGCGAATCCACTCGTGGCGGGTGATCCTCTCTGGACCAGGTGATCGTCTGCTCTGACCACTTCAAATACCTTGGAACTGATGGCATAACAGCATTGACTACTCTTTTCTTCAACTTTTCCTCTCTCCTGGAAGAGTTTGTTGTATAAACATGATACGCACCCTGATTCAACTCCTTGGGATTTGGCTGGAAACCGACTGATCCGTTACTGGGTCCGGGTGGTCCTCCACCTGTATTTCCTCCAGCTGGTGGTCCGTTGGCCGGGTTATTTCCATTACCCAGCCTCAGGCCGTTTCCTCCCATACTCATCCTGGCAAACTCCTAGTTCTTCCACCTCTGAAGATCAACACACTGTGATAAGGAGTGATTTGCCAGCTTGCCGTTCCTGCTGTGACACAGACAAGGCATATTGAAAGCTTCTTGGGGGTTAGCCGGTCCTCGGAAATTTCCTCTGTAATTGCCATTGATGTTACTGCCTCGATAGTTATCATCTCACTGCTGAAACTTATTGTATCCAGTGCTTGTGTTTGCCACCAAATCTGACCCACTCTCATGATGCCTCTTTGCACCGTTGTTGTTGTTGTTGTTGTGATTGTTGCCATTGTTATTGTTTTTCCCTCCATTGTTGACGTTTCCTTTTCCCTTCTCTTCCTCAACATCATCCCGGGTCTTGTCCGTGGACGCGTGCTTATTAGCCGCTTCCATCAGCTCTCCCATTGTAATTGTTTCTGCTTCTCTAGTTGCCTTGAGCCGATCCATCTTCTGAATGTCGGGTCATATCTGCAAGTTTTTTCCATTGATGACACCGCTGCTGCTGCTGTGATCCCCTTTGATGAGTGAATAATGGCTGTAATCCGGCGCATCCTGTGACGCGCTGACTCGCCCTTCCTTTGAACACAACGTTCCAAATCCTCTATGGTGAATAACCTCTCACATGTGCCCTTGAAGTCTTGACAAACAACACTTTCAACTCATCCCAAGAATTGATAGATTTCTCGGGTAATCCATTAAACCATAACTTTGTTGCTCCTTCACTCATCACCAAGTACATGTACCTCGCGCATAAGTTTGCCGTGGCATTACGAATGCTCATCGCCATCTCGTAGCTGCTGAGCCATGTTTCTGGATCCATGCTTGGGTCATAATTGGTAACCTTGCTAGGCTCTTTAAACATTTCAGGAAAAGGTTCACTCTTGATAGCATCTGAAAGACATTTAGTTCCAACCAGGTTAAGTAATGAAGAAACTAACGGCGAACCTGACCCGGTATTTGGTGGATTGCCCATCACTCCTGCCGCAGGTTGTCTTCCGGCTCCTCCGGCGACACCTATGGCCGGGTTAGCGCTTGCAGCTCGTCGTGCCCTCGAACTGTTGACGATCGCTTGTGCCACAGATTGGGCCGGTGCCGGCTGACGTGGATGCGGTGCCGGCTGATGCTGAGCTGAGCGTTGCTATTGCTGGGCCGAACGTTGTGGCTCAGCGCCGGGTGATATTGATTCTGCTGTCTGTTCCTGACGCCTGATCCGGCTGCTCTAGGTGTTTCTCCGTGATGACTCCAGTTGACTCGGCTATTGTATGGTGTTGAATGTAACGCTCCACTCCTATCCGACATATTTCCTTGTTGCGTGATTGATACATCTCCAACGTATCCATAATTTCTGATGTTCCATGCTTATATTATACCAATTGCTACATGTTTTATTTACACTTTATATCATTTTTATGCATTTTCTGGGACTAACCTATTAACAAGATGCCACAGTGCCAGTTCCTGCTTTCTACTGTTTTTGTATTCCAGAAAAGTTGTTCTGGAAATATTCTCGGAATTGGACGAAACAAAAGCCAGGTGCCTGTTTTTCTGTCACGTACACGGAGTCCGAAGGAGAGACGAAGTAGGGCACCGAGGCGCTGTGGCGCCCCGACCCGACTGTTATACAGTGATGCTGTGTGTCACCGGTTAAGCGATACAACCGGAGGTTACGGGTTTACCAATCCCCGGCCAAAACCTTTGGCAGGCGTTGCTCGGAATGGATCATCGGCAACGCAACACCCCGATTGATGCCTTAACACAGGCACAACTATCAAAGCATAATAGAGAGATCAAGATTTGTGGAACAACTGGCACATCACAGACTCTACGACACAAAGCATTATAGTTCAACTCTTATAATAGAGAAAGATAGCAAATTACAACCAGAGGTCACAGACCCAATATTACAACATGCGGAAGCGAATTAGGTTGTTCTAAACAACAAGATCCAGATTATGGCCTAAGAGGCCTACAAATAAACATCCAGCGCCAGCTGTCCCGGGATGTCCCAAGCTGCTACCTGGGAACCCCAGACTACTCGTCGACGTCCACAAAGAACCCACCTTCGAGGTCGGTGAAGTCCTCCTCTGAAACAAAACAAACGACGTTGAGTTCGACGAACTCGCAAGATTATATATAGAGCTTTAGCTCGATGAGTCCTTCAAAGTTTTATGGCTGTTTTGCATAAAGCTGATTTTATTTAATAAAAACATACTCCATGGCAACGACTATTCAGAGTATTTTTAAAAGGGGGTAAGAAGTAACTATTTTCTTCTGATCACATTTCTCAACATCAACCACCATCAACCACTGTACCTATTCTACAAAGGCACCTCCCCGAATCACCCTCGAGGAAGTCAACCTAGCATTCTTGAGTGGTACCTATAGTACCCAGTTTTTAATCATTCCGTTCAAGTTATTCTATGGTCTTATCGTCTTTTCCCAAGTCGTCCGTAACCGTGGACACGGCTTTTCGAAAAGATTTACCCTGCAGGGGTGTGCAATGTTTGCCACGCGTACCGTCCGGCCCATTACCTGCGCATTAGCTCTCTTCCTTGGAAAGCCGGCTGGGTGGGAGCGGTGTCGACTTCTCCCTCGTTAAGGACTTTCCAGGATCATCAGTGGCGGCAGGACACCAGTGCCTCCAACACCCTGCCCCACGGCCACTTATTTTCCTAACACCACAATCCTCATCCCAGTTCATACCACCATCATCACGCACGCGCAAATGGAAGCTCGAACTAGAGGAGCCTGGCTAGTCCCACCCGAGTTATTTAGTCTATGAGGGTTCCTGCACTGCGAATGCATAGGCCTCACGCATGGTTGCACGCTCAGTCTTGGTTCAAGAGGTAAAGAACTCGCACCTAGGCGGCGAGAACGAGACAAAGCACCACAACCTCAGTGGCCTCTCATCCCCACCTTTAAGCATTTTGTTACCTGTCACCACAATTTCCTCTCACCATCATCCAAACATTTCCACATCTGTTCCCGAGATGATACATCCATCGGACGCAATAAACATTTAACTAAGCATCAACATAGCATAGTTAAGTAGTTCAGGCCAACAGTACAAACCTATGGATAATATGAGGGAAACAGGTATTGGCATCGGAAACTTGATGCAACTATAGGATACTCTAATCTAATAAAAGTGACATTTGGAACCGCATGCAATATTATAGTGGAGAAAATATTTGCGGAAACATAGGATAAGATATGCTCAGAGGGGGGATTACGCTTGCCTTGTTGATACGGCTGGTAATACGGATCGTCACGGTACGGGGGTGGCACTTCAACTCCTGGATCTATCGATGCACAAACAATACCGGTAAGGAACAGTCAATACACACGGATGCAACAGGTGGAATGCACACTCATGATGACATGACAATTTAATGTAATGCACTATTAGAAGTTGTCTAACAATTTAAATGGGGTTCGTGATGAATTACTTCAACTAGAGGAAAATAATACCCCATAGTTAACTTAAGGATTCTACTAGGTTCTAGAAATACACTACTGTAATAGTGATTAAACATGCATGAAAACGATGATGATGAGTAGTTCACATTTTTCTGGACATATTGGTATATCAAACACAATTTTCTGATAGACCGAGAAGAAGTTATTACATTTAGCAATTTCCTCCTTTAATTATGTCCCTTTTATAAAATTATAAGAGCAACGATTAAAACTAACTAGCAGATTAGAGAAAGAGGTGAAACAAGAAATACTTTGGTACTGCATTGCTTCGGAATATCCGAGTCGAACTAGACTCGGAATATCCGAGTGGAGGAAAAATCTGAGGTTTGGAGGTACTGGAGTAGTTCAGAAATTCCGGTTTGGTTTGAGTTCGGATTATCCGATGGAGGGCATCGAAGTGGTTCGTCGTACTGGACCCAGCCGGAATATCCGGTCGACCCAACTCGAAAAATCCGACGGGGACGCAATCATGGAATGCGGCGAAGTACGGCGAGAGAGGGGGGAGAGGAGGCCCAGAGGGACGGCAGGCTCACCCTGAACTCATGGATGCGCTCGGGAGGACCGGAGGTGGACGGACGGCGACGAATTCGTCCGGCGAAGCCGCGGAACGGCAGCGGCGGAGTAGCTGACGGCGACATCAATTGCGGCCAGCCTGGCTCGATTCCTTTGGTGGAGAGGAAGAAGACGGCGCGGTGGAGCTTCTGGCGGTCCTGGCTCGGGTTGGGGAGCCCTCAATCGACGGCGATGCGGCGGCGGAGCTCGGCGGCCATGGCGCTCGTGGAGGGAGAGTTGGGGAACGCGGGAGCAGGTGAGCGATGGGGTACGGGGTAGGAGGAGCAGGGCTGCATCGTGGTGCTCCTCTTCTTCTCACGACGTGGCAGGAGGGCGCGGGCCCAGTGGCGAGCTCGCCACTGGCGCCATGCCGTGGCCCTGGGAGCTACAGGAGGAAAGAGATGAACTAATTGCGGAAAACCCCTGGACAAATGTTTCTCATCACGAACTGGTCCTTTTCTGTTTTACTTTTAAAACCTTTTTAAAACCAGCACATTCAGTGATTTAATTGAGGCATCTACACAACTTCAAAAATTATGAGAAAATTTGGGGAGGCTCCCCTTAACATTTAGAAGCTCCACAAATTTTGGTGTCTCCAAATAAAATGTTTTGAACCACTTTTGTTTAGAAGGGTCGGATATAGCATTTTTGCTAAAACCAAAATGATAGTACTTTGGAATTTTTAAAGCAAGTGCAAAATAGTATTTTGAACTCTTGGAACTTCCTTGACAAATATGAGAGGTCAAAGTATTTGTGTTTTGCAAGTTTGAGTGCTTTCATTAATTTGGGAAGTTTGTGTTGAAGCAAGTTTGGCATTTTGTTTTTTGGTGTGCCAAACCAACAACAATTCCCTAGCAACAACAATTCCCTAGCAACAATTCCCTAACCAGAGTTGAAGGTTCCAAGTGATACACATGGATGCATGGATGCCATGATGCAATGAACACAAAAGTGGAAAAATTACACAGGTTTTTAGGTTCTCAAACTTCGGGCTGTTACAACTCTACCCCTCTTACAGGAATCTCGTCCCGAGATTCTAAGATTGCGGAAAGAAGTCGGGATACTCCTCACGAAGACTAGACTCCTTTCCCAAGTTGCTTCTTCTTCGGAATGAGACCATTGAACTTTGAGGAACTTGGTAGTCTTGTTACGGGTCTTTCTTTCGGCTTCATCCAGGACACGATAGGATGCTCGCGATAAGTGAGATCTTCCTGGAGATCTAGCTCTTCATGATTGACTCCATGGATAGGATCTTTAAAACACCGGCGAAGTTGGGAGACATGAAACACATCATGTACATTTGGGAATATGACCGGTAACTCCAATTGATAAGAAAGATCTCCTCGCTTGGCCAGAACGGTGAAAGGGCCAACATAGCGAGGGGCCAATTTCCCTTTGATACCGAAGCGGCGAACGCCACGAAGGGGAGAGACGCGGAGATAAGCTTTATCACCAATTTCATAGTGAATTTCCTGATGGTGCTTATCATAGTAGCTCTTCTGCCTAGACTGAGCAATCTTCAGATTTCTCTATGATTCTAACCTTCTCCTCAGCTTCATTGATCACATCCGGACCAAAGAGTGCTCTCTCTCCGGTCTCGGACCAATTTAGAGGAGTGCGGCATTTTCTTCCATAGAGAACCTCGAATGGAGCCATGCCCAGACTAGCTTGATAGCTATTGTTGTAGGAGAACTCCGCGAAAGGGAGATACTTTTCCCAACCCTTGCCAAAAGAGATTACACATGCCCTAAGCATGTCTTCCAACACTTGGTTCACTCTTTCGGTCTGACCATCAGTTTGAGGATGGTAGGCGGTACTGAAGTTGAGACGGGACCCCATAGCAGTTTGGAAACTCTGCCAAAACTTGGATACAAAGATACTTCCACGGTCCGATATGATCCTCAGAGGGACCCCATGCAATGGAACAATACGAGCCATATATAAGTCAGCAAGTTGACTTGCCCGTATATCATCACGGACTGGTAGGAAGTGAGCAACCTTGGAAGACGATCAATGATTACCCATATTGCATTGTTGCCCTTTTGAGATCGGGAAACCCGGTGATGAAGTCCATACCAATTTCATCCCATTTCCACTCGGGACTGCAATAGGGCGAGAGTGCCGGCAGGCCTTTGATGTTCAGCCTTTACCCGTCGACAGGTGTCGCATTCAGCAACATACTTGGCAATTTCTCGTTTCATCCGAGTCCACCAGAATTGTGGTCGAAGGTCTTGGTACATTTTGGTACTACCGGGATGAATAGAGAGAGGAGATTCATGAGCTTCTTGGAGGATCAGCTCTCAATTTTGTTTCTTTGGCACTACCAAGCGGTCACCAAAATAAACAACTCCGGATTCATTGACAGAAAAACATTTGGCCTTCCCGCTAGCAATGTTCTCTTGATTTCAGAATACCCTCATCAGCTTTGAGCATCCTTAATCTGGTCTACAAGAGTAGATTTGATCTCCAGATTTGCAAGGTAGCCGGAGGGAACAATTTCTAAGTTCAAACGAGAGAACTCTTCATGGAGGGCAGGTTGGGCCTTTTCAATCATCAGATTGTTGCAATAGGACTTCCGACTTAGCGCGTCAGCCACGACGTTTGCTTTGCCGGGTTGATAGTTCAGACTCACATCATAGTCCTTGATTAACTCCAACCAACGCCTTTGCCTGAGATTTAAATCCGGCTGGGTGAAGAGGTACTTCAGACTCTTGTGATCCGAGAAATCTCGCAACGGTTACCAAACAGGTATGGTCTCCATTGCTTCAAAGCATAGACCACCGCGGCAAGTTCTAGATCATGAGTTGGGTAGTTGTGCTCATGCGGCTTAAGTTGGCGAGAAGCATATGCCACCACATGGCCATCTTGCATTAGCACACAGCCCAAGCCTTGCAGAGAGGCGTCACAGAAGACGACGAAATCCTTGCTTGTGTCCGGCAGGACAAGCACAGGAGCGGACGTGAGTTTGGCTTTCAGTGTTTTGAAGCTCTCTTCAGCTTCGGCCGTCCATACGAACTTTTTATCCTTCTTGAGAAGGTCAGTCAGGCCTTGGCTATCTTGGAGAAACCTTCGATGAATCGGCGGTAGTAACCTGCCAATCCGAGAAAGCTACGATGTCCTTGACTGACATTGGAGTTTTCCAATCCAAAATGGACTGAATCTTGTCGGGAATGACAGCCACACCATTAGCGGATATCACATGACCAAGGAAGACAGATTATCCAACCAAAACTCACACTTGGAGAACTTGGCATAGAGGCGGTGTTCTCGAAGTCGTGTCAGAACCAACGAAGATGTTCGGCATGCTCTTCATCGGTTTTGGAATAATGAGGATGTCATCAATGTAAATGACGACAAACTTGTCAAGATAATCCATGAAGATGGAGTTCATGAGCCTCATGAAAGTAGCTGGAGCATTTGTGAGACCAAAGGACATGACGGTATACTCATATGAGCCATAGCGAGTAACAAATGCCGTCTTTGGAATATCCTCCTTTCTGATCTTGATCTGATGGTATCCTGACCTCAGATCCATCTTGGAGAATACGTTGCACCAGCTAACTGATCCAACAGATCATTGATGCGAGGAATAGGATACTTGTTCTTGATTGTCACCGCATTCAACGGTCTATAGTCAGAGACTAGACGAGGCACGGTAGAATCCCTCTTCTTGACAAAGAGTACCGGACAACCCCAAGGTGAACTGCTAGGCTGGATGAAATCCTTCGCTAACAGCTGATCAATTTGCTCTTTCAACAGAGCCAACTCTTCCACCGGCATACGGTAGGGCTTCTTGGAAATTGGAGCGTACCGGGAAGTAGATCTATGACAAACTCCACACTTCGGTCAGGAGGCATGCCAGGCAATTCTTCCGGGAACACATCCGGGAAGTCACACACCACGTGTATGTCCTGGATTTCAGGAGGGGATTCGCCTTCCATAAAGCAAAGGAATCTCAGGTGAGTTGGGTATGATGAACATGGAGGTCTTGACAGTGCAGACCAATACTTAACACTGTCGCCGGAAGAATGGTCACGGTGATGGTCTTGGCAGCACAGTCGAGATTAGCCCGGTATTTGGCTAGCCAGTTCATGCCCAGTATGACATCAATGCCACTTGACCTCAGAGCTACCAAAGCGAAAGGAAAAGAGTAGTAACCTATGTAATCTGGACCTCAGGAGTAACCCCATCGGTTTGCCATTTGGAGCCAGGTGTGGAGATCACCAAGGGATGGCTCATTTCTCGAACGGTATTTGTGGTCTTTTGCAAAAGCTATGGATATGAATGAATGCGATGCTCCAGAATCAAACAAAACTGTAGCAGATTGTTGTTGATTCGTAACTCACCCATAGAACGCCGGGGTCCTCTTCAGCTTCTTCAGCAGAGACGTGGTTCAGGCGACCACGCACAATAGGTCCAGCCTTGCCAGCTGGAGTGGCAGGGGCTCGTGCAGGAGTTCCGAGAGGTGCCTTCTGGGGGCACTCCCTGGAGTAGTGGCCAGCCTGGCCACAGGTGTAGCAAGTGAGTCCAGGTGGAGCAGGTAGCATAGGACGGTACCCACTCCCGCCTACCCCAAGTGTCGAAGTAGTGGGGCGCGGAGGTGGTGGCCTGTATCCGCGGCCCTCGGCATGAATGGAGCACGCGGCACAGCGCTGTAGGGAACAAACACCCTGCGCTTCTTGCTCTCAGAACCCGAGGAACTCTGGTGGTCCCCGTGTGCGGGCCTCTTGGAAGCCTCAAGTTCCTTTCTTCCTTGCTCAAGAGTAAAGCCTGGTTGAACAGCTCCTGGTAGGTCTGGAACCTGAAGGGCAACTCATAGCGGAGCTGCGGCAAGACCCTTGCGGAACAGCTCTTGCTTGTCAGCATCATGGTCACGTCCCTTGGGGCGTAACGAGAGAGATGGTTGAACTCACACCATAAGTGCGGAGGTCCATACGTCCCTGTTGCAAATCCAGGAACTCCCTCCTCTTCAAGTCCATGATCGGCTGGGGAATGTACCGCACGGAAGGCAGTGCGGAAATCAGCCCAGTGAAGACATGGTTGGCTGGAAAAAGCCACATGGCTTTCCCACCAACAGCCAGCTGCACCAACCAAGAGGTAGGTGGCAAAGTTGACTTGCTCGCCACTGGGACATGCAGCGCGGAGAACTTGCGCTCCAAGCACGAAGCCAATCATCAGCTTCCAGTGGCTCCTTAGCATCAGCAAAGGTGGGTGGCTGCGAGCGCAGGAACTCAGTGAGAGTGTTGCAGCCATTCCTCTGTGCATTCTGCTGCACCAACTGCTCAAGCAACGCTCATTGCGCCCACGGTTCTCCTCAATGGCCATCAAGACCTGAGCCATCGAGGGTGGTGGCGGCAGATCATCCTCATCATTGTGTGGTTACCGCGACCTCCGCGGCCTCCTCGAGCCATTCTGGAGATTTGACAATGACACAGTTAGTATCTCTCCGAATGGTCGAACAATAGCATTAGCGTCTACTCAAGTACACAGACTAGGGACGATAATACTTTGTGAAAAGGAATCAACAAGATAGAACTTGGGTCAAAGATCAGCATCATGTGCTACTAGCGTGAGAGTTAAGAAACCATATTCAACACACTCTAGTTGGCACAATCCGGGACCTTATGTTCAAGTCCTTGGGTTAAAACCCAAAAGAAACAAGATTAGACTCGGTAGAAACATCTGAGTTGATTTGGGATTGCAACGCAGCGGGAGCAACGGACACATAACACTAAAGGTAGAACCCAACCCCGTTTCTAATCATTTTGAAGTAACAGATGAGAAGTAAAACCTTTAACTCAAATCGAGGTAAGATTGCTCCGAGATTAGAGGGTAACCAGATAAGGAGTAAAAAGAATCCTAAGATGGTTTTCACAACTCATTTTTAGGTTAAAAATATTTTCACAAACACTAGACTCAACGTCGACCAGTAGAAGGGTTTCCTACAGGCAGTACTGCTCTGATACCAACTTGTGGCGCCCCGACCCGACTGTTATACAGTGATGCTGTGTGTCACCGGTTAAGCGATACAACCGGAGGTTACGGGTTTACCAATCCCCGGCCAAAACCTTTGGCAGGCGTTGCTCGGAATGGATCATCGGCAACGCAACACCCCGATTGATGCCTTAACACAGGCACAACTATCAATGCATAATAGAGAGATCAAGACTTGTGGAACAACTGGCACATCACAGACTCTACGACACAAATCATTATAGTTCAACTCTTATAATAGAGAAAGATAGCAAATTACAACCAGAGGTCACAGACCCAACATTACAACATGCGGAAGCGAATTAGGTTGTTCTAAACAACAAGATCCAAATTATGGCCTAAGAGGCCTACAGATAAACATCCAGCGCCAGCTGTTCCGGGATGTCCCAAGCTGCCACCTGGGAACCCCAGACTACTCGTCGACGTCCACAAAGAACCCACCTTCGAGGTCGGTGAAGTCCTCCTCTGAAACAAAACAAACGACGTTGAGTTCGACGAACTCGCAAGATTATATATAGAGCTTTAGCTCGATGAGGCTTTCAAAGTTTTATGGCTGTTTTGCATAAAGCTGATTTTATTTATAAAACATAACTCATGGCATCGACTATTCAGAGTATTTTTAAAAGGGGTAAGAAGTAACTCTTTTCTTCTGATCACTTTCTCAACATCAACCACCATCAACCACTGTACCTGTTCTACAAAGGCACCTCCCCGAATCACCCTCGAGGAAGTCAACCTTGCATTCTTGAGTGGTACCTTTAGTACCCAGTTTTTAATCATTCCGTTCAAGTTATTCTATGATCTTATCGTCCTTTCCCAAGTCGTCCGTAACCGTGGACACGGCTTTTCGAAAAGATTTACCCTGCAGGGGTGTACAATGTTTGCCACGCGTACCGTCCGGCCCATTACCTGCGCATTAGCTCTCTTCCTTGGAAAGCCGGCTGGGTGGGAGCGGTGTCGACTTCTCCCTCGTTAAGGACTTTCCAGGATCATCAGTGGCGGCAGGACACCAGTGCCTCCAACACCCTGCCCCATGGCCACTTATTTTCCTAACACCACAATCCTCATCCCAGTTCATACCACCATCATCACGCACGCGCAAATGGAAGCTCGAACTAGAGACCCTGGCTAGTCCCGCCCGAGTTATTTAGTCTATGAGGGTTCCTGCACTGCGAATGCATAGGCCTCACGCATGGTTGCACGCTCAGTTTTGGTTCAAGAGGTAAAGAACTCGCACCTAGGCGGCGAGAACAAGACAAAGCACCACAACCTCAGTGGCCTCTCATCCCCACCTTTAAGCATTTTGTTACCTGTCACCACAATTTCCTCCACCATCATCCAAACATTTCCACATCTGTTCCTGACATGATACATCCATCGGACGCAATAAACATTTAACTAAGCATGGCTAAGCATCAACATAGCATAGTTAAGTAGTTCAGGCCAACAGTACAAACCTATGGATAATAGGAGGGAAACAGGTATTGCCATCGGAAAGTTGATGCAACTATAGGATAATCTAATCCAATAAAAGTGACATTTGGAACCGCATGCAATATTATAGTGGAGAAAATATTTGCGGAAACATAGGATAAGATATGCTCAGAGGGGGGATTACGCTTTCCTTGTTGATACGGCTGGTAATACGGATCGTCACGGTACGGGGGTGGCACTTCAACTCCTGGATCTATCGATGCACAAACAATACCGGGAAGGAACAGTCAATAAACACGGATGCAACAGGTGCAATGCACACTCATGATGACATGACATTTTAATGTAATGCACTATTAGAAGCTGTCTAACAATTTAAATGGGGTTCGTGAAGAATTACTTCAACTAGAGGAAAATAATACCCCACAGTTAACTTAAGGATTCTACTAGCTTCTAGAAATACACTACTGTAATAGTAATTAAACATGCATGAAAACGATGATGATGAGTAGTTCACATTTTTCTGGACATATTGGTATATCCAACACAATTTTCTGACAGACCGAGAAGAAGTTATTACATTTAGCAATTTCCTCCTTTAATTATGTCCCTTTTATAAAATTATAAGAGCAACGATTAAAACTAACTAGCAGATTAGAGAAAGAGGTGAAACAAGAAATACTTTGGTACTGCATTGCTTCGGAATATCCGAGTCGAACTAGACTCGGAATATCCGAGTGGAGGAAAAATCTGAGGTTTGGAGGTACTGGAGTAGTTCGGAAATTCCGGTTTGGTTTGAGTTCGGATTATCCGATGGAGGGCATCGAAGTGGTTCGTCGTACTGGACCCAGCCAGAATATCCGGTCGACCCAACTCGGAAAATCCGACGGGGACGCAATCATGGAATGCGGCGAAGTACGGCGAGAGAGGGGGGAGAGGAGGCCCAGAGGGACGGCAGGCTCACCCTGAACTCATGGATGCGCTCAGGAGGACCGGAGGTGGACGGACGGCGACGAATTCGTCCGGCGAAGCCACGGAACGGCAGCGGCGGAGTAGCTGACGGCGACGTCAATTGCGGCCAGCCCGGCTCGATTCCTTTGGTGGAGAGGAAGAAGACGGCGCGGTGGAGCTTCTGGCGGTCCTGGCTCGGGTTGGGGAGCCCTCAATCGACGGCGATGCGGCGGCGGAGCTCGGCGGCCATGGCGCTCGTGGAGGGAGAGTTGGGGAACGCGGGAGCAGGTGAGCGATGGGGTACGGGGTAGGAGGAGCAGGGCTGCATCGTGGTGCTCCTCTTCTTCTCACGACGCGGCAGGAGGGCGCGGGCCCAGTGGCGAGCTCGCCACTGGCGCCATGCCGTGGCCCTGGGAGCTACAGGAGGAAAGAGATGAACTAATTGCGGAAAACCCCCTGGACAAATGTTTCTCATCACGAACTGATCCTTTTCTGTTTTACTTTTAAAACTTTTTAAAACCAGCACATTCAGTGATTTAATTGAGGCATCTACACAACTTCAAAAATTATGAGAAAATTTGGGGAGGCTCCCCTTAACATTTAGAAGCTCCACAAATTTTGGTGTCTCCAAATAAAATGTTTTGAACCACTTTTGTTTAGAAGGGTTGGATATGGCATTTTGCTAAAACCAAAATGATAGTACTTTGGAATTTTTAAAGCAAGTGCATAATAGTATTTTGAACTCTTGGAACTTCCTTGACAAATATGAGAGGTCAAAGTATTTGTGTTTTGCAAGTTTGAGTGCTTTCATTAATTTGGGAAGTTTGTGTTGAAGCAAGTTTGGCATTTTGTTTTTAGGTGTGCCAAACCAACAACAATTCCCTAGCAACAACAATTCCCTAGCAACAATTCCCTAACTAGAGTTGAAGGTTCCAAGTGATACACATGGATGCATGGATGCCATGATGCAATGAACACAAAAGTGGAAAAATTACACAGGTTTTTAGGTTCTCAAACTTCGGGCTGTTACAGGCGCCCACACCATATGGCGGCGCCCCCCCCCCCCCCCCCCCTTCTGCCGCGCCGCCACGTGGTGAGGGGCCCTCGGGTGCCCACCGATGCCACCCCTTCGCCTATATATTCATCTATTCGGGAAAACCCTAGATACCCGAGCCATATTCCACGAAAAGTTCCAGAGCCGCCGCCGCCGTCAACCCTAACTCGCGAGGGTTCTGCAGCTCTTCCCGGCACCCTGCCGAAGAGGCGAATCATCACCGGAGGGCTCTACATCGCCATGCCTGCCTCCGGAGTGATGTGTGAGTAGTTCATCCTTGGACTATGGGTCCATAGCAGTAGCTAGATGGTTGTCTTCTCCTCTTGTGCCATCATGTTTAGATCTTGTGAGCTGCCTATCATGATCAAGATCATCTTATTGTAATGCTACATGTTGTATTTGCTGGGATCCGATGAATATTGATACTATGTCAAGTTGAATATTGAATTATCATGTCTATGTTATTTATGATCTTGCATGCTCTCCGTTACTTGTTGATACTCTGGCCAAGTTGATGCTTGTGACTCCAAGAGGGAGTATTTATGCTAGATAGTGGGTTCAGTCTCCATTTAATCTGGGACAGTGACAGAAAGTTCTAAGGTTGTGGATGTGCTGTTGCCGCTAGGGGTAAAACAGCAATGCTTTGTCTAAGGATAAATGTGTTGCTTACATTATGCACTTTACTTAATGCAATTATCTGTTGCTTGCAACTTAATACTGGAAGGGGTGCGGATGCTAACCTGAAGGTGGATTATTTAGGCACAGATGCATGCTGGATAGCGGTCTGTGTACCTTGTCGTAATGCCCAAATGAATCTCATAGTAGACACCACAACTTGCACATGCATTGTTATGCACTTTTCAATATTGTCAATTGCCTAGCTGTAATTTGTTTACCCAACATGTTAGTTATGTTTATGGAGAGACACCACTAGTGAACTGTGGACACTGGTCCATTCTTTTACATCTGATAATACAACCTACTGCAATCATTGTTCTCTTTCATTCTCTGCAAACAAACATCATTTTCCACACTATACGTCTAATCCTTTGTTTTCAGCAAGCCACCATAAGAGGGCTTACGAGATGGCCCCCAAACATCAGCAAGTACATAATCAAGTGTACCTTTGGTGGTGTGGACGGAAGCGTTAAACTTAACTCTTGTGTGCTTACCGAAAATGCAGTGTTCACAGAACTGCATCTTACCCAAGCTGCAGCCTTGCAGCAAGTCTCTCTTGATCAATTCTGCCATACCAAGTTCACTCATATGTCCAAGACGCTTATGCCAAAGGTTAGTTTTACTAGCGTCATCATGAGAAACAGCAGCAACAGTACCAGATAACGTGCTACCTCTAAGAACATATAACTTAGCAGAATTCATATCACCAACCATAACAATGAGAGAACCTTTTGATACCTTTAGGAGTTTATTTCCTCCTTTGTACTTGTACCCGTCACAGTCAAGGGTACTGAGCGAGATCAAATTTCTTGCCATGGTTGGTATGTGTTTCACTCCCGTCAACGTGCGTGTCATACCGTCATGTGTCTTGACCTGAACGAAACCAACGCCAACAATGTTGCATTGCTGTTCGTTCCCCACACGCACGACATCACCAGTCTGCACTAACTCATAAGAACTGAACCAATTTTTGTTACAGCAAATATGAAAAGAACATGCAGTATCTAGAATCCATTCATCCTGACGAGAAACACATGCAGCTAAATCAGCTAGGCATTCGACATCAGAACTACCAACAACAACAGAAGCCTCACCGGTATCATTATCTTCATTATTTTTCGGTTGGTAAGTACCTTTTGTTTTCTCCTTGTTCTGCAACTTCCAACAATCATCAATGACATGATTAGCTTTCTTACAATACCTGCAGAACTTGTCACGGCCTTTAAACTTTGAGCGACCTCTGCCACCCTTGCTCTTGTCTCTGTTGTAGTTGTAGTGATTATCACGCTACTCAGGCCTCACTCGGACCTGCAAAGCATCGCCCTTGGAGGACGACGTCTCCTCTTTCTGTACCATACCTTTCATCTTTTCCCTGGCAAGCAGGGCCTCATATACTTCCGCGGTGGTTAGTTCATCACGGCTTAACAGTATGGTATCACGAAAATTGGCAAAGGAATTTGGCAGCGAACATAGAAGTAAAAGTGATAGATCTTCATCATCGTACTTTACCTCCATCGACACTAGGTCAGAAACGATCTCCTTAAAGATCGATAAGTGATTCATTACCGAACCACCTTCTTGCAACTTGTGCGTGAACAACTTCATCTTCACATGCATCTTGCTGGTGAGATCTTTGGACATACAGATCGACTCCATCTTAGCCCACAGTGCCGCTGCGGTTTTCTCCTGGAGTACTTCTTGCAGAATATCATTAGATAGATGAAGTTGAATAAGCGATAAAGCCTTACGGTCTTTCCGCTTCTCATCGGCGGTCCATGTCGCCGCATCCTTGTCGCCGAATTTCTCCAGCGCCTCGTCAAGATCATTGGACTGTGCGAGGATCGCACGCATCTTGACCTGCCACAACGAAAATCTCGTCTTGTAGTCCAGCGCCGGTAGATCGAACTTCATCGATGCCATCCAAAAACCCTAATCTGAAACAGGGCTCTGATACCACTTGTTATAAACGATAGCAAATAAACGACGAAGAGCGGAACGATCAAACCAAAGGGGACACGAGATTTTAACGTGGAAAACCTCTCCAAACAAAGGAGAGGGAAAAACCACGGGCGCCAGCCAGCAATACTTCACTATATCGGGTGAGGTTACAAACGCCGGGGATTTACACAATGCGACATATCCCAACCGGCGGCTTACAAGAGGAATATATGGTGGCATAAAACCCTAGGTCGGCTGCAGTCCGACCCGGAAACGATCCGTACCGTACCGCGGGGGCTCCGCTCTCTTTCGTCACAAGTTGGCCTTCATCAGTATAGAATTTGGATCATCATAAAACAACAAAGGGAAGCTAAGTTTAGCATTGGAGGTCGGCAATCGTTGGTTTCCTTGCTTGCTTATATCTGAATCTGATGCATTGTGAGAAAGAAATAGAAGCTATGGGTATCCAGGATACTTCTATAGTTTGTCTTCCAGGTGACATGATTTACGGTTTCTGTATGTTTGCATAAAAGCACACACACAGAGCCCACCCTCATAGTCATTGTATTAGTAAAGTTTCATGTTCATGTCAAAATCATATAGAAGGGTTCAGTTAGCATAAGGAGAGTCCTGCTCTGCAGTATGGTAACCTGACAAGAGTAGAAGATATTTCACATTCATGTAACGAAGCATTAATAGTGTGAGGCTATATTTTCAGTATACATATCCTAGGTACTATAGCACCAAGTTTGCATTTAGAAAAAACTTCAGTTGTTAAACATTTAGTACTTTTGCCAGTATAGCACCGTACAACATCAGATGGTGGGCACATAATTTTATCTTATATGCAAAAGCAGCAAAACAAGCACCTGTTTAGTTAGCATTTATGTTTGTGAGATGAAAAATTGCATGCTTGTTTGAGTAGAGTTTACAACAAAGGAATAAGAGCTGAACTGAGCCATTCTAAGTACAAAAAGAAGCATCTGGTACACAACATGCCAATTGGTGAGGTAAGCAGTTGAATTTCATTATTTGTATTCAGGTTGTAGGAGATGAGCTAGAGGCCAGGAAACCAAAAGTTTAGATTAATATTTGAAGCTAGTTGCTGGGTCCCTGTAAAGTGTTCCAGCAACACATACTTAAACCAAGTTCTGCCTAATAAAGTAGGTTGACACCATTTTATATAATTTAGAAGACCAAATTAGTGATCTTTGTATGCTATCAATAGAACCTGTACAAGGACCTAATAGTCATAAAGATGATAATTGTTCATTTCGATTGTATTACTCTATTTTATATTTAACTGCTGATAATTGTTTGAACAATATGATGGCAAATAGTTGGCCTTTAAGAAGATGAATAAGTTTGATCTATTTCATATATGTTCTATAGAGTAACACAAATCTTTACCATAAGTCAAACGCACGGTAGGTATCTTAGAGGTCGCAGCTGGACTAGTGCAAAACAGAGAACGACACGGAATCATATATTTATCATGCAAACGATTCTTCATGAAAGATAATGCATACAGTACTTCCATTTCGTAGGTAGATCTCATAGGTATGCCGACATTTTCTAACGGGAATCACTCATCCAACAACTAGAAACATGCATGACAGAAGGAAGCATTATTAGAGCCGCATGCAGCAGGCAGAACAAGTAAATCATAACCAGAAATCTAGACTTCCACACTTTCAAGCTGAGAAGGTATGTCTTCAAGCTCACCGTACATACAGTAATCAAGGAGCGCCTGAGCAAGACTGAAAGGACGAATGTTTGGGATAACCTCTGTTGTGTTGTCGTTGAGGTCAAACTTGTAGACATAGCGTCTGTAGATGCAGTAGATGCAGTTGCTGTCGATTAACGGCATCTTGTCCGCATAAACAGATAGACACCTTGTACCGAGGAAGAGTGCCCGTCTGCCAATGTTCCTCACAGGTTCCAGCAGTCCTTGCGCAATGTTGACTCTGAAAACTTCCATTATCTTTTCTCCTTCTTCTTCTTGAGCCACAAGAAGCAATTCACCAGCAGACTCCACGAGATAGAAGAAACGGCCATCATTAAATGTTTTTGCGATCAGCTCTCTGTGGTAGTTTGGCGCTGCTCCCACGATCTTGAATATTCCTCCACCAACCTCGCCCACGTAATGGTCTCCAGCATAGGACACTTGGCTTCTGAGTAAGAAATCCACGTCTTCAAATTCGAACTGCACCTCAGAGAGCGGGCTGGTCACATCAGCACGTAAACCATTTTGACATCGTCGTTGCCCTTGTCTTCGAAGGAGAGGAGAAGCGTGGGGGTAGAGCCGGCCACTGAAGCGAGCACCCGGGGTTCCCGAGGAATAGGAGCGGCAAAGGGGAGCATGTCGCAAGTGAAGGGGTTGACGAGCACAGCTGTGTGCAGTCCTTTGGCAGAAGCAAGGACAAGGAGACCATCGGAGGCACCAACCAGGATGTACTTGCCATACCCGAACAACGGGAGGCGCCGGCGTAGGAAGCGCCCCGTGGAGAGGTTGAGGAAGAGGCGGCCGTCGACGCCGGCCTTGGGCTCCTTCTCGTCGAGCATCACTCAGTCGCGTGGGCGAAAACGGCGGTCGTCGCCTGCGCCCAGTGCAGTTGGCCTGGGGATGGCAGTTCGCCAATTGTGGCAAACCGCCCTCATGTCAACATACGAATCGATGTCGTTTGTAGCCAGGAGGAAATCGCCGACGGCGCTAACAAGATTGGTGCGCAGGGCCGACCAGTTCACCTTGGTTCTCTTGGAACGATTATCCGCCATGGTGTTCCTACGAGGTGGTAGATGGATATGCAGTTAGAGGGCCTGGCTATATATGTAGATGGATTGGAAGATGGAACGCGTGCGGCCGTCGGGCGCTTCGTTCACCGCGCATGCATATGGCCGGTGCGGTCCTTCGAGATTCCCAAACGTTAGGAGTAATAATGGAGTTGGAAGACGGAAGGGGATTGCATGCGACCGTGTCGCTCCATCTACCGTGATTCTAGCTGTTTATTGGATGCATTATGAACGACGCACGAAGATGCCACAGTTAACATAGCACGCGGGGAGACGAATGCCTGGACGCCGAGGTGAGATAACGATGCATGCCGTGCATGTCTTATTTATTTTCTGAAATACATGCTTCTTGATTAATTATTACTCTGTGGCAAGTCGGCTACCAGTTGCCAAATGGTGTACTGTTTACGGACCCCACACTCCCACAGCAGCTACATGGTCCATCGATATACCCCCTAGTTTTTATTTACTTCACGTTCTGGGGTTTTTCAAAATAAAAAAAATCCACTTTACATCAAGTATGAATAATATTAAACATATATGATAGAATTATACTAACAAAACATAATACGTTTCGGTAGCTCCCGGCTCAATTTGAGCTACCAAAACGTCTTATATTAATATACGAAGAGAGTATATCTTACTAGAATTTTAAAAATAAAAATTTATAGCAAATGTTTATATTTTTCTATATATTTGGTCAAACTTCACAAAGTTTCACTTGACCAAACTCAGGACGCTAGTTAATTGTAAAAGGAGCGAGTATCTTTTTATAGTTTGGAACTTCGGATAGTCGTTTGAGAGATTTGTCTTCACTTCAATTTGTCTATGAGATCTGCTTAATATTTTATCTATGTAGTATACTCACTAAAGTTGCCAACAGAAATGAGGTTTTTGACATGGATATGGTCTTCAATTAAGACGTCACTTTCACAAATTATTTTGAAAAGTCAATCTGGCTCCCAAGTTCCAGTAATCACTATATTTAAAAAATCGGAAACTATATTTATAATTTTTGGAAAAATCCAAATAAATCTGGCGACTTAGCATAACAACGGAGCCATTAATTTTGTGTGATTAGCAATATCAATCGTGCAACTATTGAATTTGTAGTATTGCATATCAAACATCCAAAAATCAACAAAAAATATTTTACTTATTATTACAACACAAATAAATAGTTTTCCATTCCATGTTCAATACAACAACACAGCAAACATACAACTTCAACTCATTGTTACACATTCCATGTCCACCACTTATCGATTAAATCCTTAAAGCTCATCATGTACGTCGAATGGCATGATAAGAGCCAACAAAGCGGGCCACCCTCTCAACCCTTCTCCGCACTCGCATGGGATGTCCCACCAACGCATAGTGAGTATAGTCTAATTTTTGCCCGCGTTCATTCTCCATGTCCAATCAACTCGCTTTTGGTCGGAGGAACTGCACGCCGGAGGGGTGGCAGCGAGGAGGAGGTGGACCAAGCAGTGGCCACGCACTTGGGAGAAGTGGGGGAAGCACGGCGGGGCCGGAGTCAGCGCCGCGGCGACCCTTGCACGTCCATTTAAAGCGGCGACTCACTCAGGAGGAGCAGACGAAGCGTCGATGATAGGTATTCGAGCGCCCTGGGTCGCCAGAGGAGTTGAGGGAGAGGTGCGAGCGGCGGAGTGGGCGACAAGAGGTTTCAGATCTGTCGGTTGGTCAATTCGCGCGGAAGTTTCATTGTCTCGCACGCTAGAGCGGACGCAGTGTATGCCCGGTATGCCGTGGCATACCCTGGAGCCCAGCGCACCTACCTATGTGTATTACCATACAATAATACAGCAGGCAATGCCTGAGATACGAAAAAAAATGAGATGGAACCTAGCGATGGAAGCAGTATTCGATGGAAGCTAGCAGTTCCCAGCCTCCACAGCGCCTGGACGGGACGCCTCGGTCGTCTCTCCTGATTGAATAGACCAATCGATCGATCTAAGAGCATCTCCAACAGCAGCGCTAAAAACAGCGCGCGCCCAAGAAACCGCCGATATCGCGCGCGCGCACCCGTTTCGGCGTCTCCAGCAGCCGCGCTAAAACTCCGCGCGGGGTCGCGCACGTAGGGCGGGGTCGGAGGGACGCTCGAGTCGCCTTCCATCGCCGGAATTTCGCCGGCGGCACCGCGCGCTACGCGAAGCGAGGGCGACGGCGGGAGCAGTGGGGAATTTTCCGGGTGGTGGTTGCTCTCTCGCGCGCAATTTCCTTTCGACCGCGCGCGCTGGAGCGGCCGCCCCAAATTCAGCGCAAGGAGTACCGCGAGCAAGAGGAAGGCGACGCCTGCGCCATTGGCCCCGCCTCCGCCACCGCCACCCGTAGCGCCGGCACCCGCGCCGGAGCCGTCGCTTTTTGCGCCGGAGGATGCACATAGGGTGCTTGACGAAATTCCTAGGAGGTACTTTTGTCCATCTTGCTTGACAATTCGCTTTGATTCGTCCCCTTACTTGACTATCTTCAACTTATTTGTAGTTTGAGTGATGACGCATATTTCTCAACAATGGGAGTTGGCTCCAACACTTCACATTGGTCCCAAACCAATGAACTACATGACGATGATCATGAATTTGAAGAAGAAGTGGATGAGGATGGAGAGGGTTTGGTTGGTCCTCCGAAAGGAAGGTCGGTCAACTACACCGTGCAAGATGACCTTTTGCTATGCGAGACATACCTAAATGTGTCTTTGGATGCCTCCGTCGCAACAGCCCAAACATTCAACGCATATTGGGATAGGATGAAGGAGTACTATGACACGCACAATAAGAGTGGAATTGAGCGAAGCAATAGATCACTTCGCTCTCGGTGGTCATTGATAAACACCGATTGTCAAAAGTGGGCGGGGGCAATGGCGGCGGTTGATGCCCTTAACCCAAGTGGCACAAATGACGTAGATAGGGTAAGTGTCTCATTTGTGTACCCACATCAGTGCACAATACTTGTTCTTTTCAATTATTATGTGCTCAATACTTGTTCTTTTCAATGTGTAGCTCAATATTGCACAAAACTTGTTCCGTGGAGAAGATAAGAAGAACAAGAAAGGCAAGGTGAAGAAAGGGAAAGCATTTGTGTTGTCCCATTGCTATGAGATCTTGAAGGATGAAGAGAAATGGAAGAAGCGTGATGTTCTAGAGGTGCCAAGTATTAAAGAAGTGTTGAACTTGGACGAAGATGAAGCATCAAGCGACGGCGGCAAGAGGAGGAGCCCGACCCCTACCTCGGTGAACTATGCAAATCCAAGGAGACCAACGGGTGCAAAAATAGCAAAAGAGAGAAAGAAAGGAGGAGGAGGAGATGATGATCTCAAGAAGGCCATGGAGGAAATGGTGAAAACACGAAGGTTGGCAATGGAGGAGAGGAAATTGGCGCAAGAGGCGAAGCAAAAGAAGAATAGCCTACACGCCGAGACCGAAGCAAGAAAGTTGGCGGCGGAGGAGAGGAGGTTGGCAATTGAGGAGAAGAAATTGGAAATGGCGGAGCAAGCTAGGATGATGGAGTGGGAGAAATACCTCTTCTTCGTGGACACATCACACTTTGATGACAAGCAAAAGGAGTACCTCAACATACGCCGTGATGAACTATTGATGAAGAAAAGAATGATGGGCATGGGAGGCTTTGGAGGTATAGGAACAAGCATGGAGGGCATGGGAGGAAATGGAGTGATGAATGCACCTCCGATGGGCATGGGAGGCATGAGTTTTGGCTCTCTTTTGGGAGGCATGGGACCGTATGGAGGGATGGGCGGCATGGGAGGCGTTGGTGTTACCATGGGAGTACCTCCGATGGGCATGGGAGTACCTCCAATGGGCATGGGAAGCATGGGTGCATCTCCAAACATATTTGGAGCATATGGTGGGATGGGCACCATGGGAGGAATGGGTACACCGCCGGTTAACTTGGGTGCAACCATGGGTAGAGGCAATACTACCATGGTGTCTCCTATGCCTTCGGATGGTGCATGTGGAAATAGTGCAAGCACCGTCCCCGTCAATGATGAAGATGGTTGTGGACAAGGTGAAGAGAAGGAGGAGGAAGAAGAGGAGGTGGAGAAAGAAATTGGAGAGAAATAAACTTGTTGTATGCACTTTGGTGAATTTGTGCTATGAATTTGCTATGTTGCTATTGTGCTATGTTGCTATGGAATTTGCTATGTTGCTATTTAAATGTGCTATGTTGCTATTTTGCTATGGAATTTGATATGGCGCTGCTCGCGCGCGCTGCATTTTAGCGCGACTGCTGAACCGCGACAGCGCCGCGCTACATTAATAGCGCGTCTGCTAAACCAAAACTGGCGACGCGCGCGAGAAATCGCAGTTCTGGCGCCGCAAAAAAAATTTAGCGCGCCGACGCCTAGCAGATGCTCTAAAGCCCCAGCGTCTACCCGAGATCTCGATCGATTGAAGAAGAAATACTCGCGATCTTGGCCATGCCGCCAGCCCGCCACGACCTGACGTCTTAACGGCTGCCCCCATGACAACCAGGTACTCTGCTAGGTATTCCGGAACGTTGCATCCTTTGGGTCGTGTGTCTGTTAGATGTACTCACCCCGATCCATAATTACTGTCGCTAGGAGTTAAAACAAGCACGCTCCACCGCCAACTATCCTTGCAAAGATCAAGCACGAGGCGATGGTTTGGTCTATTGCGGGCGCGAAACATTTGGGCGCGCTTTTGCCGGGAGAGTAGTCCCTTTGTAATCTAGTTTGCTTTTCTGTACGGCTCCAAGTCTTGTTCTACCTCCTTCTTATTAAATAAATTAGTTGAATGCCCGTGCGTTGCTACGGGTGCTCAAGTTATATTGTCCGTCGCACACTTAAACAAAATGAACATAAAATATTATAACCGGGGAAAAGAAGTTCATTTAAACCGTTATAATTTGATTCCATAATTAAAAAAAGGAACACGGAAGAAAACAACAATCGCCGTCAGGGAAGCACAGACAATATAGGTATGCGGCGCAAGGATTGAGGTTACCAATTTTGACCAAGCATAACAAGTTAAACGTGTAACCCATTAAGGTTGATCAAGTTACACGTGTAACCCATTAAGATCGATCAGCAAACGACCTCACACTAAAACTCGGCTCGGCTAGTTAGTATCCGAGTCATGAGTTTTCTTATTTAGTTTCGAGTCTTATTTCTACCCTAGTTATTTTGCTCCCTCGGCCCTCGCTTCCCAAGCCAATTCTGAGTTGATGCTCTCCTTCATCTCATAAAACATGCTAGAATGATAAACAAAAGTTGTGACCATACGTAGAAGTAGCAAAAGTTCTGCCTTTTAAGTTTTTTTAACTTGTAAAAAATGGACGCATTTGTGGATGCTATATTGTTATATTTTGAAGTACATTTGAGCATAGCTAGTATCATTAATAGTGGTAACTTTTATTCTGCTACAAAAGGACTCTCATCATCTAAAAGCCAAACTTTGTATCCATGTGTACAAAAGGAGAAACAATCACAATAAGCTAGTATCATTAATAGTGAAGTCCATGTAACAAAAGAACAAGTTGCTTCTATATTTCATAAAGTTAATAAAGTGTAAGTGGTAACTTTTATCCTGCTACAATCAACAAAATGAGCACCTGGACACACGGATTAATTTCTAACAAAAAAAAGTTAGATTCCATAAGCTAAATGTATCACCTCGAGAAAAATGGCCTGAGTTTCAGACAATTCAATCTAGTGCAAAGTAACATTTGAAAGATACATGCAGAAATATCTAGTATACTGCCTTGATTAGCTGAATGTATTGCCTCAAGAAAAGAGCATAATCTCATAAATCTCCACAATAGCTTAGGCTGGTCAACCTATACATGATTATCAAGGTATCAATTATAGCAAAATCAGAAAGCAACATCATCTGTCCGTGATGCTAAATTCATGTACATGTCAAAGTTGAGCCATTCCTTCCATTTATCTTCGCTAAACTCTGTGGTTATGGAGGCCACTGCAGAAACGGCATCAATTGTCCAGGTGAAGTGCTGTGTCACTGCTTTGTAAGAAAATTTGCATGAGCAAAGAAGGTTTATTCAATTAAAACTGATATCTACTATTACTCTATAAGACATCTAATAATATAGATAAACCTCAACCTAACCCATCAAGTGATCATAATTACTCATCCAGAATAAAAGTTTTGGTTGTGGTCGGCAATTGAAGATATAAAGGTTTCATTAAGTACAAATATAGCATCTTGATTTAAAAGATTACATGATGAATTTAAACATCTGTCCAAAGAGACATACAAATTAACTTAGATTTTACCTATATTTGGAGTGAGTAGTGACATAATTGTATGCCCCATACTCGGAATTGTCTCGGCGCTGAGCAGTGAGCATAGCACTGTTGTCTCGCGTTCAGCTGAGCACAGTTTATGTTGAGGCCCACAAACCTCCACATATATGCTTTTCATGCCTTCCAATTAATACATCTCATGTTTTTATTTTGCTCGCGGGGATGCCAACAAAAGTACACTTTCAGCAAATAAGACGACAAAGAAATAACAGACCAATATGATGTAGCTAGCAACGAAGATAGCTACAGCTAGAGCTTAATGGCTTGAAAAGAGAAAATAAGATGACAAAGAAATAACATACCAAGATGATGTAGCTAGAAAAGAAGATAGCTACAGCTATAGCTTAATGGCTTGAAAAGAGAAAATAAGATGACAAAGAAATAACAGACCAAGATGATGTAGCTAGAAAAGAAGATAGCTACAGCTATAGCTTAATGCCTTGAAAAGTAAGACTGTACATAATTATCTCTTGGATTCTTTCAAGAATTTATCATATAAAGAGGTGAATCAGAGGCTCCAGCTTCTAGGAGGACCTCAATGTCTTATGCTAGCATGTAAAAATGACCGAACCAAAATCATGACATATCTATGTTAGGTACAACCAAAGTTCATTAGGTGCATGATCCAATTCATACTGCATATATAGGTGGACCAACAGCTGAAATCAAAGCAACATTTAGTCTGTATAGTAGAATATGATCCTGCAATGGTGAACTGAATGAAGGTATAACAAATCACTTTTATACTACATTGAGCATGGATCTGCACGACGTTGATTTGGTATTAAACACTCCTTCCCACAAGTAGCTTATCTGAGACTATGTAACATACTTGGTGCTAAGAATTTGCCAAAACAACCCATTCTATTTTGACTCATCATGTAGTAATCTTCTTTCTCTTCCACTCTTTAGAAACGTGTTGGACTATTACAGTCAATCAAGTTATCATTTCATTGTTCATGAGCATTATTCAATCAATTCATAATCTAACACACATTTACAAGTACTAATTTGTATATGTTCTCGCTTGAAACGGATCGAACTTACCAAAATTAGAGCATGTTCACCATTTGGAATACTTCTCCGTTTCCTTTGCTCCTGTAGTTTCTTTGATCTCTGAATTAATAGTAAAGATTATGTGAGAGAGCTACTGGTAGATGGTTATTTATATCGAGGAATAGGTTCACATGCCAACAAAAATATTGAGACTTGTTGTAGTGGAGAAAATCGGTGGATGTACCTGTGTCCAAGCCAAGTGGACTGGTGGCGTCTATGGATGGCACTGTTAGATGGCGGCGACAGGAAGAAGACGGGCGTCCGAGCGGGAGCTAGCATGTCGTTCCACCTGTTTGGAGGTTTGCCGACGTCTTCGGTAGCAGGGCTGCAGCACACGCACACATTACATCATCTCCTTGGATGCATCATCTCAAATCTTGCAGCGGCGACATCACAGTAGCAAAGCAGCACATCAGAGTGCCAGCGTCCATCTCTTTCTCAAACAACAGAGCAACAACGCCTTCCCTTAATCCCTCTCCATTACTCTCTCTCTCAAGCAGCTGTAGCTCTGCCTGATTATCCTCTCCCAATTCACTTTCGTCGCGGATTCCTGCTCCTCCTCTATCCTTCTCTGATTTGCATCTCTTTCGATGATCCGATCTCGCCCAAGTGCCCTTTCTATCTTCTCTATTCCCGCCCTCGTGCCGCTCCTCCTCACCAATGAACGGCAGCACAGCAGAGGAGGCAGGCCAGGATGCAGCGGCGCGGAGGCTAAACCTAGCGGCAGCGATAATGCAGCCCGGGCAGCAGCAGCGATGCCGCAGAGAATGAAGAACGGCGGCGACGAATCAGAGAGGAAAAGCAAGATGGTACCTTGCGAGTTTCCTCTGGCTTCCCCACTGGCAAGGCGCATGAGCACGACGGCGGTGGCGTTGTGCGGATGGACAGGTAGCATGACGGAGATGGGCGGGGGCTCATCCATGGCAACCTCAAGGCGGATTCCGTGGGCGAGAACCACGTCGGAGGCGCGGGGGCCGTCAATGGCTACATCGATGCGGCGGCCGTGGAACCCTAGCATATTGGAGAGCTTCTCGCTTTGGGAGGAATTGGGCCAGGCCAAGATGCGTCTATTAGATGGGCCTGCGCGAGTGAATGATCGATCGAGGAAGCAGTCCTCCGGCGAACCACGGTTCGAGGAATTGGGCCAGGCCAAGATGCGTCTATTAGATGGGCCTGCGCGAGTGAATGATCGATCGAGGAAGCAGTCCTCCGCACGGTTCGCTCGGTTACACGAATGACCAACTCCCATTTAATAGTAAAGATTGGGGCAAATCTTTTGCCCCATAAGTTTCTAAAAAAAACTTGTCGCTAGGTGTGTAGGAATTTGTATGCTCGAAGTATAGATTCCACAACTATTTTATCCGATCGGAGGTAGTAGTTTTATGATTTTTAGCCGGATAGTTTTTACATTGCTTGCTCGTAATTAGGCGACGCCTCGCCGGCAGCCACAAACCACCTTCCAGCAAATGAGTGTTTCGCCAACGTCAGGATCCCACGACAACGAGGCATATTTCAGACTATTGGTATGGATTTTGAACTATTTATTTTATAATTTATGCAACTTTCGTGTTTGATCTTCCAGTTATTATTTACTACTTATATTTGTATACCGCATTACAATGTATTTATAATTATTTATTAAATTGGTAAATAGATTTTGTCAAAAGGGCCAATAAATTTTAGGTGTGGCATACCCAATGACAAAATCCTAGGTCCGCCACTGAGCGGACGCACGAAATACGTAACTTTTAAGCCCGCTTCTGCCAGCTTGTGGCCCCTTTTTAACGCGCCTCGTTATGGGCTACCTAATAATTTCCTATTGCCTGTCCGGCTAGCATTCCTTCATGTTCGTGTTGTATTGTTGTCGTATGTAATGACAGATTGAGCATGCACGCATGCATGTGTTGCGTTGCTAACATGTGGATCTGCTAATGTATTTGTGTAAGCAAGAGTTTGCTTCATTATATAATTGTGGAATTTTATGTCTTATGTCCTAATCACAAGGGTGTGCACATCGCTCTCAAGAAGTTGTATCCAAGTTATTAGCCAGAAACCCGCTACATTGATATAGGACTGAGTACTAAACATTGCAGATTGTAAAAGGATATAAACATTGTTTCGCATGAAATAGGAGTTTTGTTTTAGTGAAGACTGAAGAGGTCCGGAATTGATCGTAAGTTGGGACCAAAGTCGCTAACATGCCTTGTTGCTTGGGCTTGTGTCGAAAGTCGAAACTACTTCCGGTGGCGGCTGATGAAAGAGGTGGCCGGCTCGGGCAGGAATAAAAGAGATGGTACCACATCGCTGATGAAAGAGGATCGACGAACGATAGTAATCTCCTCTCTGATGGTGGCGGCGGCAGCTTTCCGATCTGCCGCGAAGAAGGTCTTTGATCGACCGCGGGCGTATCTTACGACGGCTGCCTCAGCGGAGGTACAGAGGCGGATTCTTCCAAGGATTAGCCACGGCCGGAGCTCACTTCGGCGGTTCAGTTCCTCCGAATCACCAAACCTTGTTAAAAATCTCTACTATATAATATAGCTAAGGTTTCTTTCTCCTAGATTTTGGTACGTTTGGTTTGGTACGTCGACCATCGTCCCGCGCTCTGAACATCTACGTAGTTAGTCAAGGTGGTATTAATTTCCGTTGGTTTCGTAAGTCACGATGCTTTTGCTAAGTCCTCTTCGCCATCTTGGGCCCAAAGGTAGCCCAGCGCTAACACAGCCCATCTGGTCCAGTTCGTATTTCACAGGTTTGAGTACGTGCAAAACCATAGTATGGATCAGATTTGAACCATAGTATGGATCGGATTTGGAAGCAACGGAAGCCCAGCCCGTACGATCCAAAGCTAACCGTATCAGGTCCGGTATCCAGGTCGACGAGCGCTTACGAATACTTTATATATACACCGGCTACCCGACCGATCAAGGTATCCATCGATCAGCACAAGTCCAATCGTTCCTTGGGGTCGCTTGATCTGCAGCTGTAAAATTCCAGAGTAAATCCTCTCCTCGGTTAGAGGACTCAGGTATGAGATTCCAGTAGCAGTTGCAGCCCAATTACCTGATACAGTGGACAGAGCAATACTGTGTTTCGCAAAAAGAGAGTGATGTCGTCGCGTCGTGCAAGAGAAAAAACTAGATCGAAATGTCTCTGCCCGTTACATCGCATGGGCGTGCTTCCTAGATGCATACATATTACCCTTTTGCATGGCTAGGTGTGCAATGCAAACAATACTAGATAAATCAGTTAGATCGACTAAGCTAGCTTCAATAGGTTTGTATTTCGTGGACTAAAGCTTAAACGTCTGCTGTAAGATCTAATCAAATTCATCTTTTTAATTGATAACAGATTTATGCAGTATGGAAAACACTGATGCAAACGAGGAATTTGGGATCCAATCTCCAATCATAGATGTCAAGGAGCAAAGAAGGAAAAAAGATAGAGATAGGTATGCACGGATGACCAAAGAAGAAAAACAAGAAAAATTGAAAAGGCGTCGTGAAGCTTATCAACAAAGCAAAACAATTAAGGATTTAACCCAGTTGCACGAAAAATGCAAACGGGGAGGAAGAAATATGTAGATTTAAAGCCTGAACAAAAGATAAAAAAATGCAGGCGAGAAAAGCAGAAATATGCAAATATGCAGCCAGAACAAAAAAAAGTTAGAATAGAGCAAATTATAGCTAATCGTGAGTTTAGACACAACGCAACATGCAAAGAATCAATTGCAATGGTCTAGATGTAGATCTTCAATGTATACCAAAAGATAATATGCGATCGATTTCAACCAATGGTTGTTTGTTATTCACTCCGGCCGTAGCAACGCACGGGTGCTCTTTTTATTTGAGGTGTCAAATCATGTACATATGCTTGCTCTGTACAAGAAATGAAATTCATATGACAATTATAGCATTTCCCCGTTGCAACGCACGGGCATTTTGCTAGTAATAACAAGGTATGGGCACTCTTCCCAGGCTCTGTAATCAGTAAACTCAGATGTACCGTAGTTTTTGTTCTTCGCGTTGAGATCAACAAACACTCTCTGTAATTAACAACGCAAATCATGCATGCATCTGCATTTCTTCTCGGCAGCAGGGAGCCAAAACTGCAGCAGCCACAATGGCAGAGACGATGTCCCGCTGCCCGACTCGCCATTGTGGAGCATGAAACTGAACGACCTGCCGCCGGACTCGCCAATTTGGAAGATGAAACTGAGCGACCTGCCGCCCGACTCACCAATTTGGAACATGAAACTGAGCGTCCCACCATGTAATTACACATATCATGAACTATTAAACTTTTGTATTTAAATTTGTTCCTTCATGTTGTGATCTATAGAAAACTCTCTTCATTTGTAGGTGTCCTGCTCACCCCATGTATGTACACCATCTGCTCCTATGGGCAGCCGGGACGGTGGCGTCTACCTCAGCACTAGTCTACCTGATGGGCTTGTACATGTTCAAGGACCCTATAGTCCCAGTGGACATTTGAGTCCTGAAAAAAAGGATGTTGGTTTCTTTGGATAAATCACTCATGATGGACACCTTATGTAATGTGATTGGTCATGTGTACAAACCCCGAGAGTATGTTTGATTGCTTCTTTATGGACTATGTGATTGTATGCCACTTATTATTCATGCTACATGTATCGAATACACTTTAACCCGCCTTCCCATAGGCGCAATTGTCCAAATTCATCGTCGGTCCTGATCTTTAACCTTGTGAAGGGGGGCAACCGTCCCAAGTGTTGTGAGACATCCTAACGCCAAGCCCCTGACCTTATTTGAACTCAACTGCACCCATGGACACTGCACGACTGCTTATATCTGAACTAAAGAACAGCGAGCTGAAGATGCCAGAGGTTTCGGGGTACTCGAGGGGGGAAACCTCCCTCTGTTGTGATCCACCTTTAACCCTTTCGTTTTGAAGTGCACAAGCGTACTAACCCAGTGATCAGGGCTATGTGATCTTGAACTGTCCAAATATATATATGCCTCGTCATTTGAAAACTACTAAACTGTATGGAGTTGTTGTTCTACAATGGTTTCGTTGCTAGTACTTTAACTCAACTAGATACGCTCAGTACTTTTACTTTGAGTTTGAATCTTTAGTCTTTCTCTACTATTGTAGTATTTTTTTACTCCCTCCGTTCGGAAAAGGATGTCACAAAAATAGTCTATCTATAGTTCATTTTTGTGACATCCTTTTGCAAACGGAGGGAGTATTTAATTACTTTCAAAAACAGTTCACGGGCTTTCAAAGTAATGCAGTGGCCCAAACAGTGCCCTGTCGTGAGCAATGGGCTCGTGGGCCCTCAAAGGCCCAGCCAACGTGCTACCGAATAAAGCTACTAAGCCCTAACTCCAGGTGAAATGCCCAGGCGCCGACAAGCCGCCGCCGACCTCCAGGAGCTTCGTCTTCGTCCGGCCGCCGGATCTCCGCCTCTTGCAGCCGGAATCCACTACAGCGAGCTCGCCGCCACCGTCATATCCTCCCGACGGACGAGCGCACAGCCCGAGCACGCCCTCCCGACACCGAGTGTGCTGCTCTCCCCCGGTGAGCTGCCCACCTTCCGTTCGGTGTTTATTTTTCTTTTTTTTGCTATACATCTCCACTGTGAGCTGAGCTAGCTTAGCATTGTATATCCCATTGCTGGTGATTTGTAGTTCTGTATAAAGGAAGTTATGTGATGTGCCAATTTTATAGATATCTGCTGCCATTCTCCTCATCTGTAGTATTTTGTCACCAAAGTTATGCTAGTACAAACAAAAATGACATGGATTATTTTTGACAACCGTGCCTTAACTCTTGACGAATTCCCTAGGCTGTTTCCGGGGAGAAGCGACGCCTCACGGCGAGAGGAACGTCTCCGTGACGCCGCCGGTTCAAGCAGCGGGAACGTCTCCGTGAGGCCGCCGGTTCAAGCAGCGGGAGGTGACCAGGTTTGCCCCTCAGCCCATCCATCTCAGCTCCCGTTCTTGGAGTGTGAATGCTGACTGGATTTTGGACCGAACTGCAGATTCTCATCATGTCAACGTTCGCCGGCGTATCTGTCATCACCGACGCAGAGCTGTGCACCACGTCGACCGTTGACAACGGCACGGACAGCGGGTACCACCTACTTGTGGTCAATGGCTACTCACGTACCGTAAAGGAGATAAGCAACGGAAGCGATATCAGCTCCGAGTTTTTCACGGTTGGAGGCCATGAATGGATCATCGATTACTACCCTAACGGTGCTGAACGCGATGATGCTGATTTCATCTCTCTTGATCTTCGATTAAACATCGGTGATGATGAAGAGTTTCTAGAGGCGAAGTTTCAGTTTAGCTTTGTCGACCAGGTTGAGAAGCAAAAGCCAAAGGAATTTTTTGCCACTAAAACATATAGGTTCCTTGACGGCCCTCGATATGACGGCGATCGTTGTTGTGGCCCCGTGAATTTTATTAGTAGATATGCCCTTGACCGATCAGCTCATCTAAGGGATGATTGTTTCACCATACGGTGTGACATTATGGTTTGCAAGGATTTAAACACCCATGATGCCGATGGCAGCATGTCTGAGATACACCAGCATTTCGACTATCTCCTTCACAATAAGGTGGGTGCTGATGTGACATTTGAGGTCAGCGGCGAGACATTCGTTGCACACCGGTGTGTGCTTGCTGCTCGATCAAGAGTCTTCATGGCTCAGCTCTTTGGCCCCATGAAAGAAGGCACTACCTCCAACGCCATACAAATCAAAGACATGACAGCAAAAGTGTTTGCGGCTTTGCTTAAGTTTGTCAACACAGATTCATTCCCTGAGATGGACAGGGACAACTACATGGAGGAGGAAGATGAGGAAGACGCAAAAGATGAGAAAGAAGTGCAGGATGAGGAAGACGGACATGAAGATGATGTAGTGTGGCTTCAATGGCTGCAAGACTTGCTTGTGGCAGCAGACAAATACGATCTCCAACGGCTCAAGTTCTTATGTGGAAAGCAGTTGTCCGAGCACATACGCGTGAGCTCGGTGGCGTCCACTCTCGCTCTAGCTGAGCAACACCATTGCCACAGATTGAAGGAGACATGCTTCAAGTTTATCTAAGTCCAGTCTCCTAAATGTTTGGATAAAATAATGACGACAGATGGCTGGGAGCATATGAGCATGGCGTATCCTTCTGTTTTGAAAGAGCTCATTGCCAAGCTTGTGTACGATCAAAAGAAGGACAAGAAGAGGAACTGGTAGAGGAACTGGTAGAGGATGTAATGTGATTCTAAGACTTGAAGTAATAGTATTATGCATATATAGGATAGGATCCTATAGCTAGATGGCAGTCTGCTTGTTTTGCTTTTATTACATCATGTCGTTTGCCTAGATGCTGAATCAGAAAGACCCAACATATGAGCAAACATGGAATTGGATGGTTTGTAGGTCAGGTGGAAGCGTCGACATTGATATGTGCGAGTTACTTCGCTAGTCGTTTTCTCTGTTGCTCTGTACCTTCCTTGTCATGTAAAAAAAAACTTTTCTAGTGGTTATTAAGAACTATGCTGATGCTTCCTGAAACTGTGGCATATTGTTTCCTGAAATGCTCGATCTTGGGTGCTTGTTTTTCTCCTCGGGTGGAGATTTTTTGAGCTATAAAGTGGTCGTATCTACCGCCCGAATAGATAGAAATAGTTGACCTAGTTTATAAGGGAAACCGGGTCCAAAAACCATACAATCTATACAAAAAAAAGACACAAACGGAGCGACCCACCGCCCACACGACCCAAGTCGACAAACGCCACAACACACACCACCTGCTCCGGGGCCGCCGCCCCGGCGTAACAACCAGATCGACCTTCGCATTTACCGAAGGTGATCCAGTCATGGTCGACGAACCCTCTTCCCACGCAGTCTTCATCCAGGTTGCCACCAAAACCACCTGTTCCGGGGCCGCCACCCCGGTGTAGCAACCAGATCGAACTTCGCACTGCCCAAAGACGATCCAGTCGGGTCGACGAACCCTCTGCCCACGTAGTCTTCATCCAGGTCACCACCCAAACCCACGCTAAACAACGGCTCTACCTCATATAACCGTCGTAGCGTGGGAGACCGAGGCCGCCGCCTCGATGTCCACCACCGTCCGGAGCCGCTGCCCCGGCGTCCACCACCCCAACCGCAACTCCATCCTGCTTGGCCTTCGCGAAACCGTTGCACCGCGAGGGCCAACAATTCCAAGGCGGCGTCTTCAAGAAGGAAACGACGCTTGCGCCGCCGCCGCCCGCTCCAAGGAGCTTAGGCTTTCACCGGAATAGTTGACCTCTCCCGTCGGATGGACTCAAAACTCCACGAACGACGCAACACAAGAAGGGAACGACGCCCAGAGGCGCCGCCGTCGTCGGCCCCGACAAAGCCAGGGCAAGGCTTTCGCCCCGGAGCTCGATCCGTCCGTGAAGCGCAGGGAGCATCAAGCCAAGCCAGATATCACTGTTGCCGATCTCCACCTCCGTGCATCACCGCTGCCGAACCTTGCATCCATCCTCGATCCGGGCCGCCGCCCCGGCTACCACGCTGCCTGTGCGCCTCCATCTCCTCCACTCCGCGCCCCAGCTTTCCTGCAGCGCCACGCCCGCGGCCCGTCCGGGACAGTCCGCGCCGTCCGCCTCCTCCTTCCGCCGCACGCCGTGCCTGCGCCGGCCATCCTCCGCACCGCCAATCACCACCACAGCCCGGGGCCGCCGCCCCGGCGCCCTTCTTCTCGGACGCGCACGACCACGCCGGTCAACGCAGCAGCGGCGCCAACCGACGGACCGGCGGTCTCCATCTGGGCTCCCGCGCGCGACGCCTCCCCGCTCGAGGGGACACCACCGAGGAGCCCGAACAGCACACACACCCCTTGCCTTTTGGCGCAGGGTAGCGCCGCCGCCGCTGCCGGTCGGCAGTGACAGCGGCAAGCGGAACCCGCGTGCGTTGTCTTCTGGGGAAGGCTTTGGTCGCCTGCGGAGTCGCCCGAGCGGAGCGACCCGGCAGGCCGGAGAGAGGGGGTTGGCCGCGGGGAGGGGAGTGCGGCGGCTCGGGTGGAGATTTTGCAAAGTATGATGATGTGATTCATTCTGTTGGTTTATTTTCAAGCACAGAATATGGTTGATGTCGGTTTCGCTGTAGAAAGAGAGCTTATCTGAATTCAATTGCACCCATGGACACTGAGACACTGCTTATATCTGAACTAAAGAACACAGAGCTGAAGATGCTGGAGGTTTCGTGGTACTTGAGGGGGTAAAAACTCGCTCTGTTGTGATTTGTGAACCACTTCAACCACGCTGCAAGATAGTTGTGATACTTTAACTCAACTAGATACGCTCACTACTTTTACTTTGACTTTGAATCTCTGAGTCTTCCTCTACTAGTGCACTTGAACATATTAGTTAATTACTTTCAAAGACAGAGTTCACATAGCGTCATGGAAAGAATCATACCAGAGACACTTTAGTAAAATGATACCATAATAAATAAGCCAAACCGACCGGTTAACCTGCCCCAAGATAGATAGATAGATAGTACTATTCAGTATATGACTTCTGAGATCAGTGATCCTTTGAATAGATCTAGCATCACACTCCTATATTACTTCATCAGAATAAGATAATTGTGTGCAGTCAGGTATCTCCGATGATCATTTGGTTTTTAATCAACTTCGCGATGTAGTCTGCAACCCAGAAGGATCCAGCCTCCGTGCAGCAGTAGCCATGTGTGTGACCCTCTTTCTCGATCGACAAGGCAACCCCAGGAGCATGACTTGAGATCTGTAATTGAATAATCGGAAGAACAAATTACAGTGAACAAGGATATTCACGCACAACCTCCTAAATCACGTTACCGGAATAATGCCATTGGAATAACAAAAGCGAACCGTTCACCTCTTCCATGTGAGTCAGCGGACCCCAGTGATCATCCACACCAAACAGAAAAGCAGTTTGGTCCTGCTTTGCTCTGATGAAATTCCAGTCAGGTTCTTCATGAAGCTGATGCACAGTAACATGGTCAAGAACTGACTGGTAAGCAAGTAAAATAGGAAGAAGCTCTAGGACAGTACTGCAAGTGATGGAGCGCTGTAATAATACTCCTGTGACAAATAGTACGGTTGAATGTAGCATTGACAATGTTGTGAATTACCTTTAGGAATTCCGTCTTTGCCATGAAAAGCACATTCTGCATTGTGTGGTACTGCACGATTCATGAGAAAAATTAGCAAATTCCTCCATACATTTCAGACCAGTGAAACATTACAGGCCTATTGGGTTGCTTAAGTTCAAACTCACCTTCAAGAGATGGCTACTAGCAGCATCAACAGCGGAGGCAGACCAAGAAGATCCAAGGAACCTTCTCACAATGCTCCTTGTAACTGAAGGTTGGAATGATCCAATAAAAGACGCAAGCAAACTAACCCCTTTACTGAGGAGGGATGACCTGACGTGTCCATTTGAGAAGACAGACTTCAGAAAAAATGGAAATGTTCATTTGGAAATGGACAAGATAACTGCTTGAAGATTACAACTACAAAACTAGGTACTCATTAACCCCTACGAGATGAAAATTACAAACAGATTCGGTTATTCATTTGTATGCCTACTATCTAGCCATCTATGTGGCTGTCGGTGCTCGCTAAATAGAGAAGCTGTTGTAGATTTTCCTTATCACTTTACTTCACTATCAATGTTCATGCTGTCATGCAAGCACATATCCTTTTTAGAATTAATTAGATAGAAGTAGTAAGACAGCGCCTGTCTCCAAGGAGGTTTCGTACCTTGCAATATATCCAATTGTTGTTTGCTTCGTTGAATTTTTATCTAACGACAGAAATGGATATAGTCCCACAAAAAAGTTCACCTGTCCAAAAGAGTAAAAAAAAAGTGAACCAGCCGGTACATACTTCAGGAAAGAAGGGATAATACTCATGTACCCTTTTCTGGAGTCTTTTGAATATTTCCAGACCTATGTACGCACCAATAGAATGACCAACCTTCATTTAAATGAAGAACTAGAGTTAAGCTGCACTGCCTATAAAAGCAAATCGTGTACAGCATTGAATTATAAAAAGTTCAGACCCTTGTATTGTGGCATATATAGAGAAAACTACTATTATACCCACATATCAATCTAGCATAGAACAGGCTGAACTAACGCAAAGAGCTTGTGGTAGCAAAGACAAAGACTTACCAAAATTATTGATTGTTTGGTGTTGAGAAGCTCTTGCTCAAGGAAATCAACCTGCAAACATGGACATATGAAACAGAAACTGTTTTAACCACGGTAGGAAGAATTGTGAAATGGATTTATTTAGTTTCTAAGTGCTTTTTCCTTTAGGAGGCATGACAGATAATAAGTTGTCACGACTGTGCAAAATTATGACAAGAAGTTTCAACTGGAAGAAAAAAAACATGGAAAACGAACCTTGTGATCAATTTGTTCACGCAATGAAAACAATCTTCCACGCTCATAATCCTGTCTTGGGTAGTGTAAAGATCAAATGCAGTAGCAATATTAAAATGCTGACCAAGCAACAAAAACCAAGCATTCTCATAGTATAGATGTCAGCAGATCATTAAAACACTGTGTACTCACAAGGATCATTTTGTGAACTTATTTCTGGCCATGATAGTGAATAATAAAACTAAGGATGTGAACTTTGACGACTGATACAGCAGACATGGATATTTGTTTTTTGTAAATACCACATCTGGTAGAAAGTAGAAACAGCGCATTACACAACTTTTATCATAGCAATTAGTGATACAGTGCAGCAGTAAGTTGGCTGAGGACACCAGTTCTACATAGAAGCTTACAACCTCAACCAAAATGAGAACAACCCTGATAACCTAGACATAAAATTCCTTAACAAACTCCACATTTGTGATAACTCCCTTTATGAACAAGTAATACATCAAAACTGTGGAATGTCCCTGATAATCGATCATCATTGTACTGTCGTCCGTACATGTACACAATACACGTGGCTGCGGCATGCCGATTCATGCACAATTCAGCATGATGCTATGAATCAACCAGTAGAAGTTATATTATTACCTTATGGCCATGTGAAATGTGTCCTATCGCTGAACAATGCAAGAGATTCATCAGAAAGCAACAAGCAGCATAGACAACCTGTCAACAAAAATCGCATGGATCGAGCATTACCGGTAACAGACGCCTGCCCACGAGGTTTTCGTACAGGGCTTCCACAAAGTCCTTGTAGAATCCAACAATACCTGCCAAGCAGAAACATGAGAACAAACTAAGGCCTGGTCCCATAATCAAGATGCATCTCACAGCGTTGCCACCAACCTGGATTTCCGGGGATGAGCAGCACGTGAACGCACGATGACGGCTCTCTGGATCTTATCTCGAGCAGCTCCGTCGCGAAGCTGCGGCGAATTCTCTTACTCCATTAGTGACAGCAGTTAACAACACCCATGCAACGGACGCCTAACCATACTGAACTAGAACACTAGCTGACAGCTCTGAAGTCTGAAACTCTGAAGCCAAGGGCGGGTACCTGGAGACCATGCACACCCTGGCCGTGGCCTGCTCCCTCGGACGGGACGGCGAGAGGAGCCCCGCTCTCTCCATACCAGATCCGGTGCTCCAAGACCTCGCCCCGCCGCCGCTAAACAGCCTGGAGAGCTTCCCGATGGAGCACCGCACGGTGAGGTCGCGTGGTCGGTGCTGAGCCTGAGGGGATGTTAGATCGAGCTGAGGTCGTTGGGGATTCGATTCGTGGGAGCGGAGGCAGGTGCTTGGTTACTCACCTAGACGGAGCGAGCGGGGGAGGAGCGGGCGCGGCAGCGGTGACTCGCCGGGATGGTGCGCCGGCCGCCGGAGAAGAGAGGGTTCAGAGTTAAGAGTTTTCCAATCGAATTAGGGGAAACACATAGGAGAGTGGGAAACTGACACGTGGGTCCCACCCACTTTCTTTTCCTCTCCGACGAGTATGGAACCAGCCGAGACGGTGTGGGCGACGCCGCGGCGGCGAAGGCGGCCTTCAAGCAGTGGCGGAGGACCCAAAAAAATTAAGGTCGGGAGGATTCTATTGTAAAAAAATTAGAAAATTTCTAGAAACATCAATACGTTTTATGATTCTGAGCACAATGACATTTGTTTGCGAAATAAGCACAATGACTTAGTACAATGGTTTACAACATATTTAGATAGAAGTTGTCACCTCGTGTGGGCGAGCTAAATCGTCACACGTGGCCTCCCGTGAGGGCCGAGGGGCGTGGCTTGTCGTCGGGAGGTCATCAGAACGCCGTCCGTCGAGAAAGTTGTCTCAAATATTGTGACAGCTGTGGTGGACACATCGTATGGATCGAAAGAAATTCTTATCGTGGCGACACGGAGTGGACAGTGTGCTCGATGACCGCCAAGCGGCGGTGGTGGTTGCTGTTAGAATACGTGTACGCATAGGAGTTAGAGATAGACTAGTATTAGACTTTCTTGTACTCCAAGTTTACCTCCCTCCTTGTACCTCCTTATATACCCCCATAAGGGTCACCGTAATACAACAACAAATATTAGGCTTTCAATATTTTCCACATGGTATCAGAGCGGTTAGTCTCACGACGCCGATCTTAGGACTTCCACCACTTCCGCATCGCGCGTCGCCCCCGGGGAGATCTCTTCTCTCCTCGGGGGCGCGACACCCGGTTTCGATCAAAGATCGGATCGGTTTTTAGATTCTTTTTCCAAGTTCATAGTTTTAGATTAGATTTTCGAAATTCACAATTCATAGATTAGATCCAGTTAGCCAAATAAACCCTCCTATCCAGCGAAATCAGTGCAAGAAATCGGTAGTCTACGACATCACGTACAAGGCGGCGCACACCCATGCAGCAGTTCGGCGGAAGAAGATCCGCCAAGCTTCGTCGACTCCACGCAATCAGCAACAAGCCACGCGCTCACGCGCACATAAGTCTACGATCGCATCTCCACGTCCAAATCTGCAGAGACCTACAAGTGCCGGCCTGCCGGATTGACACGCTCGCCGGCCGCTGGCAGCAAAGCACGCGCCCGCGTGGAGGTCCATGCATGCACGAGGCAGCTGGGCAGGCGTCGTGCATGCTACGAGCGCTCCAACACAGGATCAACAGATCATGTCAGGGTATGCATGTATTTTTGCTGTACTAATCTATTGGATGCATGCGGGCTTCATCAACGACTGGACGACCACGACATGCTGCTGCACATGTACACGTCTTTAACATCGGCAACAACTCCAGTCAACAATGTCCGCGTCGTCACTCGCGTCCACGCCACTCCCGTTGTGACTGCGGGAGGGAAGAGAGGAAAAACATCAGAGCGCAGTTGATGATGACGGAGAGGAGGAACGACGGATGCGCCAGTCTTCAAAGCCAGTCGCAATCGTCCGCTTCACTCCCGCTATGACTGAGGAGGAATGTTAGAATACGTGTACGCATAGGAGTTAGAGATAGACTAGTATTAGACTTTCTTGTACTCCAAGTTTACCTCCCTCCTTGTACCTCCTTATATACCCCCATAAGGGTCACCGTAATACAACAACAAATATTAGGGTTTCAATATTTTCCACAGTTGCGAGTGTATAGCTTCCAGGGTGCATAGGACACCGGGTAAATCCTATTTTCTTTGTAAACTAGCAATTTTCACCACTTGTGTCACCCCTAAAACAAAAAAAATGCAGCTGGGTACCATGCGGTACACCGACACGACAAAGCGAGCAACGGAGCAGTATGTAGGCACACCAGACGCACATCATGATTGGAAGCAAAAAAGGCTGGATTCATGGATGCGCCCGTGGAGACTTTTGGCCCTTTGCTTGGGAGACCCTCCTCACTCTTCAGGCTCCCCCGCGTGTGGGCAATAAGACCCAGCTCGGCTGGGGCCACTCCAAAACGGCCCAGTTGGCCTTTTTTTGTTTTGCTTTTTATCCAAGGCTGCCCTACCTTGCCCTAAGGGGTCCTCCGCCACTGCCCTACCTCCGCCACTACCTGACAATCTCTGGTGGGGTGGGGGAGGAGATTTAGAGGGATGACCGGGTGGCGGCAGTGCTTTGAGCAGGACGAGGCGGCGAGGCGGGCACGGTTGCACCGCCAGCCGCAGGTGGCTGAGGCAGGCGGGGGCGTGCTCGTCTTTCTTCTCCAACATCTTGTCTTTTTCGCGGTCTGAATCTAACTTTGCACGTGGTCGGAGACAAGCCCGTAAAAATGGCACTAATAATTACAGAATAGGTATTATCCACCAAGTATAAATCCTTCTGTATAGACAGTAGCAAACCACTTAACCCTTGCTACTGCAATACCGCCACACGTGAATCACCACCATCATTGCTCGAGTGAACACCCTATGCGAAAACTGAATCATGGAACCGATGAGCTATATATATGCACTCCTATGCCACTCGTTCATTGTTCTGAAAGTGCTGTCGACCTGTCGTTACAAATGATGTTGACATCCCAAGAAAATATCTAGGCTAGACAGACCAACCTACTTGAAAGGCACTGACTCAAGCAGTTACATAATTTTAGCACGCGGGATGTTCAAAGGCCCAGTCTGAAATAGACGCCATGTGCTTGAACTCATGCTGCTTTGACATCCTTTGCAACTCCTTGGTGAGCTCCACGTCCCTCTCAGAGTCGAAGTAGAGAAAGTCGGTCTCTAGTGTGTCTTGGATGGCATCGAGCCTGTCGTGAGTGATGTCGCGCGAGAAGTATTCGGCGGAATGATCCGGATACATGATCTTGCGTTCTGACTCCCGGCCGTAATAGCAACGACCTGTATGTTGGAGCAGTAACCACATTAGCATATATAAAACGGAATCCACTACATGGTAAGAACAAACTAGAGTATGTCGTAGCTAGCTTACCCATATCAAGAGGGCAACAGATTGATATCTTTGACCGATCGTGATGATGCTGATATGTCCCGAAAAATTCGGCGAAGAAGAGCGTGTTCCTCAAGCTCGATTTGGTAGCCGCCATGAAATTAACCTGATAGCATTGACCATCGGGAATACGAGTCAAGGCCAAGCCGCATATGAAATCCAGATTATATTTTGGTTCCGAAGGATGTCCGCGCGCGTATTCCTGCAGCAGGTGTTCGATTGCTCCACGGATGAAGCTTTGCTGCTGAGCATATGATTTCCTCTTCGTCGCGAGAATGCTCAACGCCGTGCTGCAGAGTTTGGGAGGACGCGGCTGCCGTGGGATCATTACCTCCGATGTTTCTTCTCTGAGGATGCTGTATACCTGGTTCAAGGACTCTTGAGACAGCGGAGCGTTGTTGGCGGTGGCACTCATCATCAACGACCGGAGCCGGTCCAGCTTGGTCGGTACCAGGGACGCAAAGAATGCAGCCATGGCAGAGGCTTGCGGGTGTTGAGCCGCAGCGGTGGCAGCTTCAAAGGGTCCTGGAGAGCTCCCATTGTTGTGTAAATGTGGCTGTAGCATGGTGGAGATGTCACACTGCGTGTAGCAGAGGTACTTGAGGATCTCGTGCAATGGCAGCTTCTGGCCGGAGGTGGCATGGAGGAGGGCGACAAGGCCATGCAGGGAGAGAGACACGGCTCGTAGCAGGGTGAGTGTGTCGAGGATGTCGTGCGCCTGGGTGAGGCGGTCGGTGTCCCGGAGCGGGAAGTTGACGTCGTACCATAATGCGCTGAGAACGATGTTGGAGACGGGGTCCATGGGACCATAGCAGTGGCCGGCGAGGAGGACGCCACGGATGTGTTGGCGCGCGACGTGGTTAGGCAGCATGGCCAGCGCCCTGAGGTAGAAGCCGTGTATGGCCCCGTAGAGCGACATCTCCAGTGACCGGACATACGGGCAGGAGTCGGCGTCGCATGTGGAGTCTTTCGTCCTGCCCAGCGTTGCGGCGTGCGTGGTATAGGAGGATAGCGTGGAGTCCATGTCTTGAGGACGGCGCAGGGACACGATGTGGTCGCCGGCTCGTTGGACGATGGTGGTGTAGGCGATCCGGCCATCTCCGAGGTCGGCGCAGCTCGTAGTGTGCTCTGCTTCAAGCATCGGCGGCATGGTCTTCATGGCGGACATGTCATCTTCGTGGCGCAGGACGTGGAGGACGGTCTTGACGTCGTTGATGGTGAGCCTATCCCTGCTTCGCAGAGCGGGGACGAGCAAGTCGAGCCGGTCCGAGGGTAGCCACGCCGTGGCGAGCGAGACGAGTTGATCCGGCGAGGGGAGTTTCACGTGCGTGGCAGCGATCCGGAGGGAGTTGCGCGTCCTCCCGGAGCGAGGGTCGGGTAACGCGGGCCGGGAGGCGTAGAGCTCGTGCTCGACGAGCAGAACGGCCATGGCGAGGTCCGCGCGTGCCCAGACAAGGTACCGGCCGGCCTGCTCCTGGGTGAGCAGGCCGAAGTAGGCACGCATGAACTCGAGGAGGGCAAGGCTGGATCTCCTCGCTACGGCATGCCATGAATCCCTGCTCCTCTTGCCCAAGGTTTCAGATACCGGTTCAAAAAAAATCCGGAGGGGGCCGGTATTTCCGGTAACCGGGGTTACCGGAAAATACCGGCCGGTAACCGGCCCAATATTTCGGCAAGAATTTAGGATTTAAACTTAAAACATCGATTTTTTTTTGAAATTTAAATTTTTTGAGCACAAATTTATTTCAAATTTGACTAATCCGAGATTTTTCATCCGAGATATGCAAATTCCGGGGGGTCCGAGAAATCCGGTTACCGGCCGGTTACCGCGGAATTCCGGCCGGTAACCGAAACCTTGCTCTTGCCTCGGCCGCGCGAGGACAGGGACAGCAACTTGAAGATCAAGGTGGAGCTGCGTGCACCCAAAGTCGCCGGGGGCTGTCGAAGCCGTCGGAGAGGAGGGAAACAGTGTTGAGAAGGATGTTGGTGACGGGATCGAGAAGGCCGAGGCACAGGTCGCCGCGGTCCATGAGCTGGGCCAGGTCGACGTCATCCGGCACGTCCTCGACGGGCAGCCGCCGGAAAGCCTCCTGGTAGTGGTCGAGGAGGAGGTCGAAGAGAGCCTTGTCCGTGGCGGCCGAGATAGGGCCCGAGAGGCCGTGCTCGGTGAAGCACGATATGATGCCTCTCGTGGGGTCGTAGGGCTGGAGCGTCGGCGGCGCCGCCATGATTTGTTTCTCTGTCGATCGAGAAAGATCGATGATCACCGTTCAGCGCCGTCTCGTACGTGTTGGAGTAATCTTTGAGTCTGATTTATTAGGTTTTGTAATTGGTAAGTTGCCACACGGTCACGTAACGTGTTTGCAGTCGAGTCCTAGTCAAGCTAGTCGTATGTGTCCGAGTAGTACTAGCCTACAAGCTCAGGCGAGTTTTCGTACGAGTAGTACCAGTACCGGTCCATTAGGATCGTGTCTTGTAAACACCAAGATTGTACTTGTGGGATTGAGCATGTAAAGAAGAAACTCCCATATACATGAAAAATCCATTGACTACTTTTCGAGCTTCATGGTGTAAAATACTTCTATGCTACAAGAAAACTCTAGTTTACAAACTAGGCAAACAGAAGAAATTCTTGCCGAGTCTATATGCCAAAAAAAACACTCGACAAACACAGAGGACTAGAATGCGAAGTAAATAGAAACTCGTCAAACACGGAAGACTCGCAAATCTGGCTCAACGGTTTCTACGCCCACCCCTCGATACTCAGCATGGCGCAATAGACCACGCATGGTCGATTTTGGCATTAAAGATAGCAGAGTGGCGCGTACGGGTTGCTGATTGTAATGCGCCAGTTCATGATACTACCTCCGATCCGTTATTTCTATCGCCGAAAAAAAACTTAAGAAGCACAACTCGGTAGCTAAACTGTCGACTTTTTTTTTTTTGATTGGAGAGAGTAGATTTTTTTCTTTTCTGAAAGAGGATATCTCCGGCCTCAGCATCAAAACTCAAAACGATGCATACAACCCATCTTATCTCATAGTTTTTGATTAATAAAGTTAAGAGTTACAGCTTACGGGTTACACAACATTTCGGCATTAATCAACCAACGAAAAATAGAAAATAAATAGCCTCTATGCATCTTTGATTCAATTAGCATGCCGCAAGCCACATATGGGCCCAAACAACTGCCATCAACCGCCGAGTGTATTCAGAATTCATAAGTTTCCGCTACTCTACCGTGACCACACATGGATCCATCAAGCACGAACTTTTCAGGATACGATCGACATTCAGCGCCGCCGGTTGTGGAGGACGATTTTGTGGACCGGTGATCGTTGGTACTCAACTCTACCCCCGCTGGGCACCTCTTCGGTGATCATGCTCACGGCATGGTGGAGCTGGAAGCAATGGAACACGATTGTCTTCGTTAACGCATACCCCTCAGTTAGCGTTTTGGTGCAAACCATCAAGCCTGAATCTCATTCTTGGGTGAGCACGGGGGCCATGGTTTCGCACATATTCTCCCCTAGTTTAGATCGTTGGGTTGAGTTGTATGGTGTGGGGTGGCCTCCCTATAGGCTTGTAAATAACTCTTTTATATATCAATGCATCGAAACACAATGCTTTTAGCGTTTTCGCGGAAAAAATAACGTGTAAAACATGGGTAGCTTCACTTTTGTTAAAAATAACATCATTGTAGCAAGTCTAAATTGCCCAAAGCACAACACAAACAGTCATTCTAATTCGTTCTTTACTACCTTTATCAACACCATTTAACCATTTACCAAATATATAAATAACATTGGTTGGTAGTGAAATATTAAAGAATGGTGCACCACTTTCCATATGAAATGCGCAAAAGACCAAGATATAAACCAGTGCTCTTTATTTCTCTGAATTGTCTGTGGTTTAGGTTTTTGGTGTATCGTTCTTCGTACTGTATTGTACATGTGCCCTTTGTTCTACGTGGGAGCAAAGTTCGTGCTTGATGGCAAGGTCACATTCACTGAAGTATTCAGAGTAAGCAAACTCTTCAGACAATTAATATTAAGTTGGTTGTGTTTGTAAACTGTTGTGTTCTTCTGCAGGTGTTCTTTGCTTTGCTCATGGCAACGATAGGCATTTCACAGACAAGTGCACTAGGATCAGATTCTGCCAAGGCCAAGGAATCGGCATCCTCGATATTTTCCCTCATTGACCGTAAACCACTGATCGATTCAAGCAGCGATAACGGCATGGTGTTAAATGACGTGGCTGGTGAACTTGAACTTTGTCAAGTCTGCTTCTCATACCCATCCCGCCCAGATGTGCATGTGTCGATAATTTTATTTCACGCACCAGTTGCTAGATTTATATACCGTGGTTGCACACTAGCAAACAATTATTTTTAAGGAAGCGGACGTATCGGTTACAAGAAGGAGAGGCCAAGCGGTCGACTACAACGCGTTTAGGCACATGCGCCAAAAACGCCAATCCACAAGCCAAAAGGAAAAAAAAAAGATCACTCGCCAACCCTCCACCTGTCTACAGGTACTAAGCTACCCCTTAACATCCTCGCTGCCCGCCAGAGGTCAGCCTCGGCCTCCACCATACTAATGGCAGTCTCTACTGAAGGCATGTGTCCTTCGAAGACCACTCCGTTCCTAAGTCTCCACAAGCTCCAGCAGATCAAGTTGATCGCCGTCCACAAGTCCTTCTCGTCGTTACCTCCTGGGGCCTTGGCCGGTAACCAATCCACTAGACGATCATCGTGGGCAGGGACCCAGTCCACCTACCTCACCTGCTCAGGAATGAGTGCCAAACCTCTCTGGAGAGGACACAACCGAGGAGAAGGTGGTCTATTGTAACATCCCAAAATTATTATCAGGATTATATTCCAAAAATGAGAGCCAACAAAAACTTTTGTTGTTTATTGTGTGATAATTGCTTTTGTTACTTGAGTTGTTGTTCTTGCTGTTTGTGTGAGTGTTTGCACTAGTAAACACTAGTAAGAAAGAAAGAAAACAAGATATAAAATCAAAGCAAGAAAAATAAAAGTGACAAGTGGTCACATGAAAATCTCCAAGTGACAAACTCAATTATTTTCAAACCAAAGTCAGTGGAGTTGTAATGTAAACACTCCCCATTTTGTTCCTACCACTTTCCCCTCTCAAATATTATTTTTGAATTAGTTTTAAAATTCTAAAATAAAAACAAATGGAAATAAATTCAAATAACATAAACAAAGTACTATAAAAGAAAATGTTTCAGAACATTTTATTATTTTATGCCAATTTTTGTGGAGCTTCTGTACATTATGGGAAGGCCCCACAAAAATTTGCAAATTTTTCTAAAATGTTTAAATGCCCTAATTAAATCCTAGAAAACCTTCTGGATTTAACAGAAGGACTAAAACAGAAATAAAAAAAGAGGCAGAGAGGAGGCAGGGGGTTTTCTGCAAAAATGTCATCCCCTACCTCTCTCCCTCGCCCCGACGTGCCGCCGTGTCGCCGTGCTGCGCCTCACCGTTTCCGAGCCGCCCAGGCCCCACCCCCTGCGCGCGCGCCCGGTGCCTCTGCTGCCTCTGCGCGCAGGAGAGAGCGCTCGAGCCCCTCCCCGCGCCATTACGCCGCCCTCTGCCCCGATGCATCGCCGTGGCATCCGCGGCGTCGCCGGCCAAATTGGCCCAGCCCTCTGCGCCTCGACACGCCCAGCTCCTCTAGACGCTTCTAGAACGTGTCCGGACCCCGTTAAGCACCAAGCCGCCACGAGCCTCTGCACCCTCGCCGCGTAGCCGAGAAATTGGTCGCCATAGACGCGCCATGGTCGCCGCCGTGGACCTCGACCACCATGGACCGCCCCGAGCCTATAAAGCCACCCCAAGACCTCACTGAAACTCCACACCCCTCCCTCGATCTCTCCCTCGCTCCAATTTGGTCTGTGCACCGCCAGAGGGCCGTGCACCGCCGCACCCGTCGCCGCCGTCAAGGTCGATCATCGCCGCAACACCACACCCTCCCATTCTTCCCTCTCTGGCCTGCACTTGCTTCCTCTGCTTCACCGCACTCACCGCACCCTTTTTCCCTCTGGATTGTGTCCAGATTCGCCGTGGGATCATCGCCGGAGCTCGTGCCCGTGGCCGTGGAAGTTGCAGACCACGCCGTCACCGCTACACTCCGTCCCAGCAAGCACAACTCGCGCCACAACCTTACCCGAGCCTCCGCCGTCGATTCACGTCATCGCCGCCGTCTGCCGTGCCCTCTAGGTGAGTTTTCCGTCCACCTCGCCGTCGCCGGCGCGGCAGCGCCGCTCGTTTTAGGTCGTCGCCGATGGCGACCTCCGTGAGCCGTTGGATCGAAGATCTACGGCCACGTACCGCTTCGTATTAAGTTAGACTGCCATGTGGGTCCCACTGTCATAATTTTAATCTTTTCCCTCGCGCGCGTACCGTTTCGCTGAGTCACTGACGGGTAGGACCCACCCGTCAGGGATTTCAACATTATCCACAACAGTGGATTTTTCTAATTTAAATTCTCTGAAATTCTCAGTACTGATGTCAACTTTGAAATTAAATATCTCGAGATTTAGGAATCCAAATAAATCAAACTCAATGTTCTGGAAAGCTTATGAAATTGTTTAACCAACACAATTGGTCTCATGTCATTTAATTAAATATTAAAAAGTATTATTGAAAATGCCACAGAAGGTTTAAATCTAAACTTGTTTGTTTCTGATACTCTGTTAGTCCAAATAATTCCAAACCAATTTTGCTAGCTTAGTACTGCCTTGTGTTAGCTCCCCTAATTTTGGTAGAATTAATTAAGTAGTATAATTGTTGACTTTAAGATAAACCCTTCTGGACTAAAACAGACAAATATGTTTATTGGTTGATCCAAATGAGTTAGGACCAATTTTGTTAGCTCACATATATCCATGTTTAGTTACCCCTAAAAGGGTTTAATTTTTGGAACAATATAATTTAATTGGTAGCTAAAACTTGATTATTAAGCTACTGGATTCAATCCAATGTGTAGGGAGTTTGGTAACTCCAAATGATCCAATTCAAATTGGGTTGTATTCTACACATCAGTGGCTTTCCATAGAATTTTAGTTTGTATTTTTGTGACCAACAGAACTCAAGTTGTGGAATTAAACATGAATAACTAGTTTCTGCCATAATTTGGACTTAATTAAATAATGTTTAATTCAATTTATTTGAAAACCAAATTGTGTGGTTTGATGTGTGCAGTAGCTAATTGTGATGTTATGATGGTTATGTTGAGGTGATTGCTTGTATAGCTTAGTGATTGTTTGCATTGTTTGTTTGTTAATTAGACGAGAACGTTGTCGGATATATCGAGGAAGGAGAGTTTGCTGAATTTGAAGAACAAGAGCAAGATCACTTTGCCAAGCAAGGCAAGCTATTCTCTGAGCTTGCACTACCAACATATGCATCTACTTTCATAACATGTTTACTCTCAAAGCAAGATTTACAAAACCCATTTCAAAAATATATGGATATTATTTTGCCACCCTATGTAGTAGTTTATATAAAACTTTAGGATGGGAAAACAATGTTGTTTATTCAAAACTCCTTTGAAATTCTTGTGAGTTTATGGAACCGAGATGTCGGTGTTGGTGGAAAGTGGAAAAATGGTGATGTTTATGAAAAATGCACAGTGTCCTAGTACTATGGAAACCAATCCTACCCTGTGCGACCACATTTACCACATATGGGAAAAGGCGTAGTCATGTAGTTTGCTCTTATTAGTATGGGATACCTCATCGACGGAGATGACTCCGTTATGCATGAGGGGATGGTCCGAGGATCTACCCCCTGACCCGGGTCCTCACACAAGTTGGTGGGGAGGATAGAAGGTTCCACCATAAACCGCCGGACAAAACTATGAGTCCTCACACTTAGGGTTTCTGACGGGAAACCGGACTGGGTGTCGATGGAAAGTGTCATATGGGAAGGATCCTATACTAGCATGAGCAAATAAGAGGCTATGGCCGGCGGCTTACTTCGCATACACCTGGTATGGCGAGACGTGGCAGACACGATGAGTTGCCGGATGGATGTGGGTTAAAAGCGTGCTACCTCTGCAGAGTGTTAAAAACTATTCGAATAGCCGAGTCCTCGGATATGGACAATTGGGAGACTGTCCTAAGACCTTGTGCAAGTTTTAAAAAGGCTTTGAGTTTTTAAAGAAAAATGAGTGGAGATGTTTCCTACACCTATACCAACGGATCGGTATGAGGTGGTGGATGAAAGTGGACCATGACGGGCTATGGTCGGGAAAAAGGAGGAAAAAACAGATGAAAAGGTGACTTCTTTAAAATAGTTATAAAACTCTTCTTACCTTTTTCAATAAAGATATAGAGATGTTTTAAATAAGAAAAGTTGTCAACTAAAATAAAACTGGTGCATACTCATGTTGGGATAGTTTGCGAGTACATTCAAATGTACTCATATTGGTTTCGTCCCTGGCTATTGTCCTAGCCAGACTACGAGGAGGAACACTACGCAGAGCAGGAATATGGCGACTTCTACGCCAACTAAGGATCTCCACAAGTCAGCTGCCTGTCGGGTCGTCATCGTTAGAATATGATGTCGATTACGCCGTAGCTTCCGCTGATATATTTGGTTTGGCCCATGAAGGCACCTATGTAAGAACTTGGTCTAAATGACCATTTATGTAAGACTTTTATTCGGTACTGTAATGGATGTAAACTTTGGTATCCAATTCGGATTATGTGCAACGACAGACTGATCACGGGATCGTTGTGTTAAGCATAATCGGGTATTTCGGACAGCTAGTCCGGGGTCCCCACAGACTTGGTATCAGAGCCATCCTGACTTTAGGAAACCTTAGTTAGCATGGTCGTTTGTCAAATGTTACAAAAGATGAATTTCTAAAAAGAAAGGAATGAAGTATTTTCGAAAATTGCTTATCTCCAATCCTCTTACTTATGCAAAATTTTACTCTCATTAAATTACATTTTCCTTAGTATCCCTAAAATTTTGTACACCTCTCATTAAGTTTAAAATTTGACTCACTTGTTGCCCTACTATATTAAAATTTTGATACTTGTCACCTAACTAACTTAAAATTTTGCTTAAAAACTGTAGATGGCACTCCACTGGACCGAGTTCGTTCAGCTGGAGAAGGACAGCAAGCTGACGTTTGAGAGGGACTTGTTCGAGTTGACCAAGCTGTTAGGTCGCCCCGCTCCAGAGTTTGAGGGAGCTCAGATTGATGTTCACGGTGTTGGAAGGCTGAGCTGGCTCATCAGATCGTCAGTTCGCAGGAACATCAAGTCTCCCAATTCCAGGACGCTCATCTTCACCACCAAGGAGGCCACCTGGGTTGACGGTCTCTGTACTGCTACACAGAGGATGCTAGCCCGACTTTGTGAGGAGCACAAGGCGGAGTTAGTAGACTCCCGTTTCCGGTTCTACGGGAGGCGCAACTGTGATGGACACCCTACTCCTTCACCTTACCACCCGATGTTTGGGAGCTACATCATGGACATGGAGATCTTACTTCAGTGCACTCAGGATGATCTGTTGCGCACTAGGATTCAGCTCCACTTCGACCGCGAGTCGCTCGTTGAGCTTCGCGAGAACGAGATGAAGCTGATGGTGGAGAAGGTTGCTCTTCTCAGGAAGAGGGCCCAGCTGAGGAAGACTATCGTGAAGCTCCGCACGAAGGTGGCAGAGCAGGATGGACTGATTGAGGATCTTGAGCACCATACTGACGAGATGGAGGAGGAGGGCGAGGATCTCCGCAAGGAGAACGACGCTTTCCTCAGTGACGATGATGACTTCGTGGAGGAGATGGACTGTGAGGAGGAGATGATGAGGAGGAGTTAGTTGACGAGGAGGAGGAGCCACTCGAGCCAGTTCTCGAGGACGAGGAGGAGGATCCCGAGGAGCCAGCCTACCAGTCAGATGCTGACGTGTTAGAGCTGGAGGTTCCACCTCAGTAGGCGAGTGACTTGATCACTACCGCAGGATTAGGTTGACCCCCTATAGCTAGTCGAGTAGTAGCAGTGGTTCTTTTGGAAACCAGATGTTATGTTGTAAGCTTGATGTTGTTGTGAACTCCTTGATGTATTGTTTGTGAAATATAAGTATGTTTGTCTTGTTTAAATCTGTGTGAACTATTTTCATATAAATCTTAGGATTAATCAACCACTTGAGAGATCATCTTTTCCCTTAGTCGAACTTTTCTTGCCTTGTCTCTTATACCCGGTGTGCTTCAGGATGCCACCCCGTCGCAGCAATGCGGAAGGATCAGGATCAGCACCACCACCACCGGACCCAACCCCCACCCAACTTCTCGCACTTATCATGGAGGAGCGTGAAAATGCCCGGCAAGAGCGCCAAGCTCATCTCGCTGCCTTACAACAACTCGCAGCCGCTTACAACAACAACAACAACAACAACAACAACAATGGTGGTAACGGCAATGGCGATGGAAACCAGCGATCTACCTTGGGTGATTTTCAGAAGACCAACCCACCCACCTACTCCAAGGGACTTCACCCACTAGAAGCCGATGATTGGCTTCGCACCATCGGCAATAATCTTGAAGTTGCTGCTGTGGGAGAAAATGAGAAAGTGCTGTATGCAACCCACTATCTCGCTGGACCTGCAAGAGCTTGGTGGGAAACTACCAAGACTCTCCAGCCAGCTGGTCATGTCATCAACTGGGCTGAGTTCCAGGAGAAGTTCCGCAAGAAGCATATTCCCAGTGGACTCATTGAGAGGAAGAAGGATGAGTTCCGTAAGCTGAGGCAGGGAAGTAGAGATGTGGTCGGTTATCTTGAGGAGTTTACCGACTTATCTCGGTATGCTCCTGATGACACCGACAAGGAAGAGAAGAAGATGGAGCGTTTCATGAGTGGACTTCATGATGAACTTCAGTGTGCTTTGGTTATCCATGACTTCCGTGATCTGGAGTCACTTGTGGACAAAGCCATCCAGCTGGAGACCAAGCGCAAGTCGATGTATGAAGGTCGCAAGAGGAGGATGAATGCTCAGGAAGGCTCGAGCAGCCAGAAACCTCGTATCTTTCAGCAGAACACCAGGCCTGCCTATCGTCCACCCCAAGCTCCACGCCCAATTACCCTAACCGCCCAAACAACTTCAACCGCCCCAATGACAATAACCGTCCCGGAGGAAACTTCAACAACTTCACCGCAATCCCAATGTGATCTGCTTTGAATGCGGCAACAAGGGTCACTACTCCAAAGAATGTCCCAATCCCAAGAGGAATGTCCAGCGCCCCAATGCGCCGGCACAGAACAATGGTCAAGGCCGCAATGGAAATGGAAATGGCAAGAATGCCGCACCTCGCGGAAATGCTGCTGTTGCCAAGGGTCGTCTGCACCACATCAATGCTGAAGAAGCTCAGGATGCTCCGGATGTTGTGCTGGGTACGTTCCTTGTCAACTCAGTACCTGCAACTGTTCTGTTTGATTCTGGTGCTACCCATTCATTTGTTACCCAAGAATTTGTTGCTAAGGGAGGTTTAGTTAAGAGCCTCTTACCCAAACCCATGGTCATCCAAATCCCAGAATCCACCGTAGAGACCAGATGTTTTGCTCCGATGTACCCCTTGAGATCAAAGGAGAAAAGTTTCCAGTTAACTTAATTGTTCTGGGAACCCAAGGCATCGATGTTATACTCGGTATGAATTGGTTAGCCAAGTACCATGGTCGAATTGACTGTGCCAGAAGAGCTGTATCCATCACCACCGACAAAGAAGTAGAAGTGGAGTATGTGTCTAAAACTAGTCAACCTCACCCAGGCTGCCATGAGAGCATAGCTCGACCCGCCCTAGATGAGATCCGTGTTGTTCATCTGTTCAAGGATGTTTTCCCAGAAGAATTGCCTGGTATGCCGCCAGATAGGGATATTGAGTTCATAATTGAGCTTATCCAGGAACATCCCCCATATCCCAAAAGCCTTATCGGATGAATCCGGAAGAACTGGTTGAGTTGAAGAAGCAGTTGGCTGATATGCTAAGCAAAGGTCTTGTCCGCCCAAGCGCTTCACCATGGGGATCACCCATTATTTTGTGGACAAGAGAGACGGTACCACACGCCTGTGTGTGGATTATCGCAAGCTGAATGACGTGACCATTAAAAACAAGTACCCTCTTCCCAAGATCGAGGATCTGTTCGATCAAATGAACGGAGCCCGAGTCTTTTCAAAGATCGATCTTCGGACAGGTTACCATCAGTTGAAGATCAGAGAGACAGATATTCCCAAGACCGCCTTCACCACTCGTTACGGTTGTTTGAATACACCGTGATGTCTTTTGGTCTGACCAATGCCCCAGCCTATTTCATGAATCTCATGAACAAGATTTTCATGGAGTACCTCGACAAGTTCGTGGTAGTTTTCCTTGATGACATCCTTATTTATTCCAAGACCGAAGAAGAGCATGCTGAACACCTGCGTCTAGTTTTGGAGACCCTCCAAGAGCACCACTGTATGCCAAACTTAGCAAGTGTGAGTTTTGGCTCAGTGAAGTGGCATTTCTGGACATATTGTATCCGCTGGAGGAATTTCTGTTGACCCTGAGAAGATACAAGCCATTCTTGACTGGTTATCCCCAACCAATGTTTTTGAAATCCGAAGCTTTCTCGGACTTGCCGGTTATTACCGCAAGTTCGTTGAAGGATTTTCCAGTATAGCCAAACCTCTGACCCAACTGTTGAAGAAGGACAAGAAATTTGAATGGACTCAGAAGTGTGAGGATAGTTTCCAAGAACTGAAGAAGAGACTAACCTCAGCCCCAATCCTGATCATGCCAGACGTCACCCAGAGTTTCGACGTGTATTGCGATGCATCACGCCTCGGACTTGGTTGCGTTCTGATGCAAGAAGGCAAAGTTGTGTCGTACCTGTCCCGGCAGTTGCGACCGCATGAAGAGAATTACCCAACCCATGACTTGGAGTTAGCTGCTGTAGTCTTTGCTCTTAAGAAGTGGCGTCCCTATCTTGCGGGACATCGCTGCGAGGTCTATACAGATCACAAAAGCTTGAAGTATATTTTCACCCAGAAAGATCTGAACCTGCGACAGAGGAGATGGATGGAATTAATCAAGGATTATGATATTGGAATCCATTATCACCCCGGAAAGGCTAATGTAGTTGCCGATGCCCTTAGTCGCAAACCTTGCACCCTGAATGCCCTGATCCAAGCCGAACAGCCAGCCTTGTTCAAAGACTTCCAAGATTTTGGACTAGAGCTTGTTAGCCATGGTTATCTCGCCAATTAGAGTTAACCCCAACCCTGATGGATCAAATCAAAGAAGCCCAGAAAGGTCATGAAAGCATAGAGGGAATTAGGAAGAAAATTTCCCTCGGCAAAGCACCCGGTTTTACCGAAGATGCTGAAGGAGTGCTGAAATTCAATGACCGTATCTGTGTGCCCAATGTCACGGAACTTAAGGAGTTAATCCTGAAGGAGGCCCATGAGACCCCTTATTCAATCCACCCCGGCGGAACCAAAATGTACCAAGACCTTCGAGAAAGATTTTGGTGGCATGGAATGAAGCGAGAGATTGGTTCATTCGTAGCCAAGTGTGATATCTGTCAGCGAGTCAAGGCTGAACATCAGCGACCCGCTGGATTGCTTCAACCTTTGAAAATTCCCGAGTGGAAGTGGGATGAGATTGGAATGGATTTTATTACCGGACTTCCAAGATCCAACCGAGGCCATGATTCAATCTGGGTCATCGTTGATCGACTGACCAAGGTTGCCCACTTTGTTCCTGTCAAGACCACTCATACCGGAGCTCAGTTAGCAGACCTGTATATTTCCAGAATAGTGAGCCTGCATGGTGTGCCTAAGAAGATTGTATCTGATAGAGGCACGCAATTCACCTCAAGATTCTGGAAATCCCTTCATGAAGCCCTCGGAACCAAGTTAGCCTTTAGCACAGCTTATCATCCCCAGACCGATGGCCAGACTGAGCGAGTGAACCAGATATTGGAGGACATGCTTCGCGCATGTGTTCTATCCTATGGTTCCAAGTGGGAAGATTGTCTTCCGTTTGCAGAGTTCTCGTACAACAACAGTTATCAGTCTAGTCTGCAAATGGCCCCTTTTGAAGCCCTTTACGGCAAGAAGTGTCGTACACCCCTGAATTGGTCCGATACCGGAGAGAGCAAATTGTTCGGACCAGATACCCTCCGAGAAGCTGAAGAGCAAGTTCAGCTTATTCGTGAACGCCTCAAAACTGCCCAATCCCGTCAGAAGAGTTACGCTGACACCAAGCGCCGTGATCTCACTTTCAGTGTCGGAGATTATGTGTATCTCCGAGTGACACCCCTCAAGGGAATGCAGCGTTTCCATGTCAAAGGAAAGTTAGCACCAAGGTATATTGGACCCTTCAAGGTCATTGCTCGTCGAGGAGAAGTATCCTATCAGCTGGAGTTACCCCAGGAGTTAGGAGATTATCATGATGTCTTCCACATTTCCTTGCTCCGGAAGTGTCTTGAAGTTCCTGACCAGCCTGATGTTTTCAAAAACATCGACCACCTCTCCATCGACCTGAACCAAGACCTGACTTATCGTGAGAGACCCCTCAAAATTCTCGAAGAAGATGTTCGTGTTACCCGAAGACGTGCGATCAAGTTTTACAAAGTCCAGTGGACTAACCACTCTGAAGAAGAAGCAACTTGGGAACGCGAAGATTATCTTAGAAGCGAATTCCCAGACCTCCTTAAAACCTAAGCCTAGCAAATCTCGGGACGAGATTTATTTTAAGGGGGGAAGGATTGTAACATCCCAAAATTATTATCAGGATTATATTCCAAAAATGAGAGCCAACAAAAACTTTTGTTGTTTATTGTGTTAATTGCTTTTGTTACTTGAGTGTTGTTCTTGCTGTTTGTGTGAGTGTTTGCTCTAGTGAACACTAGTAAGAAAGAAAGAAAACAAAATATAAAATCAAAGCAAGAAAAATAAAAGTGACAAGTTGTCACATGAAAATCTCCAAGTGACAAACTCAATTATTTTCAAACCAAAGTCAGTGGAGTTGTAATGTAAACACTCCCCATTTTGTTCCTACCACTTTCCCCTCTCAAATATTATTTTTGAACTAGTTTTGAAATTCTAAAATAAAAACAAATTGAAATAAATTCAAATAACATAAACAAAGTACTATAAAAGAAAATGTTTCAAAACATTTTATTATTTTATGCCAATTTTTGTGGAGCTTCTGTACATTATGGGAAGGCCCCACAAATTTTTGCAAATTTTTCTAAAATGTTTAAATGCCCTAATTAAATCCTAGAAAACCTTCTGGATTTAACAGAAGGACTAAAACAGAAATAAAAAAAGAGCAGAGAGGAGGCAGGGGTTTTCTGCAAAAATGTCATCCCCTACCTCTCTCCCTCGCCCCGACGTGCCGCCGTGTCGCCGTGCTGCGCCTCCGTTTCCGAGCCGCCCAGGCCCCCCCCCTGCGCGGCGCCCGGTGCCTCTGCTGCCTCTGCGTGCAGGAGAGAGCGCTCGAGCCCCTCCCCGCGCCATTACGCCGCCCTCTGCCCCGATGCATCGCCGTGGCATCCGCGGCGTCGCCGGCCAAATTGGCCCAGCCCTCTGCGCCTCGACACGCCCAGCTCCTCTAGACGCTTCTAGAACGTGTCCGGACCCCGTTAAGCACCAAGCCGCCACGAGCCTCTGCACCCTCGCCGCGTAGCCGAGAAATTGGTCGCCATAGACGCGCCATGGTCGCCGCCGTGGACCTCGACCACCATGGACCGCCCCGAGCCTATAAAGCCACCCCAAGACCTCACTGAAACTCCACACCCCTCCCTCGATCTCTCCCTCGCTCCAATTTGGTCTGTGCACCGCCAGAGGGCCGTGCACCGCCGCACCCGTCGCCGCCGTCAAGGTCGATCATCGCCGCAACACACACCCTCCCATTCTTCCCTCTCTGGCCTGCACTTGCTTCCCTCTGCTTCACCGCACTCACCGCACCCTTTTTCCCTCTGGATTGTGTCCAGATTCGCCGTGGGATCATCGCCGGAGCTCGTGCCCGTGGCCGTGGAAGTTGCAGACCACGCCGTCACCGCTACACTCCGTCCCAGCAAGCACAACTCGCGCCACAACCTTACCCGAGCCTCCGCCGTCGATTCACGTCATCGCCGCCGTCTGCCGTGCCCTCTAGGTGATTTTCCGTCCACCTCGCCGTCGCCGGCGCGGCAGCGCCGCTCGTTTTAGGTCGTCGCCGATGGCGACCTCCGTGAGCCGTTGGATCGAAGATCTACGGCCACGTACCGCTTCGTATTAAGTTAGACTGCCATGTGGGTCCCACTGTCATAATTTTAATCTTTTCCCTCGCGCGCGTACCGTTTCGCTGAGTCACTGACGGGTAGGACCCACCCGTCAGGGATTTCAACATTATCCACAACAGTGGATTTTTCTAATTTAAATTCTCTGAAATTCTCAGTACTGATGTCAACTTTGAAATTAAATATCTCGAGATTTAGGAATCCAAATAAATCAAACTCAACTGTTCTGGAAAGGTTATGAAATTGTTTAACCAACACAATTGGTCTCATGTCATTTAATTAAATGAGTAAAAGTATTATTGAAAATGCTACAGAAGGTTTAAATTCTAAACTTGTTTGTTTCTGATGCTCTGTTAGTCCAAATAATTCCAAACCAATTTTGCTAGCTTAGTACTGCCTTGTGTTAGCTCCCCTAATTTGGTAGAAGAATTAATTAGTATAAATTGTTGACTTTAAGATAAACCCTTCTGGACTAAAACAGACAAATATGTTTATTGGTTGATCCAAATGAGTTAGGACCAATTTTGTTAGCTCACATATATCCATGTTTAGTTACCCCTAAAAGGGTTTAATTTTTGGAACAATATAATTTAATTGGTAGCTAAAACTTGATTATTAAGCTACTGGATTCAATCCAATGTGTAGGGAGTTTGGTAACTCCAAATGATCCAATTCAAATTGGGTTGTATTCTACACATCAGTGGCTTTCCATAGAATTTTAGTTTGTATTTTTGTGACCAACAGAACTCAAGTTGTGGAATTAAACATGAATAACTAGTTCTGCCATAATTTAGAAGTAATAAAAAAGTGTTTAATTCAATTTTGTTTGAAAATCAAATTGTGTGGCTTGATGTGTGCAGTAGCTAATTGTGATGTTGATGATGGTTATGTTGAGGTGATTGCTTGTATAGCTTAGTGATTGTTTGCATTGTTTGTTTGTTAATTAGACGAGAACGTTGTCGGATATATCGAGGAAGGAGAGTTTGCTGAATTGGAAGAACAAGAGCAAGATCACTTTGCCAAGCAAGGCAAGCTATTCTCTGAGCTTGCACTACCAACATATGCATCTACTTTCATAACATGTTTACTCTCAAAGCAAGATTTACAAAACCCATTTCAAAAATATATGGATATTATTTTGCCACCCTATGTAGTAGTTTATATAAAACTTTAGGATGGGAAAACAATGTTGTTTATTCAAAACTCCTTTGAAATTTCTTATGAGTTTATGAAATACGAGATGTCGGTGTTGGAGTGGAAAAGTGGAAAAATGGTGATGTTTATGAAAAATGCACAGTGTCCTAGTACTATGGAAACCAATCCTACCCTGTGCGACCACATTTACCACATATGGGAAAAGGCGTAGTCATGTAGTTTGCTCTTATTAGTATAGGATACCTCATCGACGGAGATGACTCCGTTATGCATGAGGGGATGGTCCGAGGATCTACCCCTGACCCGGGTCCTCACACAAGTTGGTGGGGAGGATAGAAGGTTCCACCATAAACCGCCGGACAAAACTATGAGTCCTCACACTTAGGGTTTCTGACGGGAAACCGGACTGGGTGTCGATGGAAAGTGTCATATGGGAAGGATCCTATACTAGCATGAGCAAATAAGAGGCTATGGCCGCGGCTTACTTCGCATACACCTGGTATGGCGAGACGTGGCAGACACGATGAGTTGCCGGATGGATGTGGGTTAAAAGCGTGCTACCTCTGCAGAGTGTTTAAAAACTATTCGAATAGCCGAGTCCTCGGATATGGACAATTGGGAGACTGTCCTAAGACCTTGTGCAAGTTTTAAAAAGGCTTTGAGTTTTTAAAGAAAAATGGAGTGGAGAATGTTTCCTACACCTATACCAACGGATCGGTATGAGGTGGTGGGATGAAGTGGACCATGACGGGCTATGGTCGGAAAAAAGGAGGAGTTTTGGAAAAACAGATGAAAACGGTGACTTCTTTAAAAAATAGTTATAAAACTCTTCTTACCTTTTTCAATAAAGATATAGAGATGTTCTAAATAAGAAAAGTTGTCAACTAAAATAAAACTGGTGCATACTCATGTTGGGGTAGTTTGCGAGTACATTCAAATGTACTCATATTGGTTTCGTCCCTGGCTATTGTCCTAGCCAGACTACGAGGAGGAACACTACGCAGAGCAGGAATATGGCGACTTCTACGCCAACTAAGGATCTCCACAAGTCAGCTGCCTGTCGGGTCGTCATCGTTAGAATATGATGTCGATTACGCCGTAGCTTCCGCTGATATATTTGGTTTGGCCCATGAAGGCACCTATGTAAGAACTTGGTCTAAATGACCATTTATGTAAGACTTTTATTCGGTACTGTAATGGATGTAAACTTTGGTATCCAATTCGGATTATGTGCAACGACAGACTGATCACGGGATCGTTGTGTTGAGCATAATCGGGTATTTCGGACAGCTAGTCCGGGGTCCCCACATCTATGTCCTCTCCCACTTGGTCACAGAACGGGAAGGCGGTCGGTCTAGGCAGCCCTCTTCGCCCTAATCGGTCTGCAGTCCAACATCTGTTCTTCAATGCCAGCCAGAGGAAGAACTTGCACTTGTTGGGAGCTCGGAGCACCAAACCTGTTGTCCTCCTGCCAGCCCGATCTTGCCCTCAAAGAGGGCTCTGTAAGCGATCGAGCTGAGAGTACTTGCGGTTGCCCTCCCAATTCCACCTGAATTCATCCACGACCCTTCCGTCAGGGGGAAAACTGCCACACTGTCAGCCAAGGACAGCAACTCGCGGATCTCACGCGCGTCCAAGTCAGGCGGAACATCGTCTAGCCATCCACCTGCGAGTCCCTCTCTAACTCGGCGGGAGCAGCGCGCGCCTTGGGCACTTTCATGAAGAGGTTTGGTGCCAAGTCCTTCACACGCCCACGGCCAACCACCCGTCTGTTCAGAAAAAGGTGGAGGCTCCGTCGCCCACAACTGAGGTGGTGGCTACTTCAAACAACTGATGTACCACGCGGGGCACTTGGATGTTGAACTCACTCAGGGTTTGGAGTTGTCCGTCCTGCTAAGCCAAAGCCATCTAGCCCTGAGAGCACGGTTCACTAGCAAACAATTATCACGATAATAATGCATAGTTACTACTTTTCCGTTTATTAGGTGTGATCCATGATATGCCGCAAATATCAGAGAAGAAAATGAGATTTTGACTCAAGAATTTTCTGAGAAAGAAGTGTTTGAGGCAATTCAACAAATGGAACATAATAAAGCTCCCGGGCCGGATGGGTTTCCCGCGGGAGTTCTATCAAAGTTTTGGGGAATTATAAAAGCTGATTTAATGGCTATGTTTGCGCAACTGCGTGCGGGAAACTTGCCTTTATTTAAGCTCAACTTTGGTATTATCACCTTGCTACCAAAAAAAGAGGATGCGAGTAAAATTGAACAATATCGTCCTATTTGCCTTTTGAATGTGAGCTTCAAGATTTTCACAAAGTAGGAACAAACGAGTCACCTCTATTGCGAGTAGAGTTGTCCGCCCCACCCAAACTGCGTTTATTCTGGAAGAAATATTCTTGAAGGGGTTGTTGTCTTACATGAGACGATACATGAGTTGCATACGAAAAAGATGGATGGGGTTCTTTTAAAATAGACTTTGAGAGGCGTATGATAAAGTGAAATGGTCCTTTTTACAGCAAACGTTACGAATGAAGGGGTTCACGCCACAATGGTGTGAGTGGGTGGCTCGGTTTGTACAAGGTGGGAGTGTAGGAATTCGAGTTAATGATGATATCGGTCATTATTTTCAGACACTCAAAGGTTTACGACAAGGAGATCCGTTGTCTCCGCTGTTATTTAATTTAGTTGTTGATATGTTGGCATCTTAATTTCTCGAGCAAAGGAGGATGGGCAAGTGGGGGGTTCAGTTCATCTTGTCGAAGGGGGGTCAATCCATCAATATGCGGATGACACTATATTATTTCTTGAACACGACATTGCGAAGGCGTGAATATGAAATTAATACTGGCCTTATTTGAGCAACTTTCGGGGTTGAAAATAAATTTTCACAAGAGTGAATTGTATTGTTTGGGACGGCTAAAGATGACCAGGAGGAGTACCGTCGTATTTTTGGTTGTGAGATCGGTTCGTTACCATTTAGGTATTTGGGAATACCAATACATTATAGAAAATTACTAAACAAGGAATGGAAAACAGTTGAGGACCGGTTTGAGAAGAAATTGGCAGCTTGGGTGGCAAAAATGTTGTCATACGGTGACGTCTTGTGCTTATAAACTCAGTTTTAACAAGCCTACCAATGTTCTTACTATCCTTTTTCGAAATTCCAAAGGGATTTAGAAATGGTTAGATTTTTTATCATTCTCGGTTGTTTTGGCAAAGTAATCAGCTCAAACGGAAGTATAGGTTAACTAAATGGAACTTGGTTTGTAGACCAAAGGACCAAGGTGGATTGGGAATTTCGGTTTTAGAGGAGCAGAATAAATGCCTCCTTAGTAAATGGTTGTATAAAATCTTGAATGAAGAGGGTGTTTGGAAAGAGTTATTAGTGAACAAGTACTTAGGGGATAAACGTTGTCTCAAGTGCGAGTTAAACCTATGGATTCACCTTTTTGGAAAGGGATTATGAGGTAAAAGCTGAAATTCTTTAAGCGTGGAAGATTTTCGATTGGTAATGGGGAACAGATTCAGTTTTGGAGGATAGTTGGTTAGGTCCTGTTTCTCTTCAAGCTGAATATCCTTCTTTATATGTCATTGCCTCTAACAAGCATAGCACTGTAGCTAATGTTCTTGGGACAGTAACTATTAATCTCCCATTTCGCCGGGTACTAATAGGAAATAATTGAACAAATTGGCTTCATCTAGTTGAGAGGTTAATGCGAGTGAACCTCATAGACGAGGAGGATAAATTTTAAATGGATTCTTACTTCTAATGGAACCTTTACGATTAAGTCGTATTACGAGGACTTATTAAATGGGCATATAGATATTTGCGTAAGTATCTATGGAAGTTAAAGATTCCGTTAAAAATAAAGATCTTCCTATGGTTTCTTAATAGAAAGGAAATTTTGACAAAAGACAATTTGATTAAAAGACGGTGGATAGGATGTAAGAAGTGTGTTTTCTGCGATGCGGATGAGTCCGTTGAACACCTCTTCATTAAGTGTCCGTTTGCTCGTGATATTTGGCAACTAGTGCACTTCACTTTCAATGTTTACCACCTACGAGCATTGCGAATTTGTTTGGTAGTTGGTTAAATGGAATAGATAAATCACAAAAGCTCGTATTCGTATTGGTGTTGCGGCCATTTTGTGGGCTATTTGGAACTGTCGAAATGACATTGTTTTTAACAAATCAAATTCAACTCATTATTTGCAGGTTATTCACAAGGCGTGCTATTGGATCCACTCATGGTCATTCCTACTTCCTGCGGACCAGCGTGGGCTTATGGATGCCATATGTACCGTATACTTACGATTGTGCGGGCTATCTTCAGCGGGGTGGATGGCTTCAACCTAGACGTCTAGATGCTTAATAATCTTTTGTTTGAGTGGCTGATCTTTGTAGCCACTTAAGTGACCCATGAATTGTGAACTTGTACTCTTTGATGGTTAAATAATTGCGGGTGGCTGTGTGCATCTTTGGATGCAGAGGCCGGGGATCTGCACCCCTTATCTAAAAAAAGGTCTTGCGACCCCTAGTTCGACCACACAATACATAAAAATAATGAGCATAAACATTTTTATACGTGTGATCCATGATCTGTGCACGATGTTGATCAAACGAAACCTTCATCTCTAGGTCCATGTTGTTGTGTCGGTGGTCAAGATCCAGGCCTGCTCGACCATCAATGCAACATGAATTAGCTTTTGCCTCATTTCGAAATCGATTTGGCTTCGACTGGAGATGTTGTTAACCGGGCGATACGACACACCCATCAAGCGCCTTAAACCGTCAGATGGAGATGCCTCTGATCGTCGGATCTAGCAGATACTCGTATGTTGTTTTCTTAATAACAAGTCTTGCTTACAAAAAATAACCTTACAAAGAGGAATTCGCGGGGTAACACAAATTGTCCTTTTTTTTATGCAATGAGACTATTGAATATTTGTTTATCGCCTGCCCTCTTGCAAAACTTGTTTGCCATGTGGTGTTTTGTTCTTACAATATCCCTCCCGCTACCAATGTCACTAATATGTTTGAAAATTAGTTGAAAGGAATAGGTAAAAAGACCAAGGTTAGGGTTCGTATTGGTGTTTCGGCTATTTGTTTGTCTATTTGGAATTGTAGGAACAATCTTGTTTTTAGCAGAAAATAAACTTTTCATGTTGAAAGGATAGAGATGGCAACCTAGTGGGGTGGGGGGGGGGGTGAATAGGTTTCTACAAATTTTACTTTTCTTTTCACAAGTTTTAGGCTATGCGGATAAATAAAGTGTGCCTAACAACTAGGTGAAACAACCTATATGATGCAATAAAATACTTCAAGCACGAAGGCTATCACAAGAGTAATAACAATAATGAAAGACCTCGGACAGAAATAACCGAGGCACGCGGAGATGAAGATGTAACCTGTGTTCCTTCTCTTGGGAGAGAAGTCGTCACGTCGGAGAGGTGCGGGATACCACGAAGGACACCCGTACGCCACGAAGGCTCACCTTCTTCTCCTTGAGCCTCTTCCATGAAGAAAGAGCTCAATCCACTATTGGTTGGTCTTGAGGCGACCTCCGAACCTTTACAAACTTTCCCGAAGCACAATCCACAACCCGGAAGCTTCCGGGTGAATCTAGCCGCCTAGGGTTTCCCAACAAACCCAAGAGTAACAAGCAACTTGATGAACTCAATGGAAAATCACTTTTGGCTTGGTGGAATCGAAGATCTAGACCCTCTTGGTTTTCCCTAAAGGTATTTGAGTTTGGTTGGAGGGCTAGAGATCTTGAAGCTTTTGTCGTCAACAACAATGGAGGAGAGAGAGCTTTGCCTTTTTCGTGTTTGGAGCTGGTTGACTTACCTCTGGGAGAAGAAGAGGTGGGCTTATATACTAGGCACTTAGAAAACTGACCGTTACACAGAACTGTGCAACCCGGTATAGATCCCGGAATTTTCTGGGCCTGGTACCGGCTTCACCCGGAAATTATTCCGGGTCTGGTACCGGGTAGATTCCGAGCTTAGCCAAATGCTACTGGACTCACCCGAACTCACCCAGTAACCACCCGTAATTCATTCCGGGTCAATCCGTGCCAGATCCGGAATATTTCGGGTTCTATACCGGATGGTCATTTTCTACAGATGATCAATATTCCAAGTGGATGGTATATTTTTCTCTCTTATTTTGTGTATAGATGGGATGGGTATTGGAACTGGGATGTATGGCATGTGATCAAGAGTTCATCCCCAAAGAGAACAACAAGGAACCCCTCTTAATAGTGCGGTGATCCTATCGACTCAAGAAGTAAATAGAGAACATAAAACAAACCACCGCCACTTGATCATCAAAATGAGGGGCCACCATCCAATAACCAACATCAACATGGGCGGACTAAAACCTGAGTATTCACTTAGAGATAACATTAGTCTCCCTAAGTCGGGTGTCATCTTAACCAAAATACAATTAGGGACTTGCCCTTTCAATCTTCCCCTTTTTGGTTAAAGATGACAACCGAATTAGAGCTCAATATAATAGGCAAGATATACTCTTGACAGGTTCCAAAAAGATATAAAGGTGGCTCCCCTAAATGTATGCACTTGGTTGAACTTTGCTTTTGAATGCAAAGTGCATACACAATTAAAATATGGAGAGCTCCCCTATTATTTAGGAGCGACAAGAGATGATGCAAAGTGAGAGATAGAGTGAGAGACAAACTTTGCAACACGAGCTAGAGAGTGAGAAGATAAATAAAACATGTGAATACTCACTAGCTCGGTGTGTGTGACAGAGACAAGATATGCATGATAAACAAAGCATTAAGCATGGATAACTAAGATAGGATAAACAAATAGATAAGCAAACATAGATATCCATGACCACTAGCAAACTTGTCCAACCAAGTCAAACACACGATAGGACATAGTCTCAAACAATACAAATAAAACATCACAAGCCAAAAAAGAAGCAAATCCAACAACGAAGGTGGTGAAACGAGAGCGAACCCCCTAGGAACCCGTCACAACCTAATAAGGAGCTTACTTCTTCTCCCCCTTTGCATCAAAACACCAAAAAGGGGAGGAAGAGATAGAGACACTAGCGTCCAACTACTGCTCCTCGGGCTCCTCATCATCTTCATCTTCAGCAACATGAGCAGGGTCAAAACCATAGAAGAACTCCTCAGCTTAAAGTGTGGCACAGGAACATCCGCAAGTTCACTGCGAGCTAACGTGAGATCGTCCACAACAGAGTGTCCAGCAGCCTCATGTCGGCGTTTTGAATGCGGCGACCCTCCTTGGCAAGCTCTTGGGCATTATGCTAAAAGGTGAGCATCACGGCAGATGGAGAACATGGTAGTGAAAAACTTGGTGATGCCTTCTTAGTCTTCTTTGAGGTGGATGGAAGTGCTGCACCTGGAGCTGAAAACTGAAGGATCATGATGATGCTTGAGCGTATCTCAGGAGGAGGAAACTCTGGAGGAGGGGACCGTCTAGGAGGGAGATTGCATGTTGATACGTCCCAAACGTATCTTAATTTTTGATGTTCCATGCATGTTTTATGTCAATTGGCACATGGTTATATATACACTTTATATCATATTCTGACATTTATTGGAATAACCTACTAACAGTTGCCAAAGTGCAAAATCTTCTTGTTTTCCTATTTGTTATGTAGGAATTATCAAAAATATAAAAGGAAACCTTGTTGGAGTCAAATGGGGACTTTCCTGAAATCTGTCTGAGAACTTTTTAGGAGTATTGTCAGTTTGACCTCGAAGATGGCGTCCAATGGAAATCAAATAAAGAGAAAGTTGTCACAATTTTCCATACGAGATTTTAAGCCCGAGATCCCAATCGGAGTTCGACGGGCCTGTAGGCCCGTTTTGGTGGAACCCTAAAAGAGAGTCTATATAAAGAAGGAAACCCTAGGTCGCGAAAGAACCAAAAAGCCACGAATTTCCTCCCCTTGGCAGCCGCCAAGGAGGGGAGAAGCTCCTCCATTGTTGCACCATCACCAAGGAAGAAGAAGGGGGGGCAAGGGCGGCCACCCCGAGGGCCGCGCCGCGCTCACCGCCGCCGCGATATGGCTGCTGCGGGCCGCCGCCTCACTCCGGGCTGCACTCTTCATCAAACTCTCCATCAAGTGTGCTCACCATGACCTTGTGTGAGTAGTTTTCACGAGGCTGAGTGCTCTAGGTAGGTATGTGGTTCATCTCTCTCCCCATGGTGTGATCTTTATGTGATCATGAGCTTTGTAATCTAGTTGGATCCATGGATGTTACTCTTCGTTATCTTATGAATTATGCTACAAGTGTTTTATTAATGTAATCTCCGGAGTCACCTTTTGTCCATGGTGCGAAGTTGACAGTGTGCGCACCATGTGTGACTCTTAGGCCTAAAGATTTAGGAATACTATCATGAGTTTTCTTTTGTTGGTTGTCACTATAAATTGTGGTGTTTGTCTAGTACTATTTGGGGGGCTCTTAGTGACATTGGGGTTCCCTAGATGTGGAAGACAGACTTCAAGGTGTGCTTTTGCAGCCCTACACGATGGTTTGCTGTTTCTATGTATTGTGGGTTTGTTCACTCAGACTTTAAGGTGTGCTCTTGTAGCCCTACGCAGTAGATTGGTATTTCTATGCAACGGGAGAATAGTTCAGAGTAGCATAGTGAAGAGTAAATATTTATGTATTCAATTAATTATTATTGTTGGGAGTGTCACTAGTGAAAGTATGGTCCCTAGTCCTTATTTCCAAGCATTGAAACACCGTTTGCTCTCATTTTGTCTCACGTTTGCTTGCTGCCATCTTTATTTAGATTGCAATTACCACTTACAATCATCCATATTACTTGCATTTCACTATCTCTTCGCCGAACTAGTGCACTATACATCTGACAAGTGTATTAGGTGTGTGGGGACACAAGAAATTCTTGTATCTTAATTGCAGAGTTGTTTGAGAGGGATATCTTTGACCTCTACCTCTCTGAGTTCGATAACCTTGGATGATCCACTTAAGGGAAACTGCTGCTGTTCTACAAACCTCTGCACTTGGAGGCCCAACACTGTCTACAAGAATAGAAGCGTGCGTATACATCAAGCTATTTTCTGGTTGCCGTTGCCGGGGAGGTAAGTGCTGGAGGTATCTCCTTTAGATTCTGCAGTTATATCTTTTTGTTTCTTGTTTTTATTTCACTAGTTAGGTTTAATGGAAAACAAAACAAAAATTAGAGAGCTCTATGAAATTTATCTTGAGTTAGGACATGATGTGTTTGAAGAGAAAATTAAAAAAGCTATGGAAAATTACTTGCATGATGGTAGCAATGTATTACTATAAATTCTTTGTACACCTTATTGCTAATGCTATGGAAAAGTCTAAGCTTGGGGAAGCTGGTTTTGATGAATATGGTATTTTTAGTCCCCAAGTTTTGAGGAGAAAAATTTCTTTGATGATACTTTGCCTCCAATTTATGATGCTAATCATTGTGATGTTTTCAGTCACCTACTATTGAGGATATAGTTTATGTTGATTATGATATGCCTCCTATTTATGATGATTACAATGATGGGCGTGATAGTTTTACTCCCACTATTACTAATGAAACTGTTTTTACTTATGTGGAGAGTATTGATACTTTTATGCATATGGATCATGGTAAGAATGTTTCATGTGATGGTTATATTGTGGATTTTATCAATGATGCTACTGAAAGTTTTTATGAGAGAGGAGACATGACTTCATATACCACAATAATATTAAGTCTCCTCTCTTTATGGTGAAAGTTTCGAAGTTGCACTTGCTTTGCCTTCCTATGCTAGTCACTTTGTGATTTATTGATTTATTTTCTTACAAGATCCCATGCATAGGAAGTGAGTTAGACTTAAATGTGTTCACATTTTTCCTCTTGATGCTCTCTTTTGCATTTTAATTCTTGATCCTATGTGAGCATCATTAAAACTATCATGGCTATCCAGAAAACAGATTCTTAAGCTTCACTGCGAAAAATGTTAAAAATCACAGAAAAGGAATTTTGACCTAAAATTTTACGACAGCAATCTTCAGTTATTAATACACATTTCATTAGTTCAAAATTTTCAGATTTGAGCACGTAAGTGCCTCTGAAAATTCACTCTTTACGGGCTGTCCAGTTTTTGACAGATTCTTCTTTATTTTGCATTACTCTCATTACTTGTGTTTTGTGTAGTTCTATTGATCAAAGAGCAATGCAACCATAGTAACAGTAGCTAATGTTTAGAATCAACTCATGATATGTCTTTGCTGTACTATGAGGATTTAATTTATGGAGCACTAACCCCTCTAATCAAGTTTTGTTGTGTTGTGTGTAAAGAGAAATTTTTCAAGTGGAAGAGTTGAGGGTGATGAACAAATATCAAGAGGGGACAACCACTCAAGCTTGGGGATGTTACCCCTAGACTCACCCAACTATATCAAATAAGTACAAGAATTCAAGATTGGGGATGCCAAGCACCTCACTCCAACCATCTTGATAACAAGTAGAAGCCTAGCTATATGGCTATAAAGAAAGCGCTTTACAGGAGACAACCAGTTGTTTTTATTTTCTTTGTATCCTCTTACTCTAACAAGAGACTTAGTGTTTAGTTTAGTTTCTAGAATTTTTAATAAGTGCCAAGTTTTACTCATTTTGGGTGTGAAAAAGTTGCTTATAGCGTTCGGAGATTTTATTCCTGCACGAATCTGTGCACGGTATGATTTTTAATTCCTATTCTGTAACTCCGAATGAGCTCATATTTGAACTGGTTGCAACTTTTCATCCTATGTATGCATGAAGTTTTTCGGAATTTTCCGACAAAGTTAAGTAGGGTAGAAAAATACGTTTTGCTGCTGCTGTCTTTCTGGACAGATTCTGTCCCATTTTGTTTGAGGCTGCTTGAAACTTTTAACTTGAACCTTTTTGATCCATTGAGTTTATGAGTAGGCATACAACATTATACACTTTCTGGTATTCATATGAATTTTTGTCTAAGGATTATATGCAGCAAGAAATCTATTTGTTTATCACTACCAATGCACCCCACAGAAAGAAATGCGAGAAACGGTGTTTTGAAGTTTTTTCACAGGGATTAGAGGAGATGCACCAAGAGCTATCCAAGGATGTGAAGACCATAAGCTTGGGGATGTGAAGACAACCCCACTGGGCCTACACACTCTGGTTTGCTCACGTCTAACTTCTGTTTTTCGAATCGAAACACTTTTATCGCATATAAACTTGGAGCGTCTTTTTGTTTTGTCTTGGTTTGATTCTTATTTTGTGTGACACACCTCTATCATTTACATATGAGATAGCTACTAAAATTTGGGTTGAATTATGTTGGTGGATTATTAGATTGGGAAAAGGGATGTTGGAGTTGATTTTAAAAGATTATATAGTGCATGATTCATGAGCTTGTTAATGAGTATAATTTGCAAGTATTTTATCAAAAGCTATCTTTTATTCATGTTTTGGTGCTGAATGTTATTTTACCTTGTTTTAACATGGATTAGTTAGTTCTATGGACACTCATGCATGCATTTGATGGTCAACTTTTCCCTCTTGCTAGCCCAAAAATTCCAACAGGCAAAAACTTGTTTCCAACACCTTCAACCAAAGTTTTTCCAGTGAGTCCACCATATCTACCTATTATCTTTATGCTATTCCGGGTATGTTTATCATGATATTTGTGTTATCTATACCTCTGAATTGAAAATGCTTATGTTATAATTGTTGTGGGAAAAGTTGGTTATAGAGCTCTCTCGAACTTGATGCACACTTTACTTTCATTGCATAAATAAAACATGACCCATTGTGATTAAAATTATGATGTTGTGGGCTTGACAATGTCTTTGGTTGAGAGTTAGCTCATATTTGCTGTCACATGGAAAGATTTCAACATTGCACTTCATTTAGTTGATGTCATGTACTTTTGTTTATGGATGCTTACCATGGGTGAAATAAATGCGGAAATGAAGTGAGTTTAAATGAGTTTGTATAAATGGTTAGAGAGACACTGGGCCGCTAATCTAAGCCATGCATCATTCATGGTGGAAATTTACTTACATGCTATGGTGAACCTTCTGTGATCACCTTACAATAAAAGCTATCTAATGGTAAAAAAAAGGGTGTTGAGATTGTTCATTGTGTTTGTTTGTCTTGTCATTTTGATATGGGCTTGTTTCATATCCTGGGACAAGAGGTACCCCAGTTGACGCTTTAATGATACTATTATTACTTACAATGATATTTAACTTGAACTTGCTTTGTTTCCAAGTTGAGTAACACATGGAGTGGTACTTGTATTCAAGGGCATGAGACTTTCAACCTGTACTTTGTCAAGCACTACTCGTATTTGCTTTCACTTTAAACTTAATCATTCAAGATGTATGATAGGGGTAATGAGAGCTTGACACCAAGGATTATCATATTACAATCATTAACTTAAGTAGGGAAGTTCAGAAGTTAGATGAAACTTATTCATGCTTTACCTCTACTCAATATATCTTTCCAAAGTGTCCACCTTTTTATTCAGATTTTCGTCAATACTCTATGGCCATTATAGGATGTTCTTTCTTTTCATTATGCATACATGTGGTCCATAGTACCTCTTCTATGTTACACTTTGTGAATTATCATTGAACATCCTACATTGAATATTTGATAACACTTTCATAATCTATCTTGTACATTGCTACTCCTTTGAAGATGAATCATTTGACTGTATGTAGCAATAACTTCATCACTTCATTCATACATGTGCCTTTACAATATTATATGATCAAGATTATGATGGTAGCATGTCACTTCAAAAATTATTTGTTTTATCGTTTACCTACTCGAGGACGAGTAGGAACTAAGCTTGGGATGCTTGATACGTCCCAAACGTATCTATAATTTTTTATGTTCCATGCTTGTTTTTATGTCAATTGGCCATGTTTTATATACACTTTATATCATATTATGACATTATTGGAATAACCTACTAATAGTTGCCAAGTGCAAAATCTTCTTGTTTTCATATTTGTTGTGTAGGAATTATCAAAAATATAAAAGGAAACTTTGTTGGAGTCAAATGGGGACTTTCCTGAAATCTGTCTGAGAACTTTTTACGGAGATTGTCAGTTTGACCCTCGAAGATGGCGTCCAATGGAAATCAAATTAAAGATAAATTGTCACAATTTTCCATACGAAGATTTAAGCCTGAGATCAGCCCAATAGGAGTTCGACGCGGCCTGTAGGCCCGTTTTGGTGGAACCTAAAGGGGGTGACGGAAATCCGAGAGTCTATATAAAGAAGGAAACCCTAGGTCGTGAAAGCAACCAAAAAGCCACGAATTTTCCTCCCTTGGCAGCCGCCAAGGAGGGGGAGAAGCTCCTCCATTGCTGCACCATCACCAAGTAAGAAGAAGGGGGCCAAGAGCCGCCGCCCCGAGGGCCGCCGCCGCTCACCGCTGCCGCGCCGTGGCTGCTGCGGGCCGCCGCCTCCACTCCGGGCGGCTGCACCTCTTCATCAACCTCTCCATCAAGTGTGCTCACCATGACCAGTGTGAGTAGTTTTCACCGAGGCCGAGGGCTCTACCGGTAGCTATGTGGTTCATCTCTCTCTCGCATGGTGTGATCTTATGTGATCATGAGCTTTGTATCTAGTTGGATCCATGGATGTTACTCTTCGTTATCTTATGAATTATGCTACTCAAGTGGTTTTATTAATGTAATCTCCGGAGTCACTTTTGTCCTATGGTGCGAGTTGACAGTGTAGCACCGTGTGTGACTCTTAGGCTAAAGATTATAGGAATACTTATCATGAGTTGTCTTTTGTTGGTTGTCACTATAAAATTGTGGTGTTTCTCTAGTACTATTTTGGGGCGCTCTTAGTGACATTGGGTTCCCTAGATGTGGAAGACAGACATTAAGGTGTGCATTTGCAGCCTACACGATGGTCTTGGTGTTCTATGATATTGTGGTGTTTGTTCACTCAGACTTTAAGGTGTGCTCTTGTAGCCCTACGTAGTAGATTGGTATTCTATCCAACGGGAATAGTTCAGAGTAGCATAGTGAAGAGGAAATATTTATGTATTCAATTATATTATTATTGTGGGAGTGTCCACTAGTGAAAGTATGATCCCTAGGCCTTATTTCGAAGCATTGAAACACTGTTTGCTCATTTGTGTCTCACGTTTGCTTGCTGCCATTTATTTCAGATTGCAATTACCACTTATAATCATCCATATTACTTGCATTTCACTATCTCTTCGCCGAACTAGTGCACCTATACATCTGACAAGTGTATTAGGTGTGTTGTGGACACAAGAGACTTCTTGTATCTTAATGCAGAGTTGCTTGAGAGGGATATCTTTGACCTCTACCTCCCTGAGTTCGATAAACCTTGGGTGATCCACTTAAGGGAAACTTGCTGCTGTTCTACAACCTCTGCACTTGGAGGCCCCAACACTGTCTACAAGAATTAAGCGTGCGTAGACATCACATGTGTCATGCCTTTGAATGCCAAGGCCGTGCGCAACCCTCTTGAACACAGTATCATCCAGAGCATGCCTGATGAAGCGATGAATGTAGGCTGAATTATGTGGAACCTTCCTATCCATCACACGGTGTGAAGCTCCTCAGATATGAACTCCATCACATCAATCTCATTGATTGCCAGGCTTGGTGTAGTACATAAGGTTGGTCATGTGCCCACAAATCTTGGAGAGATCTCCGCCTTGCTCACGATGGTGTCACGAAATAAATCAGCCAACTGATGGTAGACCACATACATCTGAGTGGTAGTATCAAAAGTGCATTTTTTCTGAGTGGGGAAACAAAAAGGAAGATCCTCCTTAGCAAAGACATAATCTTTGTGCACACCAAAGCCACCTAGTTTGATTCCCAAGGCCTTCCCAAAACTCACCAAGTTGCTGGATCTTGACATCTCCACTCATCCAAGTCATGGTGCGTCCTCATCCTCATGGAAAAAAGACAGTGCAATTAGAACTGCTGAACAAGCTCCGGTATGTAGTACTCAGTGTTTGAGGCAAACAAGCTTCCATATATTCATTTTTCAAGAGTTTTACGGATATAAGGAAAATCATTCTCATGGAGATTGAACCATTCTATGTTGAGGGATTTGGACGGCACCCAAGACTTCTTTCACTGAAGTGGTATACACTTGTTCCCATTGGCATTGTTGAGTGACAGTCCAAAAGCGGGGATCTCATTATTGGTCCTTGGGTCAAACCGACAAGGGTTTCTTCCTATACTTGCGCCAATCAGCAATAGAACACGCCCTCAAGTCCCTGGTTGGCACAACTTACTCAACAACATCATCATCAGCAGCAGATTCAGCAGCCTCAACAGTACCTATCATCATCATCTTCTTCTTCTATTTCTGGAGCAGCCACGGAAGGGCAGCCATGACCGCGTCCATTTTTACCACCACCAAGTGGAGTGGCGGTCTTAGTGCGATCGCCATGGATACCACGGGCAGTACACGACGGGGGCAGTGGAACTTTCGCTGTTCTGTCCGGATTCTTCTTCGAGCTCATTGCTTCCTTTTTCTTGCCTTACGACGTTGCTCATGAACATCAATATGATCGCTGCTGTTGAAAGGAAAAGGATGTCGCCTAGAGGGGGTGGGGGTGAATAGGCGATTTAAAACTTTCCGGTTTAGGCTCGTTAAAAGCGGAATAAAACTAGGTGTTTTTTTAACATGCACACAACCTAAATTACTAGGTTCACCTATGTGCACCAACAACTTATGCTAAACAAGACAAGAACAAGGTGATAGCAATATATAGACTTCAAGCACGAAGGCTATCACAATGTAAATTGCATAAGTAAAGAGCTCGGGTGTAGAAATATCCGATACACGCGGAGATGATGAGTATTCCGAGTTCTCCTTTTTAGGGGAGTATGTCTCGTTGTAGGGGTGTGAGTTTCAAACTCAAGACGCCACAAATGGCCTCACCCTATTCTCCGATGAACCTTGCCCAAAAGCTCGGTTCACTTCCACTATTGATTTCCTTTTGGCGGAAATCGAGTTCCTTACAACAATCTTGAGGCACAACCCACAAAAGGATTGGGAACCACAAAATCTCAAACACCGTCTAGGGTCCAACGACCCAAGAGAGTAACAAGCTCATGAACTTTCACTTCCACGAATCCTCGTGGAGAGAGCAAACCGATGCACAAAAGCAAAGGCAAGAACACAAGAAGTGCTCAAGTCCTTTACTCCCAAATCACACCAAAAGCAACTAATGCTTGTGGGGGGAGATGAGAGGAAGAACAAATAAGAACTCAACAAATGGGACTCCAAAATCTAGATCAAAAGGGTCCCCTCACTTAGAGGAGAGATGGATTGGTGGAAATGTAGATCTAGTTCTCCTCTCTTTTTCCCTCAAAGATATGCAAGAATCATGGGAGGAATTGAGAGAGAGGCAAGCTTTCCAAGGTCAACAATGGTGGGGGAGAGAGAGAAAACGTGCTGCTAAAAGCTTAGGTCTCTTTGGGGAAGAAGGGGCTTTTTATAGGTCTCCCAAAAAAAGAGCGTTGTAGGAAATTTTCACACCGGAGACTCCAGCCTGGGCCGGAGACTCCGGACACATTCGGTAAGTTTCCGGCCTGGTCCAGGGCTGAACCACCTTGAGGCTTGGAGCAGGTCAGACCGAATTCTTTTGGTCCAAAGACCGGAGACTCCGGCCTGGGGCGGAGACTCCGCCCTTCCTCCGGTAACTTTCCCGTAACACTCCGGACAGGGTCCAGGGAGTGAACCAACTTGAGCCTCTTCGACTGAATCCCTGAGTCCAGAGACTCGGTTGGAGCACACCGGAGACTCCGGCCTGGTAAACCAGTAAAACTACAAACTCAATAACTTTCACATACGAAATCCAAATGAGGTGAAACCAGTTTTGTTGGAAAATATTAAGAACCATAAATAGAGTTAAGTTGCCACACATGGGAAGGTGTGGGACTTTCCTCAATGATAAACCGATAATATTTCTAACCCGAAACGCAAAAGTTTTCCATACGAAATCCGTTTTCGGAGAACTTGGGCTTGTCATGAAGATCACAACAAGCACCAAAACCCAACAAGGAGAAAAGCCAAGTAAGAACAAGAAAGATGATATGCCAAGTATGTAAAGGTTTGAGCTCTCCACAAAGACGCGATCAAGTTACTCACTTGAGAGACCCTCTTGATAGTACGGCATCTAACCTATAACCTGGTCTCCCACTAACACTATGAGACCGGTGTAAAATAGAAACCCTATCAAGATCATACCTTTGCCTTGCGCATTCCACTTGAGTTAGATGATGACGATCTTGATCTCTTCAAGTGGACCACCTTTCTTGATTGCGCTTTGCTTGGTGAAGACCCACATATCGCTCCACATACACCAAGATGGGAGAGCCTCTCTTAGGAACATCTTCACTTGACCATTATCTCCAAATGGGTTGCAAGCTTCAAGCATGATATCTTCTAGATGCCCATCTTGAACTTGCACATCACAAACTTGATGACGATCACCACTTGACGTCATACTCCATGAGCTATAAGAAATCTTCCTTTTGATGCAAGCCCATGGAGAGATACCTAACCCCAACAAAGGAATGCCACACACACATAATGGATTAGATCACAAATGCTTATGGACAATTTCTCACCATGCCATTGGATCACATGATCCACATGGTATATCATTTATCCTTGTGTTGATCAACTTGAATCACTCTTTGCACTTAGTCTTGATCAACCTTGTATCATCTTCTTGATCATATCAAATATGTCCATTATAATCAATGATCTTGATGGCATACACCTTGAATCCAACACATGGAGTTCAAGCGATGCCAATGGACAAACATACAAGAATAACTCAACACAAACATTAGTCCATAAGGATTGTCATTAATTATCAAAACCATACATGGGGACACCATGCACTTTCAGCTGTCACCTGTGAGTTAGAACATGGTTGCGAGCATAGGGGTAAGTGCACAAGTCATAGGAGTGGAAGAACACATGGTTGCCCTGAACAGATGTGTCAAAACTCTGCCAGAAACGAACCCGGTGCCAGGTCCAGAAAATTCCGGGCTCGACCGATACACAGCCCGGTAACAGGTCTGGTACCGGATGGAACCACGAGTTCGGCAATGGCTAGTTTTTGATCTTAAGTACATCTACTCAACACAACCTAAATAATGAAGGCCATGGATTGACGTGGTTGGCCTTCAAAAACAAGAGCTAACCCTAAACACAACAAATCCTCATATAATTGGAGCATGAGAGGAGAACTTGCAAGGTGAGGGGAGGGAGATGAGAGAGTACCCGATGACATGGTGCCTCCAAGCCAAGGACGGCTAAGAAGCACACCAATGGAGGAGGTCCAGTGAGAGGAGCTCGAACGACCTCTACGGCCAACGGGAGTCGAAACCCTTAAGTGGAGAGCCTCCAAGCACGGATGTGAGCGAGGGGGAGGCCCAAAACGGAGCTCCGAGCGGTGGAGAGCCACCCGGAGATGGAGGAGATGGTGGTGGCGGCGGGAAGGAAAGCCCTAGGTCGGGGGGAAAAGGAGTGGGTCAAGGAAGAAGACCCCCCCGACTTAGAACATAATGGGAACAAAACAACCCGTCCGGTATAGATCCGGAAATTCCGGAATCAGTACCGGGTCGATCCGGAACCAATTCCGGGTCTGGTACTGGGCAGATTCTGGGCTTAGCCAGACACTACTAGACTCGCCCAAAATTGCCCGGTTCTTACCCGTAATTCATTCTGGGTCATCTAGTGACAGATCCGGAAATTTCCGGGTTTTATACCGGGCCACCAGAAACTCCTCCAAACTAAAGATTTCAAGATGACTTGTGCATAGAGATGAGGATGGGCTAGTATAACAGCAGGACACAAGATAAGAAGGAATAATGTTCGGCATGTTCCTTGGGCAATAAAAAGTACCAACTAACAACAAGAAACATGATTCGAATTAAGGGAAAAACGAAACCAAAGAAGCGAGAGATGAACCACCAAATATGAGAGGCAAGTTATCGGGGGATTTCTCCCCCTATGTTAGAGCACAAATGTCATTGATACCGCAAAGATAGATGCTTGGATTCTTTTTAACATTAGATCTTTATGATATACACACATAGGTATGCAATTTGCCAAGACATGGTAAGATGCTATCCCTACATGTGTGGCACACCATAAACAAGATAACATGGCTAGTAGAGGAAAAATGCAAGTAGATCAATCCAAGTTTTTAGGATCAAGAATACCAAGTTCACGTCTCAATTTACGAACCAAGCTTCATCCAAAGGCTTAGTGAAAATGTCCGCCAATTGGTCATTTGTCCCCACATAAGTAAAGGAGATGTTACCACTTGCGACATGGTCACGTAGGAAGTGATGGCGAATGTCAATGTGTTTGGTTCGGGAATGTTGAACAGGGTTATGGGCGATCTTTATTGCGCTTTCATTGTCACATAGAAGAGGCACCGGACCAAGAGACACACCATAGTCTTGCAAGGTTTGCCTCATCCACAACAATTGAGCGCAACAGATGTTGCGGTGATATATTTGGCTTCGGCGGTGGATAGGGATATGGAGTTTTGTTTCTAGGATGACCAACTCACCAATGACCGGCCAATGAATTGGCAAGCCCCGGAGGTCGACTTCCGATCTACCTTGTCACCGGCCCAATCGGAATCCGAATAGCCATGGAGAACAAAGTTAGACCCTTTTGGATACCACAGCCCGAGACTTTGAGTGTGAACAAGATATCTTAAAATCCGTTTGACCGCCACTAAGTGGCTCTCCTTCGGAGCGGATTGAAATGAGCACACATTCCACACTAAACATATCGGTCTAGATGCAAAGATTAAAGCAAAGAGCCAATCATAGACGGTATACCTTTATGTCCACGTCCTTCTCCTTCTTGCTTGCCCTAGTTGCCATTGGTAGCCATGGGCATCTTTGCAATTGAGGCATCGAACATGTTGAACTTCTTGAGCATGTCCTTCACATTGCTCTTGGGAAATGAAGATTCCTTCTTCAAGTTGTCTCACTTTAAATCCAGAAAGTACTTCAACTCTCCCATCATGGACATCTTAAATTTCTAGTCATCAACTCGGAAAAAGCTTTGTTATGGCGTTCAAATGAACCACCAAATATGATACATCAACATATATTTGACATACAAAGATGCCACTCCCTTTAAAATGCTTAGTGAAAAGGATGGAGTCGACTTTCCCAATCTCAAACCCACCTTGAGTAAAAAATCCCTAAGGTGTCATACCAAGCACGTGGAGCTTGCTTAAGACCGTAGAGCGCCTTACGGAGTTTATACACACGGTTGGGGAAATTGGGGTCCTCGAAACCCGGGGGTTGAGCAACATATGCCTCCTCTTTCAAAGGACCATTAAGAAATGCATCTTCACATCCATTTGATAATGTTTGAATTCATGAAAAGAGGCAAAAGCAAGTAAGAGGCGAATAGCTTCAAGGCGAGCCACGGGCGCAAAGGTATCATCAAAATCCATACCTTCTATTTGAGCATACCCTTGCGCCACTAACCTGGCCTTGTTGCGAATGACAACTCCATTCTCTTCTTGCTTGCTCTTGAACACCCACTTGGTCCCAATGACATTGATCCTATGATCCTTTGGCTTCTCCACGAGAGACCATACTTCATTGCGGGTGAAGCACTCAAGTTCTTCTTGCATAGCCTTTATCCTATCCGGATCTTGCAAGGCCTCGCATACCTTAAGAGGTTCAAACGAGAGATAAACGAGTGGTGCTTGCTAAAATTGGCTAAGTGATTTAACTTTCTACGAGTGAGTACTCCCTTTGAAATGCTTCCAAGTATCTTGTTGACTTGCATCCCGCTTGCTTTTCTTGTAGCTTAATGCTTCGTGTAATGCCTTGTAATCAACAAATTCGCCCTTTAGGCATTCTAGTTCTTGAGGATCCACTTGACCTTGATCTTGAGGGATAGGTTCAACTTGTTCTTCTTCTTGAAAAAGGTCAAGGGGTTGAAGGCTTGGTGCTTGTTCTTGGACATGATTCTGCTCTTGAGATGCTTGTTCAACTTGTGGTGTGGGTGGTGGTATGTCTTGAGATGAGGTTGATCTTCTTGTTGAGCTAGACTCCACTTGAGTTGAGCTAGGCTCCACTTGAGTTGAGCTAGGCTCCACTTGAGTTGAGTCACCCTCCATGGGGCTTGGGCTTGATCCTCCTCCATCACTAGCTTGATCTTGAGCTTGATGGGCCTCATAAGGCAAGATATGGCCATTGCCATTGCCTTTATGACTTGAGAAGGATCACCATCACCTACATCACTTGAAACAAATTGCTCCTTTTGGGAGCCGTTATTCTCATCGAAATCCACGTCACAAGATTCTTAAATTTTTCCCGTGGATCTATTGTAGAATCTACAGGCGTGGGAATTCGATGCATATCCAACAAAAATGCCCTCAGTGGTTCTAGATTCGAATTTACCGTGCCTCTCTCTTGTTCTTGACGAAGCACTTACACCAAAGACTTTGAAGTACATTGATGTTGGGCTTGTTCCCGGTGATAAGCTCGTAGGCGGTCTTGTTGTGGAAGGGGTGGGGAAGAGCCGGTTCGTTGCATGAACCGCGGTGGCAATGGCTTCACCCCAAAAGTTGTAGGGTGACTTGAATTCATTCAACATAGTTCTTGCCATCTCGATGATTGTCGGTTCTTCCTCTCCACAACACCATTTTGTTGGGGTGTGTATGGTGAAGAGAATTGATGCTTGATGCCTTCCCACTCAACAAAGTTTGCATGGTGTAGTTCTTGAATTCGGTAGCGTTGTCAGTTCGAATAGCCTTGATCTTCTCATCATATTGGCGTTGAGCTTGTGTGGCAAAGTCGATGACGCATTTTTGGGTCTCGTCCTTGGACTTGAGAAGGAATACCAAGTGTACTTGAGTAGTCATCCACAATCACAAGGCCAAACTTCTTCCCGCCAAGAGTGTCATAGTTGGAAGGCCCAAAGAGATCCAAGTGAAGGAGCTCCAAAGGCTATAGGTGGTGATGATGCTCTTGGAGGGGTGAGCCTTTCCCTTTTGCTTCCTGGCAATACATGTACTACACACACGATCTCTTTCAAAGTCAACATCGGTTAGACCAATAACATGATCATCTTTTAGGAGTTGTTTAAAATTTCTCATGTTGACATGGCCTAGCGGCGGTGCCAAAGCCAACCCTTGTCAACCTTGGCCATTAGACACATTGAGAGAGGAGGGCTCTCTTGCGAGAAAATCGGCCACATAAAGGCCGCCCTCAACATGTCCAACAAAGACCAATTCGAGATTATCACTCCTAAAGACCATCACCTTATGACGAGTAAAATAATAATCATAACCAATGTTTGCAAGATTGTTAATGGAAAGCAAGTTGTAACCAAGGGATTCAACAAGCATGACATTCTCGAGAGACATGTCTTTCGTGGTTTCCACCTTGCCATACCCTAATACCTTTCCCTTTGAATTATCCCAAATGTGATGTAGGAGGTGCGATTGACATCTTCAATGAATTGATCAAGCAACTCCTTTCCTCCGGTCATATGATGGGTGCATCACTATCAAACACCCATTTTGGGCCACCGGAGGCATATCCTACACAAAATTAATTCTTGGATTTAGGAACCCATTGAGGAATGGGTCCCTTGGTGTTAACAACAAGAGACTTGGGTACCCAAATAGTGTACCACCTAAAAAGCATTGTGGGGACCAATAAATTTAGCATACACATCCCCTTTCGTGCTCTTACATAGCACATAGGATTGGTTAGATTTTCCCGCAGGTGATGGTTAGGATTGCCCTAGTGGCATTCCCTTCCACCACAATCTTTTTGCATTTGTCAACCTCCTTGTGCCCTTCTTGCACAAAGTTCCCTTCTTGGGAGGATTGGCATTCTTCTTTGTTGTTCCTTGGGTTGTACCCAAGGCCTTGATGTGGAGCTCTCATCTTTTGTTGAGCAAGAATCTCATTGAGACTCTTCTCACCTTGAGTGACTATGAGACGCTCCTTCTCAAGTTGTTCCTTCAACTTCTTATTTTTCTCAACAAGTGAGGCTTGACCATTCAAGGGGTTAGAAGCACAAAGCAATATTTTCAACATTAATGGGAGCACTTGAAGAGCCAAGAGACTTGTCATAAGTAGCCCGAAGTTGATCATACTTCTCCTCAAGATTCATGAATTCATCCTTGATAAGCTTGTGAGCTTTCTCAAGGTGTTCAAGGTCCTTAGTAAGAGAGGCATGAGCAACCTCAAGCTTCTTCTTAGATGCATCAAGAACTTGGGACATCTCAAGTGCTCTATCAATAGAATCAACATCTTTAACTTTGTCAAGTTCGTAGGTTTCAATTTGTTGAGAGAGAATAAAAGAGTTATGCTTCTCATTAGTGAGCTCTTGCTTAAGAAGATTGAATCTCTGTCTCCATCTTCAATATGGGATTCAAGTTCCTCATGGTATCGTCCGTGAAGCGACGGTATCCATTAAGTACTCGAATTGAGCTCGAGCTTCACCACGTAGAGAGCACATAACTCTATGCAACACAATCATTTTAGCACGTCCTCATCATTTTTTCCACTTCAAGCGAAGGTAAAGGATGGACAAGCATCAAGTAAGAAAGGTTTGGAAGGGGTAAGCACCTTAGCTCCCTTTGCCATGAGGCACATGGGAAGGTCATGTTGGAGGAGGGGACATAGTCCTTGGTGTAGTCGTACGATAGTAGAGAGCCGGGTTCGGCACATGTCAACTCGGCCTCTTCATCTTGAGCACTCTCCTCCTCCTTTACTACCCTTGCCATGAAACACTTGGGAGGATTTGGTGGTAGGGGCGTAGTCCTTGGTGTAGTCTTTTGTGACGGGTTTGGCATGAGCCAAACCGGCTACTCCAACTTGAGCATCTCTCTTCCTTCTCATCATCGGACATGTACTCGGCACCAACAAAAGCTTTGGCTTCTCTTCACTTGTTGAGAGGATTCGGTATGAGCTTCTTTCTTGCTCCTTTATCATACTTGGGCTTGTCTTCTCTCTTCTCGTATGGGCACTTATCGGAGAGTGCCCCGGTTGATCACAATTGTAACAATACCTTCTTGTATCCTTCGGAGTTCTTCATGAAAGATTTGCCCACTTCTTTGTGAAGAAGGCAAGATCCACATCTAGCTCACTCGTTGAAGTCATCTCTACTTGTTCATCATGTTCTTCATCTTCTTCTTCTTCAACCAAACGAATTCCCTTGGCCTTCAATGCAGGTTGGGAGTGTTCATGGCACGGCCGAGTTGCTTCATTCGATTTCCTTGCTCCACCATACTTTGGTTGGTGTGTGAAAATTGAGACTTGGTCATCCGAGGACATATCCTTCTTGGTGTCCAAGAATTGCATGATGAGAGCCATTTGCTTGTCGTCGGGAGAAACCAATTTTAACATTTGTTCTTGATGAACTCGTCATTCACATCAAAACCATCATTGTACTTCTCACAACCAAGACCTTGGATTCCACATGAAGAACACGAAGTCTTGAGTAGGCATCCTGGAGATTCTTAGCATCCTTGATCACAAACAAATCCATCTCCTTCTTGGCAGACTCATAGTTGGTCTTTTGAGTGAGGGACGTTCCTTTTTGAAGAATGATGATTCTACCCCATAACTCTTTGGCGGATTCAATGCGATGAACTTGATTGTAGAGGCCCTTAGGTAGAGCAACACGAATCTTGTCACGGGCCGTGGAGTTGAATTGCGAAGCACCCGCTCATGAGGCGTCAAGCTACTTGGATCCTTAGGTAAATAGCCTTGCTCCACAATGTCCCAAAGCTCCTCACACATGTTGCGAAGAAAAGATTCCATAGAAAATTTCCAAAAGGAAAAGTGAGTTCCATCATACATGGGAGGTGGACCTCCGAAAATCATATGCGGCAATGTGACAGGTGGTGGGGTATACATATGACCAAGAGAGTTATACGAGGGGCTATCCTTAGGCTTAAGAGAAGTGCCTTCCTTAGGCCTTTGTCGACACTATCGCTAGTGTCGGAAAGAGGAGACAAGGCGGCCAATCTCTTTTCAACCTCGGGAGCCACAAGTATATCCAAACGCTCGTTCATACATTTGTTCATAGATTCAATTAGGGAAGCTTCATGAGTAGCCCATTGCTTTTCTTACCTTCCGCCTTCCTAATTTCATCCTCCGTAAGATCAACCATCTCACTCTTTAGGCGGTAAAGCCCTTAAAAGAGTCCTTGGCTCTGATACCAATTGAAAGGATAGAGATGGTAACTAGAGAGGGGGGGGGGGTGAATAGGTTTCTAAAAAAATTACTTTTCTTTTCACAAGTTTTGGCTATGCGGTAAATAAAGTGTGCCTAACAACTAGGTGAAACTACCTATTATGATGCAATACTATACTTCAAGCACGAAGGCTATCACAAGAATAATAACAATAATGAAAGAGCTCGGATAGAAATAACGAGGCACGCGGAGACGAAGATGTAACTCGTGTTCCTTCTCTTGGAGAGAAGTACGTCACGTTGGAGAGGTGCAGGATACACGAAGGACACCGTACTCCACGAAGGCTCACCTTCTTCTCCTTGAGCCTCTTCCACGAAGAAAGAGCTCAATCCACTATTGGTAGGTCTTGAGACGACTCCGAACCTTTACAACTTTCTCGAAGCACAATCCACAACCCGGAGCTTCCGGGCGACCCTAGCCGCCTAGGGTTTCCTAACAAACCCAAGAGTAACAAGCAACTTGATGAACTCAATGGGGAGTCACTTTTGGCTTGGTGAAATCGAGATCTAGACCTCCTCTTAGTTTTCCCTAAGGGATTTGAGTTTGGTTGGAGGGCTAGAGAGATCTTGAAGCTTTTGGGGTCAACAACAATGGAGAAGAGAGGCTTTGCCTTTTTCGCGTTTGGAGATGGTTGACTTACCTCTTGGAGAAGAAGAGGTGGGCTTATACACTAGTACGAACGACACATCGGATACCCCTCTATGGAAACGGCAGGGTTAGGCGACGGAGAATCGCGCTTTCCGTGCGGCCAGTGCGTACAAACCTGACCTGGGCCGTGGCTGGCCCGTCAACATAGGTAACGGAGAAAGTATTAACTCCGTTACCATAGTATTGGTAACGGTCTTAATTCTGGCTCCGTTTCCGATATGTGCCTTTATAGCAACGGAGACTTTTGTGTGTCCATGTGCAATGTGGGACACGTTCCATCTTCTTGGAATTCGATGCGAGCGGAGTAACTGCTTGGCGTAGTGGCGTAGTGAGTGACGCGCAGGCACCGCCACTCTCCTTAAAAAACCCACGATCTCCCTGCTATCTCAGTACGCCACTTCGCCGCTGCCATGGATACTCCTAGCAACTCCTCGGGCGGTCGCCAGCAGTTTCCCGCTTTCGCTGAATTGGAACCGCGTCGTCGTGCGAGAGGCCGTCGCGCAGAGGCACTGGCAATATAGGAGGCCAGTTGCCCTGGTCAAATGTTAGCCACCCCGCTGGCTGGCGCGTCAACCACAGGAGGGTGCCTATGCCGCCGGAAGAGGACGCGGGATCCTCGGGCGCCCGCGACCGCAGCCGCTCGCGCGGCGGAGAGACGCTCGTCCACTGTCGCCTGGATGGAACCGCGTCATCGTCGGGCAGGCCATCGCGGAGCGGCACTGGCAATATAGGAGGCCAGTGCCATGGTCAAAGGTTCGGCTACCCGGTGGGTGGCACCTCAACCGCGCGTCGGTGCCTATGCCGCCGGGAAAGAGTTGAGCTGCTTCGAGCCGCCGGCTCCTCCTCCCGCCAGAGCAGCGCGACGATCCTGCTACGACGACGACGAGATGTGGGAGGGGCGCACGGGCGGCGATGACATCGTCGGCGAGGAGCCGCGCGACGACACGGACGACTACGCGGCTCTCCTCGCATACGAGTAGGAGAAGGCGGAGGCCGGGAGGAGTTATAGTTATTTATTTTTTTTGTTCTTCAACTTGAATACTAGTAGATTTCAGTATAACCCAGTGTGTCAGTGAAAAATCAAAGGAAACGGTTGTTTATACCCTCCGTTTCCGATGTTCTACTTTGCTATAAATGCGCCCTTCACACAGCCCTAAACTCTATCGCTCACTCTCAGCCTCACTCTCAAAGTGTGGCGGCGCCTCCACGCAGCACCAGATCTTAGCTCCACCGTGGCGGCGCGCATCTCCCTTCCTCCGACCGTGGCGGCGCGCATCCCTCCTCCGACCGTGGCGGCGCGCATCTTCCTCCCTCCGACCGTGGCGGCGCGCATCTTCCTCTCCTCCGACCGTGGCGGCGCGCATCTCCTCGCTCCGACCGTGGCCGGCGCGTCCTACTCCTCCGACCGTGGCGGCGGCATCTTCTTCTCCTCCGACCTTGTCGGCGCGCATCTTCCTCTCCTCGACCGTGGCAGCGCGTACCCGTTCTTTGCTCCACCGGGCAGATCTCGTCGGCCTGATCTGTAGCTGGAGGGCGCATTGGCGTGCCGATCCGAGGACAACGAGGACGACTACGTACTCGCGCCGCTAGATCCAAAGGTAATACATCTATTGTGACGGCCGTCGTGCCGACGAACTAGGGTTGTTGTCATTGTTCTGCGTAGGTTTTCTTCCATAGGACACTCATGAACAGAACTAGAACTAGGGTTGTAATACATCCGAGGACGATGAGGACGACCACTGGCGGATCCACCTTGAGCCAGCCGGGTGCACAGGACACGGGAGAAGAATTTTTCTTTGTAAATTAGCAATTTTTCATCACATATGCACCCCTAAAATTGTTTTAAATGTATTGTGGTAAAATGTGTGCATCTGGTTCAATATGTTCTAGCTCCGCCACTGAGACGACTACGTAGTGTCGCTCGAAAAGAACATAACTAGCACAAATCGGTAGGTATGAAACTCATGGCTGACTTATTCATTGCAAAAACAGATGTACATTTCGGTGACACTGTAATAAAAAGCCGGGTCCTTAGCCAAGGTGCGCTTGTCGTCCGGCATATTGTTGGTACACAACAACTATGCAATGGATTGTAGTTTGTTATTCTGTCTTATGCATCCTTTGTGTTGTATGTCCTTTATGCTAGATGTATAGTGAGCTAACATGGGAGTAATATATTCTCTCTGCATTTCAGTGACCACTTTACAAAAGAGGCACCTTCAGTACATCAGCACTCGCTTATTGCACTATGTTGCAGAGCATGGTGCTGATCCGTTTAGCTCATTTAAATGAGCTAAATACAAGGTCGGGGACAAAGCGGCGAGTTGATTATATTTTGGCGACACCGTTCAAGAAGAAGATGAATTCATGAACTCTAACAGCAAGTCATGAAGATAAATTAAGTTGGAAATGACAAGGATAAGTTTGAGAGGCATGACAAGATTAGATTTAGCTAGACATGTCAATGATAGATTTTAGAGAGGCATGACAATGAAGATAAGTAATTGGTTGTCTTGTGATGCAATGTATCGGTGACATTTGTTATACCTTATGAAAGGATGAATTTGTTAGCCTTTTTGTGATTCTGCTGTGAAATTTTAAATGTCCAGTGCCAAATCTATTCCTGCTCTAGGCTTATGAAGAAAGCTCAATGCAAACGAGCAGAAACAGAATCTCCGTTACTGATGTTCCGACACATCAGAAACGGAGGTTGTGCACAACCGTTGCCAAACCGACGCCTCATCAGCGACGGTTTTTCACCTCCGTTACCGATGAGGGCCTTCACATCAGTAACGGGATCGGGGAACAACCCTTTTTCCGTTTCCGATGGGTTTTTGGCCGTTCCGATGTGTCGTTCTGTAACTAGTGATATACTAGACACTTAGAAAACTGACCGTTACAGAAACTGTGCAACCCGGTATAGACCAGAATTTTTCGGGCCTGGTACCGGCTTCACCCGGAATCATTCTGGGTCTGGTACGGGCAGATTCCGGGCTTAGCCAGATGCTACTGTACTCGCCCCGAACTCACCCGGTAACCACCCGTAATTTATTCCGGGTCAATCCGGTGCCAGATCCGGAATTTCCGGGTTCTATACCGGATGGTCATTTTCTGCAAAATGATCAATATTCCAAGTGGATCGTATATCTTTTCTTTATTTTGTGTATAGATGGGATGGGTATTGGAACTGGGGATGTATGGCATGTGACCAAGAGTTCATCCCAAATAGAACAACAAGGTACCCCTCTTAATAGTGCGTGATCCTATCGACTCAAGAAGTAAATAGAGAAAATAAAAACAAACCCACCGCCACTTGATCATCCAAAATGAGGAGCCTCCATCCAATAACCAACATCAATGGACGGACTAAAAACCCGAGTATTCACTTAGAGATAACATTAGTCATCCCTAAGTCGGGTGTCATCTTAACGAAAATACAATTAGGAGTTGCCCTTTCTTATGTTTAAGATTATTCATATGGCGGTGGATCCAGTTATGGGTTTTCCTGCTTCTTTCGGACCAACGGAACTTATGATTTCTGGATGCACAAGATTCGTGTTGGTGGCACCAGTATTTTTTCTCCTCGCATACTTGGCAACATATTAGTCGACTTTCGTAGTTGTTCTTAGCTTTGTTTCTGCCAATGAGTCTTGTCTCAATCTTTGTGATTTCTGAGATG
>CAMZMU010000104.1:7831989-7919280 GCA_947311845.1 Poa pratensis | reverse complement strand
CTATATAAAGAAGGAAACCCTAGGTCGTGAAAGCAACCAAAAAGCCACGAATTTTCCTCCCTTGGCAGCCGCCAAGGGGGGGAGAAGCTCCTCCATTGCTGCACCATCACCAAGTAAGAAGAAGGGGGGCCAAGAGCCGCCGCCCCCGAGGGCCGCCGCCGCTCACCGCTGCCGCGCCGTGGCTGCTGCGGGCCGCCGCCTCCACTCCGGGCTGCACCTCTTCATCAACCTCTCCATCAAGTGTGCTCACCATGACCATGTGTGAGTAGTTTTCACCGAGGCCGAGGGCTCTACCGGTAGCTATGTGGTTCATCTCTCTCTCGCATGGTGTGATCTTATGTGATCATGAGCTTTGTAATCTAGTTGGATCCATGGATGTTACTCTTCGTTATCTTATGAATTATGCTACTCAAGTGGTTTTATTAATGTAATCTCCGGAGTCACTTTTGTCCTATGGTGCGAGTTGACAGTGTCCGCACCGTGTGTGACTCTTAGGCTAAAGATTATAGGAATACTTATCATGAGTTGTTCTTTTGTTGGTTGTCACTATAAAATTGTGGTGTTTCTCTAGTACTATTTTGGGGCGCTCTTAGTGACATTGGGGTTCCCTAGATGTGGAAGACAGACATTAAGGTGTGCTTTTGCAGCCTACACGATGGTCTTGGTGTTCTATGATATTGTGGTGTTTGTTCACTCAGACTTTAAGGTGTGCTCTTGTAGCCCTACGTAGTAGATTGGTATTTCTATCCAACGGGAGAATAGTTCAGAGTAGCATAGTGAAGAGGAAATATTTATGTATTCAATTATATTATTATTGTTGGGAGTGTCCACTAGTGAAAGTATGATCCCTAGGCCTTATTTCGAAGCATTGAAACACTGTTTGCTCTCATTTTGTCTCACGTTTGCTTGCTGCCATCTTTATTTCAGATTGCAATTACCACTTATAATCATCCATATTACTTGCATTTCACTATCTCTTCGCCGAACTAGTGCACCTATACATCTGACAAGTGTATTAGGTGTGTTGTGGACACAAGAGACTTCTTGTATCTTAATTGCAGAGTTGCTTGAGAGGGATATCTTTGACCTCTACCTCCCTGAGTTCGATAAACCTTGGGTGATCCACTTAAGGGAAACTTGCTGCTGTTCTACAAACCTCTGCACTTGGAGGCCCAACACTGTCTACAAGAATAGAAGCGTGCGTAGACATCACATGTAGCTCATGCCTTTGAATGCCAAGGCCGTGCGCAACCCTTTGAACACAGTATCATCCAGAGCATGCCTGATGAAGCGATGAATGTAGGCTGAATATGTTGGAACTCTCCTATCCATCACACGGTGTGAATCTCCTCATATATGAACTCCATCACATCAATCTTCATTTGATTGCCAGGCTTGGTGTAGTACATAAGGTTGGTCATGTGCCCACAAATCTTGGAGAGATCTCCCGCCTTGCTCACGATGGTGTCACGAAATAAATCAGCCAACTGATGGTAGACCACATACATCTGAGTGGTAGTATCAAAAGTGCATTTTTTCTGAGTGGGGAAACAAAAAGGAAGATCCTCCTTAGCAAAGACATAATCTTTGTGCACACCAAAGCCACCTAGTTTGATTCCCAAGGCCTTCCCAAACTCACCCAAGTTGCTGGATACCTTGACATCTCCACTCATCCAAGTCATGGTGCGCTCCTCATCCTCATGGAAAAAGACAGTGCAATAGAACTGCTGAACAAGCTCCGGTATGTAGTACTCAGTGTTGAGGCAAACAAGCTTCCATATATTCATTTTCTCAAGAGTTTTACGGATATAAGGAAAATCATTCTCATGGAGATTGAACCATTCTATGTTGAGGGATTTGGACGGCACCCAAGACTTCTTCTCACTGAAAGTGGTATACACTTGTTCCCATTGGCATTGTTGAGTGACAGTCCAAAAGCGGGGATCTTCATTATTGGTCCTTGGGTCAAACCGACAAGGGTTCTCCTTCCTATACTTGCGCCAATCAGCAATAGAACACGCCCTCAAGTCCCTGGTTGGCACAACTTACTCAACAACATCATCATCAGCAGCAGATTCAGCAGCCTCAACAGATACCTATCATCATCATCTTCTTCTTCTATTTTGGAGCAGCCACGGAAGGGCAGCCATGACCGCGTCCATTTTTTACCACCACCAAGTGGAGTGGCGGTCTTAGTGCGATCGCCATGGATACCACGGGCAGTACACGAGGGGGCAGTGGAACTTTCGCTGTTCTGTCCGGATTCTTCTTCGAGCTCATTGCTTCCTTTTTCTTGCCCTTACGACGTTGCTCATGAACATCAATATGATCGCTGCTGTTGAAAGGAAAAGGATGTCGCCTAGAGGGGGTGGGGGTGAATAGGCGATTTAAAACTTTTCCGGTTTAGGCTCGATAAAAGCGGAATAAAACTAGGTGTTTTAATTTAACATGCACACAACCTAAATATACTAGGTTCACCTATGTGCACCAACAACTTATGCTAAACAAGACAAGAAACAAGGTGATAGCAATATATAGACTTCAAGCACGAAGGCTATCACAATGTAAATTGCATAAGTAAAGAGCTCGGGTGTAGAAATATCCGATACACGCGGAGATGATGATGTATTCCCGAGTTCCTCCTTTTTAGGGGAGTATGTCTCGTTGTAGGGGTGTGAGTTTCAAACTCAAGACGCCACAAATGGCCTCACCCTATTCTCCGATGAACCTTGCCCAAAAGCTCGGTTCACCTTCCACTATTGATTTCCTTTTGGGCGGAAATCGAGTTCCTTACAACAATCTTGAGGCACAACCCACAAAAGGATTGGGAACCACAAAAGGTCTCAAACACCGTCTAGGGTCCAACGACCCAAGAGTAACAAGCTCATGAACTTTCACTTCCACGAATCCTCGTGGAGAGAGCAAACCGATGCACAAAAGCAAAGGCAAGAACACAAGAAGTGCTCAAGTCCTTTACTCCCAAATCACACCAAAAGCAACTAATGCTTGTGGGGGGAGATGAGAGGAAGAACAAATAAGAACTCAACAAATGGGACTCCAAAATCTAGATCAAAAGGGTCCCCCTCACTTAGAGGAGAGATGGATTGGTGGAAATGTAGATCTAGTTCTCCTCTCTCTTTTCCCTCAAAGATATGCAAGAATCATGGGAGGAATTGAGAGAGAGGCAAGCTTTCCAAGGTCAACAATGGTGGGGAGAGAGAGAAAAACGTGCTGCTAAAAGCTTAGGTCTCTTTGGGGAAGAAGGGGCTTTTTATAGGTCTCCCAAAAAAAGAGCCGTTGTAGGAAATTTCACACCGGAGACTCCAGCCTGGGCCGGAGACTCCGGACACATTCGGTAAGTTTCCGGCCTGGTCCAGGGCTGAACCACCTTGAGGCTTGGAGCAGGTCAGACCGAATTCTTTTGGTCCAAAGACCGGAGACTCCGGCCTGGGGCGGAGACTCCGCCCTTCCTCCGGTAACTTTCCCGTAACACTCCGGACAGGGTCCAGGGAGTGAACCAACTTGAGCCTCTTCGACTGAATCCCCTGAGTCCAGAGACTCCGGTTGGAGCACACCGGAGACTCCGGCCTGGTAAACCAGTAAAACTACAAACTCAATAACTTTCACATACGAAATCCAAATGAGGTGAAACCAGTTTTGTTGGAAAATATTAAGAACCATAAATAGAGTTAAGTTGCCACACATGGGAAGGTGTGGGACTTTCCTCAATGATAAACCGATAATATTTCTAACCCGAAAACGCAACAAGTTTTCCATACGAAATCCGTTTTCGGAGAACTTGGGCTTGTCATGAAGATCACAACAAGCACCAAAACCCAACAAGGAGAAAAGCCAAGTAAGAACCAAGAAAGATGATATGCCAAGTATGTAAAGGTTTGAGCTCTCCACAAAGACGCGATCAAGTTACTCACTTGAGAGACCCTCTTGATAGTACGGCATCTAACCTATAACCTGGTCTCCCACTAACACTATGAGACCGGTAAAATAGAAACCCTATCAAGATCATACCTTTGCCTTGCGCATTCCACTTGAGTTAGATGATGACGATCTTGATCTCTTCAAGTGGACCACCTTTCTTGATTGCGCTTTGCTTGGTGAAGACCACATATCGCTCCCACATACACCAAGATGGGAGAGCCTCTCTTAGGAACATCTTCACTTGACCATTATCTCCAAATGGGTTGCAAGCTTCAAGCATGATATCTTCTAGATGCCCATCTTGAACTTGCACATCACAAACTTGATGACGATCACCACTTGACGTCATACTCCATGAGCTATAAGAAATCTTCCTTTTGATGCAAGCCCATGGAGAGATACCTAACCCCAACAAAGGAATGCCACACACATAATGGATTAGATCACAAAGCTATATGGACAATTTCTCACCATGCCATTGGATCACATGATCCCACATGGTATATCATTTATCCTTGTGTGTTGATCAACTTGAATCCACTCTTTGCACTTAGTCTTGATCAACCTTGTATCATCTTCTTGATCATATCAAATATGTCCATTATAATCAATGATCTTGATGGCATACAACCTTGAATCCAACACATGGAGTTCAAGCGATGCCAATGGACAAACATACAAGAATAACTCAACACAAACATTAGTCCATAAGGATTGTCATTAATTATCAAAACCATACATGGGGACACCATGCACTTTCAGCTGTCACCTGTGAGTTAGAACATGGTTGCGAGCATAGGGGTAAGTGCACAAGTCATAGGAGTGGAAGAACACATGGTTGCCCTGAACAGATGTGTCAAAACTCTGCCAGAAACGAACCCGGTGCCAGGTCCAGAAAATTCCGGGCTCGACCGATACACAGCCCGGTACAGGTCTGGTACCGGATGGAACCACGAGTTCGGCAATGGCTAGTTTTTGATCTTAAGTACATCTACTCAACACAACCTAAATAATGAAGGCCATGGATTGACGTGGTTGGCCTTCAAAAACAAGAGCTAACCCTAAACACAACAAATCCTCATATAATTGGAGCAATGAGAGGAGAACTTGCAAGGTGAGGGGAGGGAGATGAGAGAGTACCCGATGACATGGTGCCTCCAAGCCAAGGACGGCTAAGAAGCACACCAATGGAGGAGGTCCAGTGAGAGGAGCTCGAACGACCTCTACGGCCAACGGGAGTCGAAACCCTTAAGTGGAGAGCCTCCAAGCACGGATGTGAGCGAGGGGGAGGCCCAAAACGGAGCTCCGAGCGGTGGAGAGCCACCCGGAGTGGAGGAGATGGTGGTGGCGGCGGAAGGAAAGCCCTAGGTCGGGGGGAAAAGGAGTGGGTCAAGGAAGAAGACCCCCCCGACTTAGAACATAATGGGAACAAAACAACCCGTCCGGTATAGATCCCGGAAAATTCCGGAATCAGTACCGGGTCGATCCGGAACCAATTCCGGGTCTGGTACTGGGCAGATTCTGGGCTTAGCCAGACACTACTAGACTCGCCCAAAATTGCCCGGTTCTTACCCGTAATTCATTCTGGGTCAATCTAGTGACAGATCCGGAAATTTCCGGGTTCTATACCGGGCCACCAGAAACTCCTCCAAACTAAAGATTTCAAGATGACTTGTGCATAGAGATGAAGGATGGGCTAGATATAACAGCAGAGACACAAGATAAGAAGGAATAATGTTCTAGGCATGTTCCTTGGGCAATAAAAAGTACCAACTAACAACAAGAAACATGATTCGAATTAAGGAAAAACCGAAACCAAAGAAGCGAGAGATGAACCACCAAATATGAGAGGCAAGTTATCGGGGGATTTCTCCCCCTATGTTAGAGCACAAATGTCATTGATACCGCAAAGATAGATGCTTGGATTCTTTTAACATTAGATCTTTATGATATACACACATAGGTATGCAATTTGCCAAGACATGGTAAGATGCTATCCCTACATGTGTGGCACACCTAAACAAGATAACATGGCTAGTAGAGGAAAAAATGCAAGTAGATCAATCCAAGTTTTTAGGATCAAGAATACCAAGTTCACGTCTCAACTTTACGAACCAAGCTTCATCCAAAGGCTTAGTGAAAATGTCCGCCAATTGGTCATTTGTCCCCACATAAGTAAAGGAGATGTTACCACTTGCGACATGGTCACGTAGGAAGTGATGGCGAATGTCAATGTGTTTGGTTCGGGAATGTTGAACAGGGTTATGGGCGATCTTTATTGCGCTTTCATTGTCACATAGAAGAGGCACCGGACCAAGAGACACACCATAGTCTTGCAAGGTTTGCCTCATCCACAACAATTGAGCGCAACAAGATGTTGCGGTGATATATTTGGCTTCGGCGGTGGATAGGGATATGGAGTTTTGTTTCTAGGATGACCAACTCACCAATGACCGGCCAATGAATTGGCAAGCCCCGGAGGTCGACTTCCGATCTACCTTGTCACCGGCCCAATCGGAATCCGAATAGCCATGGAGAACAAAGTTAGACCCTTTTGGATACCACAGCCCGAGACTTTGAGTGTGAACAAGATATCTTAAAATCCGTTTGACCGCCACTAAGTGGCTCTCCTTCGGAGCGGATTGAAAATGAGCACACATTCCAACACTAAACATAATATCCGGTCTAGATGCACAAAGATAAAGCAAAGAGCCAATCATAGAACGGTATACCTTTATGTCCACGTCCTTCTCCTTCTTGCTTGCCCCTAGTTGCCCATTGGTAGCCATGGGCATCTTTGCAATTGAGGCATCGAACATGTTGAACTTCTTGAGCATGTCCTTCACATATTGCTCTTGGGAAATGAAGATTCCTTCTTCAAGTTGTCTCACTTTAAATCCAAGAAAGTACTTCAACTCTCCCATCATGGACATCTTAAATTTCCTAGTCATCAACTCGGAAAAAGCTTTGTTATGGCGTTCAAATGAACCACCAAATATGATACCATCAACATATATTTGACATACAAAGATGCCACCCCTTTAAAATGCTTAGTGAAAAGGGTGGAGTCGACTTTCCCAATCTCAAACCCATCCTTGAGTAAAAAATCCCTAAGGTGCTCATACCAAGCACGTGGAGCTTGCTTAAGACCGTAGAGCGCCTTACGGAGTTTATACACACGGTTGGGGAAATTGGGGTCCTCGAAACCCGGGGGTTGAGCAACATATGCCTCCTCTTTCAAAGGACCATTAAGAAATGCACTCTTCACATCCATTTGATAATGTTTGAATTCATGAAAAGAGGCAAAAGCAAGTAAGAGGCGAATAGCTTCAAGGCGAGCCACGGGCGCAAAGGTGTCATCAAAATCCATACCTTCTATTTGAGCATACCCTTGCGCCACTAACCTGGCCTTGTTGCGAATGACAACTCCATTCTCTTCTTGCTTGCTCTTGAACACCCACTTGGTCCCAATGACATTGATCCTATGATCCTTTGGCTTCTCCACGAGAGACCATACTTCATTGCGGGTGAAGCACTCAAGTTCTTCTTGCATAGCCATTATCCTATCCGGATCTTGCAAGGCCTCGCATACCTTAAGAGGTTCAAAACGAGAGATAAACGAGTGGTGCTTGCTAAAATTGGCTAAGTGATTTAACTTTCTACGAGTGAGTACTCCCTTTGAAATGCTTCCAAGTATCTTGTTGACTTGCATCCCGCTTGCTTTTCTTGTAGCTTTAATGCTTCGTGTAATGCCCTTGTAATCAACAAATTCGCCCTTTAGGCATTCTAGTTCTTGAGGATCCACTTGACCTTGATCTTGAGGGATAGGTTCAACTTGTTCTTCTTCTTGAAAAAGGTCAAGGGTTGAAGGCTTGGTGCTTGTTCTTGGACATGATTCTGCTCTTGAGATGCTTGTTCAACTTGTGGTGTGGGTGGTGGTATGTCTTGAGATGAGGTTGACTCTTCTTGAGTTGAGCTAGACTCCACTTGAGTTGAGCTAGGCTCCACTTGAGTTGAGCTAGGCTCCACTTGAGTTGAGTCACCCTCCATGGGGCTTGGGCTTGATCCTCCTCCATCACTAGCTTGATCTTGAGCTTGATGGGCCTCATAAGGCAAGATATGGCCAATGCCCATTGCCTTTATGACTTGAGAAGGATCACCATCACCTACATCACTTGAAACAAATTGCTCCTTTTGGGAGCCGTTATTCTCATCGAAATCCACGTCACAAGATTCTTCAATTTTTCCCGTGGAACTATTGTAGAATCTATAGGCGTGGGAATTCGATGCATATCCAACAAAAATGCCCTCAATGGTTCTAGATTCGAATTTACCGTGTCTCTCTCTTGTTCTTGACGAAGCACTTGCACCCAAAGACTTTGAAGTACATGATGTTGGGCTTGTTCCCGGTGATAAGCTCGTAGGCGGTCTTGTTGTGGAAGGGGTGGAGGAAGAGCCGGTTCGTTGCATGAACCGCGGTGGCAACGGCTTCACCCCAAAAGTTGTAGGGTGACTTGAATTCATTCAACATAGTTCTTGCCATCTCGATGATTGTCCGGTTCTTCCTCTCCACAACACCATTTTGTTGGGGTGTGTATGGTGAGAGAATTGATGCTTGATGCCTTCCCACTCAACAAAGTCTTGCATGGTGTAGTTCTTGAATTCGGTACCATTGTCGGTTCGAATAGCCTTGATCTTCTCATCATATTGGCGTTGAGCTTGTGTGGCAAAGTCGATGAAGCATTTTTGGGTCTCATCCTTGGACTTGAGAAGGAATACCCAAGTGTACCTTGAGTAGTCATCCACAATCACAAGACCAAACTTCTTCCCGCCAAGAGTGTCATAGTTGGAAGGCCCAAAGAGATCCAAGTGAAGGAGCTCCAAAGGCCTATAGGTGGTGACGATGCTCTTGGAGGGGTGAGCCTTTCCCTTTTGCTTCCCGGCAATACATGCACTACACACACGATCTCTTTCAAAGTCAACATCGGTTAGTCCAATAACATGATCATCTTTTAGGAGTTGTTTAAAATTTCTCATGTTGACATGGCCTAGCCGGCGATGCCAAAGCCAACCCTTGTCAACCTTGGCCATTAGACACATTGAGAGAGGAGGGCTCTCTTGCGAGAAATCGGCCACATAAAGGCCGCCCTCAACATGTCCAACAAAGACCAATTCGAGATTATCACTCCTAAAGACCATCACCTTATGACGAGTAAAATAAGAATCATAACCAATGTTTGCAAGATTGTTAATGGAAAGCAAGTTGTAACCAAGGGATTCAACAAGCATGACATTCTCGAGAGACATGTCTTTCGTGATTGCCACCTTGCCATACCCAATACCTTTCCCTTTGAATTATCCCCAAATGTGATGTAGGAGGTGCGATTGACATCTTCAATGAATTGATCAAGCAACTCCTTTCCTCCGGTCATATGATGGGTGCATCCACTATCAAACACCCATTTTGGGCCACCGGAGGCATATCCCTACACAAATTAATTCTTGGATTTAGGAACCCATTGAGGAATGGGTCCCTTGGTGTTAGCAACAAGAGACTTGGGTACCCAAATAGTACCACCTAAAAGCATTGTGGGGACCAATAAATTTAGCATACACATCCCCTTTCGTGCTCTTACATAGCACATAGGATGGTTAGATTTTCCCGCAAAGTGATGGTTAGGATTGCCCCTCGTGGCATTCCCTTCCACCACAACCTTTTTGCTTTGTCAACCTCCTTGTGCCCTTCTTGCACAAAGTTCACCTTCTTGGGAGGATTGGCATTCTTCTTGTTGTTCCTTGGGTTGTACCCAAGGCCTTGGTGTGGAGCTCTCATCTTTTGTTGAGCAAGAATCTCATTGAGACTCTTCTCACCTTGAGTGACTATGAGACGCTCCTTCTCAAGTTGTTCCTTCAACTTCTTATTTTTCTCAACAAGTGAGGCTTGACCATTCAAGGGGTTAGAAGCACAAGAAATATTTTCAACATTAATGGGAGCACTTGAAGAGCCAAGAGACTTGTCATAAGTAGCCCGAAGTTGATCATACTTCTCCTCAAGATTCATGAATTCATCCTTGATAAGCTTGTGAGCTTTCTCAAGGTGTTCAAGGTCCTTAGTAAGAGAGGCATGAGCAACCTCAAGCTTCTTCTTAGATGCATCAAGAACTTGGGACATCTCAAGTGCTCTATCAATAGAATCAACATCTTTAACTTTGTCAAGTTCGTAGGTTTCAATTTGTTGAGAGAGTAAAAGAGTTATGCTTCTCATTAGTGAGCTCTTGCTTAAGAAGATTGAATCTCGTCTCCCATCTTCAATATGGGATTCAAGTTCCTCAATGGTATCGTCCCGTGAAGTGACGGTATCCATTAAGTACTCGAATTGAGCTCGAGCTTCACCACGTAGAGAGCACATAACTCTATGCAACACAATCATTTTAGCACTTCCATCCTCATCATTATTATCCACTTCAAGCGAAGGTAAAGATGGACAAGCATCAAGTAAGGAAGGTTTGGAAGGGGTAAGCACCTTAGCTCCCTTTGCCATGAGGCACATGGGAAGGTCATGTTGGAGGAGGGGACATAGTCCTTGGTGTATCGTACGATAGTAGAGAGCCGGGTTCGGCACATGTCAACTCGGCCTCTTCATCTTGAGCACTCTCTCCTCCTTTACTACCCTTGCCATGAAACACTTGGGAAGGATCTTGGTGGTAGGGCGTAGTCCTTGGTGTAGTCTTTTGTGACGGGTTTGGCATGAGCCAAACCGGCTACTCCAACTTGAGCATCCTCCTCTTCCTTCTCATCATCGGACATGTACTCGGCACCAACAAAAGCCTTGGCTTCTCTTCTCTTGTTGAGAGGATTCGGTATGAGCTTCTTTCTTGCTCCTTTATCATACTTGGGCTTGTCTTCTCTCTTCTCGTATGGGCACTTATCGGAGAAGTGCCCCGGTTGATCACAATTGTAACAATACCTTTTGTATCCTTCGGAGTTCTTCATGAAAGATTTGCCCCACTTCTTTGTGAAGAAGGCAAGATCCACATCTAGCTCACTCGTTGAAGTCATCTCTACTTGTTCATCATGTTCTTCATCTTCTTCTTCTTCAACCAAACGAATTCCCTTGGCCTTCAATGCAAGGTTGGGAGTGTTCATGGCACGGACGAGTTGCTTCATTCGATTTCCTTGCTCCACCATACTTTGGTTGGTGGTGAAAAATGAGACTTGGTCATCCGAGGACATATCCTTCTTGGTGTCCAAGAATTGCATGATGAGAGCCATTTGCTTGTCGTCGGGAGCAACAATTTTAACAATCTTGTTCTTGATGAACTCGTCATTCACATCAAAACCATCATTGTACTTCTCACAACCAAGACCTTGGATTCTCACACGAAGAACACAAGTCTTGAGTAGGCATCCTTGAGATTCTCAGCATCCTTGATCACAAACAAATCCATCTCCTTCTTGGCAGACTCATAGTTGGTCTTTTGAGTGAGGGATGTTCCTTTTTGAAGAATGATGATTCTACCCATAAATCTTTGGCGGATTCAATGCGATGAACTTGATTGTAGAGGCCCTTAGGTAGAGCAACACGAATCTTGTCACGGGCCGTGGAGTTGAATTGCCGAAGCACCCGCTCATGAGGCGTCAAGCTACTTGGATCCTTAGGTAAATAGCCTTGCTCCACAATGTCCCAAAGCTCCTCGCACATGTTGCGAAGAAAAGATTCCATAGAAAATTTCCAAAAGGAAAAGTGAGTTCCATCATACATGGGAGGTGGACCTCCGAAAATCATATGCGGCAATGTGACAGGTGGTGGGGTATACATATGACCAAGAGAGTTATACGAGGGGCTATCCTTAGGCTTAAGAGAAGTGCCTTCCTTAGGCCTCTTGTCGACACTATCGCTAGTGTCGGAAAGAGGAGACAAGGCGGCCAATCTCTTTTCAACCTCGGGAGCCACAAGTATATCCAAACGCTCGTTCATACATTTGTTCATAGATTCAATTAGGGAAGCTTCATGAGTAGCCCATTGCTTTTCCTCTTCCGCCTTCCTAATTTCATCCTCCGTAAGATCAACCATCTCACTCTTTAGGCGGTAAAGCCCTTAAAAGAGTCCTTGGCTCTGATACCAATTGAAAGGATAGAGATGGTAACCTAGAGAGGGGGGGGGGGTGAATAGGTTTCTAAAAAAATTACTTTTCTTTTCACAAGTTTTAGGCTATGCGGATAAATAAAGTGTGCCTAACAACTAGGTGAAACAACCTATATGATGCAATACTATACTTCAAGCACGAAGGCTATCACAAGATAATAACAATAATGAAAGAGCTCGGATAGAAATAACCGAGGCACGCGGAGACGAAGATGTAACTCGTGTTCCTTCTCTTGGGAGAGAAGTACGTCACGTTGGAGAGGTGCGGGATACCACGAAGGACACCCGTACTCCACGAAGGCTCACCTTCTTCTCCTTGAGCCTCTTCCACGAAGAAAGAGCTCAATCCACTATTGGTAGGTCTTGAGACGACCTCCGAACCTTTACAAACTTTCTCGAAGCACAATCCACAACCCGGAAGCTTCCGGGCGACCCTAGCCGCCTAGGGTTTCCTAACAAACCCAAGAGTAACAAGCAACTTGATGAACTCAATGGGGAGTCACTTTTGGCTTGGTGAAATCGAAGATCTAGACCTCCTCTTAGTTTTCCCTAAAGGGATTTGAGTTTGGTTGGAGGGCTAGAGAGATCTTGAAGCTTTTGGGGTCAACAACAATGGAGAAGAGAGAGCTTTGCCTTTTTCGCGTTTGGAGATGGTTGACTTACCTCTTGGAGAAGAAGAGGTGGGCTTATACACTAGTACAGAACGACACATCGGATACCCCTCTATGGAAACGGCAGGCGTTAGGCGACGGAGAATCGCGCTTTCCGTGCGGCCAGTGCGTACAAACCTGACCTGGGCCGTGGCTGGCCCGTCAACATAGGTAACGGAGAAAGTATTAACTCCGTTACCCATAGTATTGGTAACGGTCTTAATTCTGGCTCCGTTTCCGATATGTGCCTTTATAGCAACGGAGACTTTTGTGTGTCCATGTGCAATGTGGACACGTTCCATCTTCTTGGAATTCGATGCGAGCGGAGTAACTGCTATGGCGTAGTGGCGTAGTGACGCCGCGGCACCGCCCACTACTCCTTAAAAACCCACGATCTCCCTGCTATCTCAGTACGCCACTTCGCCGCTGCCATGGATACTCCTAGCAACTCCTCGGGCGTTCGCCGCAGCAGTTTCCCGCTTTCGCTGAATTGGAACCGCGTCGTCGTGCCGGAGGCCGTCGCGCAGAGGCACTGGCAATATAGGAGGCCAGTGCCCTGGTCAAATGTTAGCCTCCCCGCTGGCTGGCGCGTCAACCACAGGAGGGTGCCTATGCCGCCGGAAGAGGACGCGGGATCCTCGGGCGCCCGCGACCGCAGCCGCTCGCCGCGGCGGAGAGACGCTCGTCCACGGTCGCCTGGATGGAACCGCGTCATCGTCGGGCAGGCCATCGCGGAGCGGCACTGGCAATATAGGAGGCCAGTGCCATGGTCAAAGGTTCGGCTACCCGGTGGGTGGCACCTCAACCGCGCGTCGGTGCCTATGCCGCCGGAAAGAGTTGAGCTGCTTCAGAGCCGCCGGCTCCTCCTCCCGCCAGAGCAGCGCGACGATCCTGCCTACGACGACGACGAGATGTGGGAGGGGCGCACGGGCGGCGATGACATCGTCGGCGAGGAGCCGCGCGACGACACGGACGACTACGCGGCTCTCCTCGCATACGAGTAGGAGAAGGCGGAGGCCGAGGAGTAGTTATAGTTATTTATTTTTTATGTTCTTCAACTTGAATACTAGTAGATATCAGTATAAACCCAGTGTGTCAGTGAAAAAATCAAAGGAAACGGTTGTTTATACCCTCCGTTTCCGATGTTCTACTTTGCTATAAATGCGCCCTTCACACAGCCCTAAACTCTATCGCTCACTCTCAGCCTCACTCTCAAAGTGTGGCGGCGCCTCCACGCAGCACCAGATCTTAGCTCCACCGTGGCGGCGCGCATCTCCCTTCCTCCGACCGTGGCGCGCATCTCCCTCCCTCCTCCGACCGTGGCGGCGCGCATCTTCCTCCCTCCGACCGTGGCGGCGCGCATCTTCCTCTCCTCCGACCGTGGCGGCGCGCATCTCCCTCGCTCCGACCGTGGCGGCGCGCATCTTCCTCTCCTCCGACCGTGGCGGCGCGCATCTTCTTCTCCTCCGACCGTGTCGGCGCGCATCTTCCTCTCCTCCGACCGTGGCAGCGCGTACCCGTTCTTTGCTCCACCCGGGCAGATCTCGTCGCCTGATCTGTAGCTGGAGGGCGCATGGCGTGCCGATCCGAGGACAACGAGGACGACTACGTACTCGCGCCGCTAGATCCAAAGGTAATACATCTATTTGTGACCGGCCGTCGTGCCGACGAACTAGGGTTGTTGTCATTGTTCTGCGTAGGTTTTCTTCCATAGGACACTCATGAACAGAACTAGAACTAGGGTTGTAATACATCCGAGGACGATGAGGACGACCACTGGCGGATCCACCTTGAGCCAGCCGGGTGCACAGGACACCGGGAGAAGGAATTTTTCTTTGTAAATTAGCAATTTTTCATCACATATGCACCCCTAAAAATTGTTTTAAATGTATTGTGGTAACATGTGTGCATCCTGGTTCAATATGTTCTAGCTCCGCCACTGAGGACGACTACGTAGTGTCGCTCGAAAAGAACATAACTAGCACAAATCGGTAGTGTATGAAACTCATGGCTGACTTATCTCATTTGCAAAACAGATGTACATTTCGGTGACACTGTATAAAAAGCCGGGTCCTTAGCCAAGGTGCGCTTGTCGTCCGGCATAATTGTTGGTACACAACAACTATGCAATGGATTTGTAAGTTTGTTATTCTGTCTTATGCATCCTTTTGTGTTGTATGTCCTTTATGCTAGATGTATAGTGAGCTAACATGGAGTCATATATTCTCTCTTTGCATTTCAGTGACCACTTTACAAAAGAGGCACCTTCAGTACATCAGCACTCGCTTATTGCACTATGTGCAGAGCATGGTGCTGATCCGTTTAGCTCATTTAAATGAGCTAAATACAAGGTCGGGGACAAAGCGGCGAGTTGATTATATTTTGGCGACACCGTTCAAGAAGAAGATTGAATTCATGAACTCTAACAGCAAGTCATGAAGATAAATTAAGTTGGAAATGACAAGGATAAGTTTAGAGAGGCATGACATAGATAGATTTAGCTAGACATGTCAATGATAGATTTAGAGAGGCATGACAATGAAGATAAGTAATTGGTTGTCTTGTGATGCAATGTATCGGTGACATTTGTTATACCTTATGAAAGAATGAATTTGTTAGCCTTTTTGTGATTCTGCTGTGAAATTTTAAATGTCCAGTGCCAAATCTATTCCTGCTCTAGGCTTATGAAGAAAGCTCAATGCAAACGAGCAGAAACAGAATCTCCGTTACTGATGTTCCGACACATCAGAAACGGAGGTTGTGCACAACCGTTGCCAAACCGACGCCTCATCAGCGACGGTTTTTCACCTCCGTTACCGATGAGGGCCTTCACATCAGTAACGGGATCGGGGACACGAACCCTTTTTCCGTTTCCGATGGGGTTTTTGGCCCGTTTCCGATGTGTCGTTCTGTACTAGTGATATACTAGACACTTAGAAAACTGACCGTTACAGAAACTGTGCAACCCGGTATAGATCCCAGAATTTTTCGGGCCTGGTACCGGCTTCACCCGGAAATCATTCTGGGTCTGGTACCGGGCAGATTCCGGGCTTAGCCAGATGCTACTGTACTCGCCCCGAACTCACCCGGTAACCACCCGTAATTTATTCCGGGTCAATCCGGTGCCAGATCCGGAATATTCCGGGTTCTATACCGGATGGTCATTTTCTGCAAAATGATCAATATTCCAAGTGGATCGTATATCTTTCTCCCTTATTTTGTGTATAGATGGGATGGGTATTGGAACTGGGATGTATGGCATGTGACCAAGAGTTCATCCCCAAATAGAACAACAAGGTACCCCTCTTAATAGTGCGGTGATCCTATCGACTCAAGAAGTAAATAGAGAAAATAAAAACAAACCACCGCCACTTGATCATCCAAAAATGAGGAGCCTCCATCCAATAACCAACATCAACATGGACGGACTAAAACCCGAGTATTCACTTAGAGATAACATTAGTCATCCCTAAGTCGGGTGTCATCTTAACGAAAATACAATTAGGGAGTTGCCCTTTCTTATGTCTTATAGATTATTCATATGGCGGTGGATCCAGTTATGGGTTTTCCTGCTTCTTTCGGACCAACGGAACTTATGATTTCTGGATGCACAAGATTCGTGTTGGTGGCACAGTATTTTTTCTCCTCGCATACTTGGCAACATATTAGTCGACTTTCGTAGTTGTTCTTAGCTTTGTTTCTGCCAATTGAGTCTTGTCTCAATCTTTTGTGATTTCTGAGATGTAAAACTTTAAAACTCATGAACTTCGTAATAAACGGCTTTGTGCATCACTCGATGCAGAGTCTGAATTTTCTCCCATTCGAAAAAAACAGATACTCCTCTTCCTATCCTTCGCGGCAGAACTCTTGGTACACAGAACGATGCCCTCTTCTCGGACACATGGACGACGTAAAGCAGCAGACAGATGTCTTAAAACAAGACAAAGACGTCGTGCGGCAATCAGCCGTGTCAGTGTGGACGTGTACTTCTCCGGGTGGTACGTGTTTGGCAGTGTCCGTGCTTCTCCTAATTGGTACACGTCTATGTCGAACTATATGTGATTTATTCTTGCACGTTGATTCTGGATAAATCTCTACCGTTGAGACGTCTTTATTTAGTGTCATAGATCTCCACCATGCGTTCCATCTTTTTGAAAATATAATATTCCCTCCGATCCGTAATATGGCTCGGAGGAAGTGAACTGTACATGTACAAATTTCTAAATCTGTCACGACAATTAAATAAGATTAAAGGGAGTAGAAGATTGTACAAGAACTGAATTTCGAGCAAAATAAATTATTAGACGGAAGGCTCGAGCTGATGGAGGCAGGCGTTGAATTAACGAAGCCAACAACCGGATAGGAGTTACACCAAGAGTTACAACACACGCGCGCAAAGCGCACCCCGAAACCAACAACAGAATACAACAAAAAAAAGAACGTCAAGCCGGAGCGCCAGCTTGATCGAGGTTGAAGGAGCCTTGTCTTCTGTTGCACCGGAGCGACCATGACCATGTCCACGCCAACAAACCTCCACCGCACCAGAACTGCGGCTATGGCCTGACGCCGTCCTAACAGGCGCTAGGAAGGCCGCCAGCAATCGAAGCACACCATGTAAAATTAGCCAGGCTGACGTTGCGAGAGGGTTGCGACACCAGAGAGAGCACAGAGGGTGATCCATAAGACACTACAAGAGAAGCTTGCCCGAAACGAGGCTCCCAGGAGGAGCAGTTTGAGGCGGGGGGACGGAGTCATCAATTCAGACCGGAGGATCAACATCGGGACGCCTTCAACAAGGGAACGCCACCCGGAGGTTACGCCGTCACGGGCACTGGCCAGAGCCATGCGCAACTTTCACCGAGATCCATCCTCATCAGAAATCCGGTTGCCGTCGCGAGGACGCAGAGTGGACAGAGCAGAAATCACTACCGCACCCCCGATCCAAGACACACTAAGATCTAGCCCCAACTAGATTCACCCGCAGGCTGAACGCAAGAGCTGGTTGGCCAGGCCCGGCCAGACCCAGATCCAAACGCCACCAGTGACGCTAGATCGGCGACACCACGACGGCCGCACCATCACCAGCGCGACAACACCTGCACGAGCACGACCACAAAGGCCGGAGGGAGAACCACAGCCGCGAGAGCAGCTGCAGCATGGACCATGCTGCCAACCCTGGCGAGCACGCGCCGGCTCTGGGACCCACTCCCAGCGAGCAAGCAGGGGCGTCGCCCACACGACGACATAGTGCCGGAGACCCCGAGAGGGCAGGGCTCCGACAGCCCCGGACGACCAAGGACCTTGCTAGGCCTAGATCCGGCCGTCACCACACCTGATGCTCCAATGGAGCCTAGGGGAGGACCGGGGAGCCCCTACTCCGCCGGCCAGACGAGCTCCACGAGAAGGAGCCACATGCGGTCGAGTGAGAACCGCACCACCACAGACGAGGCGGCAAGATCGAGGAAAGGGAAGCCGGGAGACGACAACCATCCTCGTCGGTCATGGCCCGGGCGAGATCGAGGCCCGCTCGGCCCAGATCAGGGCTGCCGCCAGGAGCCGCCGCCGCCTCTCTCCTCTTCGCCACAGCCAGGTAGGCTGCATCCACCGCCGCCGCGACGTCCACACCCGCCGGCGAGGCTCTGGGCCGCCGCCCAGGTTCCATACCTCCGGTCACCATGGCCCCAAACCGGGCGACCTCCACCTGCGCGCGCAGTTCCGCCCCACCCTTTTTGGGAGTGAGGGGTCCGCCGCCACCGCGGCTCAGGCCGACGTCATTGAGATGATCTATAAGTGTGTAAAATTTCACTTCAAAATTAGAAAATGACAAATGGGTGGATCTGTATTATGAATAGTACACAGTTTTCAAAAAAAATAATTTTTTGCCAAATTTTTCCGTTATATGCAGTCTAGAATAATACATGTCGGGTTGAAAATTTGCACGCGGTATATATCGACACTAGATTTTCTTCAACTCATTTGGCACACAACCCGTATCTCCGGCGCGTTTTCGTGATAACGGCCGAGATTTGATGTTGAATGCGCTGAATATTCAACTTGTTCAATGGAAAATATGGACCGTTCAATCGTGAAAATGGAACCTTCGACACTATTGGATTTTTCAAATTTTTTAAAACTCAAAACGCCGATTTAAAATTAAAAAAGGGATGTACGTGGAGCTGAGCAACGCGCACCTAAATCAAGTCTGAACGGTCCAGACTGGACCAGGCACAAAGGTTGTCGACAATCCCACGTGTAGAGTAATGGGATCAGAAATTGTTAAGACTTCCTAGTCGCCCAGTCGTGCAATCACGTGATCAACTTGGCAATCCGCACAACTACTCCTGAACGAAGGGGACTTGTCTGCCTTTCCCTTCCCTCTCCCGTCTCAGAGGCGAAAAAGGCGATTTTTGGGCGCTCCTTGCCGAACCACCGCGTCCGCGCCGCGGGGACGCGGGATTCCTCCCCTCCGTCGGCCGCTTCGGCGGCGGGAGGGTGGGGGATCCCCGTCCCGGGCCTGTACATACGGGAGGTTAGGGTTGAGGCCCCGTCGACGGCGCCGTGGAGGAAGGGGTGCGGGCGGTGGTGTTTTGGGTGTCGCGGCGATCTTCTCCGGCGGCGGGGCTCTGCGGGGCCGGCCGTCGTCGCGCGCGACGGGTAGCGGCTCGAGGCCCGGCGTGGCGATCGAGCCCGTCTTCTCCCGTCAGATCTGGGACGGCGGATCTGGCGGCAGGAGAGGAGGATCCAGGGCGGCGCCTCTGCTGGCGCGTGGCGAGGCGGTGGTGGTCTGGGGCATGGCCCCCGGATCTGGAGCAGCGCGAGCTCGGGGGCCTCCCCCCCGATGTTTCCTTGGCGTTTCCCAAGCCCGGCTCCTCGGAGGCGGCGATTGATGCGGCTCTTCAACGCCTCGTGGCTAGGGGCTCGGTTGCTCCACGGTTGGGCGATCCTCGCGGCGGTGGTCTTCGTCGTCTCCGGCGTCGTCGAGCTCGTCTGCGGGTCGTTCCTGAGGTTGAGGAAGGTGGTGCCGAGGTGTGCTGCCCTCGGATCTCTCTGTTCCTCCGTGTATTTGCTTGTAGGGTTGATGTAATCATCTGCATATGAATACAAGTATGTGCATTATCAAAAAAAAAAAAAAACTTGGCAATCCGCCTCCTAAAAATAACTCGGCAATCGATCTACCATCGAGTGCTCATCCACCACTCCGACATCGGCATCAGCTACAGATGTGCTTTGTCTTGCATATATGAGCATCCTGTTGACGCGAGGAAGCCACGCTCCCTCGCTGACCGACACTGCAGGCAGTAGCTAGTCAAGCTAGGATCCATGGCGTGGAGCAGGGCAATCTTGGCCATGTGCCTCCTTGCCGCCGTCCTGTGCCCAGCCTTGTCGAGGCCAGCGCGGCCGTTAAGATCCTTCCCAGTCGACGTCAGTCGCCCTCGCCTCGCCGACGGCCTCTCCTACGACTTCCACGCGAACTCGTGCCCGAACCTACAGGACATCGTGTGGCCCATCGTGGAGAGCGCGGTCCTGGGCGAGATCGCCATCGCCGCCGGCCTCCTCCGCATCTTCTTCCACGACTGCTTCCCCCAGGGCTGCGACGCCTCCCTCCTGCTGAAGGGAGCCAACAGCGAGCTGGATCTGGCGCCGAACCTGACACTGCAGCCGCGGGCGTTGCAGCTCATCGAGGACGTCCGCGTCAAGGTGCACGCCGCCTGTGGCGCCACCGTGTCCTGCGCCGACATCATCGCCCTCGCCACCCGCGACGCCGTCTTCGTGGTACGTGCGCGCACGTCTCGTCGCTGCTAGCTGTGTTGTACAGCAAATTAAGACATCTAAAATGAAATTATGCAGGCCGGTGAAAGCGAAGTGTTCTACTTCTACGACATGCCGCTCGGCCGGTTCGACAGCCTGGCGCCGGCAAACAGCAGCGCCGTCTTCGACCTCCCGCAGCCCAGCTCCGACGCCAACACGCTCATCACCTCCTTTAAGACCCGCAACCTCGAGCCCATCGACCTCGTCGCGCTCTCCGGCGCGCACACCGTCGGGAAGGCGCACTGCAGCTCCTTCTCTGACCGCTTCTCCGAGGACAGCGACTTCGCCCGGAAGCTCGCCGCCAACTGCTCCAGCGACGCGAACCGGCTGCAGGACCTCGACGTCAGCACCCCCATCGTGTTCGACAACAGGTACTTCGGCAACCTGCTGGAGGGGAAGGGGGTGTTCACCTCCGACAAGGTGCTCGCCAGCGACGGGCGCACCGACTGGGCGGTCAAAGGCCTCGCCGAGAACAAATGGTGGTTCTACAGCCAGTTCCGTGACTCCCTCGTGAAGCTGAGCCAGTTCCAGCCCGGAGGAAACGTGGGAGAGATCCGCCGCAACAGCTGCTTCGCGACCAATGCACAGAGCAACCTCACCGCCGCCGCCGGTGACGACGAGGGGTTCGCGGCCTCTGCTTAGCTTCACTGCTTGCTGGCTGCCGACGATTTTGTTTACATTCCATGTATTAAGTGTTAGTTACTACTAGTGTACTATCTTCTGCCGTCCCATCCTGTGATCAAGATGGCTCGCCACACGTTTGAAATAAGGAATTTGCATCACATTGCTGTCCTTGGTAAAAAATCTCCGAAAGATAGATCTGCTATCCTTGGCATAGCGAGCTAGTGGAGTGGCGAATTTCGTGGAGTGGTAGTGGTTCACATTGTGGCATCACGTGCTACTGTCCGGCTGCTACACCACCTTCTCCACAGAAAATTGCAGCTAGCAATCCTTCGTGGGAGTTGTTGCGCCACAAACACAAAAATATATACTTTTTGCAGCTGACCGCAGATTTTTGCCTTATTTAGTTGCATCTGCCCAACTAACTCGTCCTGTGGTGTTTTCAGGACATAATAACAACCTGAGCAGCACTTCGCACAAAAGGAAAGCTCCAAAATCTAACAAATAATATGCTAAACTAATGATGGGGCCGGTTCCAAAATTTTACAAATACCTCTGGTACTGATTGGATGTCGTGTTTTTTCGCAAAATAAAATAAATTAAACCTGCGGCCTCTCCTCTCCATCAATATAGTCTTATCTATGTGATGCACACAACCATTTTTATCAATTATTATCGAACAAAGACATTTTTATCTTCATCCACAGCAACGTTTTCAACGGAAGATATGCAATTAACACATACGTTAAATTTGTCTCTAAGATATGAGATATGAAATTAACACATGCGATATCTCATATCCTTCGGCAGAATGGCAGTATGCAACACCCATACGATATGAAGTTAACACATACGATAAATTTGTCTTCATCCGAAGCAACGTTTTCAACAAAGATAAACTCCTTCAAGGAGTCTGATGAGAGACAAGAACTTGAGTAATACTGGTGCCGATCAAACCACTCTGCATCTTTTTTGGGACTGTCATTTTTCTCTAAATTGTTGGAGACAAATCTGTCAAGACAAGAACAGAGGGATGTCTGTAATTGATGAGTGTTCTTTTACCTTCAACTCCCTCCCTAAAGAAATTGCACTTGACATTGTCATTATGGGATGCTGGAATTTATGGATGCAAGGAAATGGCCTCATTTTGAATGCATGGTGTCAGACCCTCAATAATATCCTGGCGTCATCTGCTTAAAAAAAATCTTCAAGTGACGAGTTATTGTATTAAGACAAAGCATGCTGCTTGTCTGAAGCACGGGATTGATTCTGCTCTAACTTAGTTTCTTTATCATGTTAGAGAAAACCGGTGTTGGTTAGCTTCTCAAGCTTTTGTTTTGTTAGGCTTTGTAAATATTTTTGATTAATATATATGAAAATACACTATAGAACAATTGTTCTAAGGGTTTTGCCTAAAAAAATGACAAGAACTTGAGTAAAGAAACTGGCTTGGATGGATGACACTATTCATGAGTTTCGAGCCGGAAACAGATCTATGCAAAGTTGGCCACGTTGATCAGAGAAATAAAAGACATGGGCTATGTATCTAAGGCTCCATGACATGTCGGTTGTCGGATGAGCTTAAGGTGCAGTATCTGCATCAGCACAGCGAAAAATACTTGTGGCATTTGGTTTGATTACTCCGTCAGCAGAAGGATATTTAAGAATGTCGTACGTGTGTGCGCTGCGATCAAGTATGTATCTAAGGCCTCTTTGTCTGGACATATAACTGCTTTCCACATAAAAAAGCAGGCAAACGAATCAAAGGGTTTGACGGTGTGGTAGGCTTTTCCGGAAGCAACTCGTTTTCTTTCATACGGGAAAAAGCAACGTTTGGGGTGCTTCCCCAGCTTCCCCATGAGTCATAGGGGCATACACATTTGGTCATTTTTTTTGCTCCTAATTACTGAAAACTGCCACCTGAGGCCGAAACAAGAAAACCACATCTCAGCTCGAGCGTGAGGCCCCGCCCCGAGTCGTTTTCTTTTTTCCTTCGCCTGTCCCGCCACACAACCCCGCCGCCCCCGCCTTCCCCGCTGGCGACTAGTCCTCCGTGCTGCCGACGCTCTCATTAGCCGCCCGTCCTCTCGCCCCCGTTCCCCTCCATCGTCGACCGAGCCCATGTCCGTCGCCATCCTCTCGCCCCCGTTCTTCTCCGTCCTCGACCGAGCTCCCGTTCGCCGACGTCCTCTCGCCCCCGTTCCCCTTCATCCTCGACCGAGCTCGTCGTCCTCCACCGAGCTCACCGTGCTCGACATTCCTCCCGGCCGACCTTGCCCGCCTCCTTTCAGCTCGGTGAGAAAGATTATGTGATTTGATTTGGTCCTGTTAGTGTTGATACTAATAGTTGTCTAATTTATTATTATGTTTCTTTTGCAGTGGAAAATGTATGGATATGAAGTTTGAATATTTGAGTTAGCTAGTATAATGTAGTGGAAATGTATTTTGGACAAATATATGTTGGTAATGGTTATGTACGGATATGAAGTTTGACTTGAATTCTAGTGATACATTTACACATAAATTAACAACAGTACAACTTTTCATGACTGTAAGGGTGTTTCAGACAATTTCACAGTAGTTTATAGTCAGACAACTAACTGGGTTGCTAAAGACCTCCACTCAGAAAAGTAGCTTTCCCTGCACAGCAGCGCAACCAGTCTAAACAAAGAGGCCCTGAATCCACTGGAAGAGAGATAATATTGAGACATAGCAACAGGTTCCATAGGATGAAAGATGGGACGTGCTCATGCGGTGAATACTGGTGAGTTGTGACTGGTGATTGATGAGCTCCGTGTGTTTGGTTTAGTCTTAAGAAATGACTAGGGGAATAAGCGCAGACTTCGCTGCGCCCCGTGGGCTTGTTATATATAAATCTGTAGGAATTCTAAAGTGATTTTTTTTTTGCATTTTTCCCGGTGATATACATTCACAACGTATAAATAAAGAATTTGAATTAGAATGTTTAAATATGGTCGTAATTTAATTTTGAGTACGTCCGCTTCGAAGCTCGTTCAAATTCGGAAACCGTTGGAATTTTAGGAAGTCAACGGTTTTTACAAATGTTCGTATTTGAAAATGGTTGGAGTTAGAAAAATTATCATGAATTGAATTGTTTTCATGTTTGTAAAATGGTGAGGTTGGAAAGAATGCTATAAATTTAGGGAACTCAAATTTGAAATTCGGATTTGAATGCTCTAATACATTCGGTTTTTTTTCCGGACAAATTTGTCCAAATATCGACAAATACGGAGAAGTTCAAACATGTTTTTGTTGTTGTTGCTATTATATATTTCTTTGCATATTCGTACTGTGGTTATTTGTAAAAATGCTTCAATTTTTTTTTTAAATTTCTGACATGTGGGCCGAGGACGGCGTAGGCGTGACGTCAGCAGGGGAGAGCTCCAACGGCGGCGACGACCACGGCCGCCGGCACGCCGCCGCGTTTCCGGACGCGCGAGTAGGCGGCGTGGACGCGCGGGGTCGCGGGGCGCCTGGACTCGGCGGCGCCGCCAGCGTTTGGTCGCCGGAGCAGCGCCGGCGAGCGCCCGACGCAGCGGCGGATGGCGAGCGCGGCGGCGTCGTTTCCCGTGCGGCCGCGGCACCCCAGGACTCGATCTACGGCGAGGAGATGGAGGAAGAGGCGGCGGAGTGGCCCGTGGCCGGCGATTTGGACGGCGCCGCCGCGGCATCGGCGGCGACCACGGCGTCGCGCTGGGAGAGGAGAGCTCGATGGCGATTTTGCAGGTAAGCCCTGTCGTTGCGGGTAATTGCATTAAGGCCCCCCGCAGAGGAAAACGTGAAATGTATGCGAATAGGCAAAAGTGGGAGGTTTTTTTTAGAAAATGGCGCGGCGACCGGGTGGGAGACCGGCTGGGAGCCAGGCGACCGGCGGGTGACCGGGTGTACGTGGCGCCTCGTGATTGGACAAAAATCGACTGTGATCAGTGGCAGGTGTTTTGGGGACGACGTGGCCGAATCCCGGCCGTCCGTCGCGCGGATCGGATGGCCGTGGATTGCCAGCGACGTGGACGAATGAGGGGAAGCGGATCCTTCGGCCTTTTATATATAGTAGAATAGGTTTCTCGCCCAACATGGCCCTTTTGCTAGTAAGTACTAACTGATTTTCATTTGTTTAGCTTTTCCTTTGTTTATGCAAAACATTAGCTGTTTCAATATTTTAGTTTATCTTACAGTTGTAGAGTATGTACATTGTACAGTTACATGAACAATACAACTTCACTACAAGCAGGCTTCTCCCTTTTTTTTTTTTTTTGAGATGCATCTGGATTGGTACAGCTGTAATATCTAAACTTTAACACACCAACTCACACCACACACACGCACTCAACACCACACACACCTTAGTGTGCAAGCTAAGACCTACAGATCTATACAAATCCCACGCGTTTTGTGACTCCTATCGCTGTGGCTCGAACGCGTGCTGAGAGAGGCCAGCAAAGAATAATACACCGTCCCTAATGAACAGTGCAGCTACAGCATTCTATGAACAGAGTTGCTACAGTATGAGCACTGTTCACTAGGAACAGTGCCGCAGGTGAGGCACCTGGAAATTCGCTCCAAAGGGAGTCGAACCCGGGCGGGGAAGGTAGGCCAATGCCGCGTCTCGCCACTGAGCTACGCTCAGTCCTCAGGCTTCTCCCTTTTTGTGTCCATAGTTGCATAACTTCTGTATTTTCTTAGTTGGCCTGGTTAGAGTAGCAAATGCATTCATCTAATTCCCACATGAACTTACAGTTTGCTTCTCATAGGCCAGATGCAAGTATGTGCTAAGATCGAGGGTGATCAACTAGCAAATCCATACACATGATAAAGGAAAAAAAACATCACATCTGAAAGCTTCAACCATTTGAATCCATGGCCACATGTGACACCTAATACAAAAGTCATACGTAACAATAGCCGAGCTGATTGATTACATACTTCGGGTCAAATGAACATACAAATTATACAAGCTAATTATTCATATTGCAACAGCCAGTACACAGCAAGAGAGATAGACCGCCCACTTCAGCTAATTCAAAATTGCCAAGTCCCAACATAAAAAGGGTAGGGCCCTGGGCTATTCAATCAACTGACGAGATTGAAGTGCATGAGAAACCTAAACCAGAACTTGTCTCATTCCATCCTTCGCAGTTCTGGTGGAAGCCGCACACCATGCAACTCTGGATTCAATCCAGTAAGATCTTGGATGTTCATCAATTCCTCCCTGCTGTATTTTATCCTTTCATCTGTTTAAATAAAAAGGGCAACATGCAAACTTAATGTCATACTACATTAAAGAAGGCATAACTTGCACTGAGATTGTCTTCCTTCCAACTGAAAGAGAATAAACGACAGTGAAGTTATAGCACCCTTACCTACGAAAAAGATACCAGAAAGCCTGCTAGGATCAGCCGAAATGTTAACAGATTTTGCTTTTGCCTGTTGAAGTTGCCTGGACTTGTGAACTTGCGACGTACCACCACGATTTGGTTGAAGTTCCTGCACTAGTTCATGTCTCACCTCAATCACTGGATGATGCCTACGAAATGTTGAGATGGCATCTCCTGTTAAGATCCAACAGCCGCTTAAATCCAACACACGTAGCTGGGCAGGGGGCACAAATTGCAGAAGACCAGAGTTTGACAATACATTCCCACAGAAACCAAGATGTATCAAGTTTGAGGCAGAAGACAAGGCATGCAAGGCGGGATCAGACAGGAAATCACTTTTTAGGTACAAATATTTCAGTGCTCTAAAGGATGCTAGGGGAGGTATAACTTTATCTGACAGTTTTGTATCCTCCAGATAAAGACTTTCGAGGTATATGAGATGCTCAAGTGGAGGCATAGACAGTATTTTCTCTGAGTTCGCTTCCACTCGAGTGAATCCTGTCATGTGATAGAATTCAGTATCTCCAAGAGAAAGCATGTTGAATTAATCAATAGAAAGAAATAGACGAAAAAAAATATACCAACCTTGGATACTTGTGTGACTTAGATCTATCACTCTCAATAAAGGCATCGTGCTGATGTATAATAAAGCAGAATCATCAATTTTTGTATAAGCTAAGGACAGTGAGGACAGATTTGGAACTGTTCCTGCCAAAATGCATACTGCCTGAGAGGTTATTCCAGTATTCTTCAGGCTTAGATATCTCAGGTTCATTCCAATATTTGCAACATACTGGATTGCATCATCAGTGATTCTGCTCAAGCTAAGGTCCAAATGCTCTAGACTTTTCATCTTTAGCAAGATAGTTAGGTTGCTTAAAGAACAACCGGACATGTCCAAGAATGAAAATGAGCTTGCTTCGATGCTAGAGAACACTTCATCAATGTTACCAAATGAGGCTGCAGAGGCAGTGAACTTTTCCAGAGGAATGTGAACTTCAGGATCCACACCGCAAATAGAATTAATTGTACAGTTGCTCATATTAAGACACCGCATGTTTGGAAGAGGTGGTAAACGAGTCACATGCGTCCAAGAAATATTTAGGAATCTCAATCTTGTAAACGCATTAAGGACGGAAGCTCCCTCGTTAGTAATTTCAGTACCCCATATATCAAGGTGCTCAAGTTGTGTCAGTACCTAGAGCAGTAAGCCAGTAACAAGTATAAGTAATTAACACTCCATTACACATCATTCGAAAAAAAATCGAGCAAGGCATACTGATAAATGTACATAGACCATCCGAAGCGAAAACGTAAAGACCATAACATAAGACAAAGTTTACATGGGACAATTTGTACATTCGATAATGAAATTAAATGTTTATTCATCCTGAGACTACATACCTGTAATGACAATAATGCTTTGTCTGTCATATGAATTCCTCCCAATTCTAGCAAATGTAAGTTTTTCAGTGCAGACAAAAGGATCACCCCGTTGTCAGTCAATCCAGTGTCAGATAAGTGTAACTTCTCTAAGCAAACAATGGAGACTATATGTTTGATGCCGGCGTCTGATATCCTTGGGCATCTCGACAAGTCCAATTCTTTTAATGTACTCATGCCTGGAGCATCACAAGATTTTTTTTCATAAAACTAGTTAGATATTTAATTTCTTCGACCAAACAAGTCGCGTTTGGAAACTGTGGACTGGAAACTATGGTTCAATCGTAATAGAAACAAGCTTGAGAGTTATACCGGAGAGTGCCCAGACGGCAGCGTTGTTGACGTTCTTGCAGTCCGCCATCTTGAGGGCCGTCAGGTACCGGAATGCACCCAGGTAAGCCAGCCACTCCGCATCCACGGCGATGTTGCCGCTCAAGTCGACCTCCTCCACGGAGCACCGGAAAACCCTGCGTACGCGAGCACGATTTATTCACACAGAGCAGGAAGCAACAGATCCAAGAAAGATACGGCGCAAATCAGGGCTCATGGTAGAAGAAAAAAAGAAAACATTGTGCAAGCTCAGGCGTGTCGAGGCGGAGAAGGAAGGTGGGGGCGTTTACTCGAGGAGGGACGGAAACAGGAGGCGGCGGGCGGCAAGGCGGCGGAGGAGCGCGTCAGCCAGCTGCCCGGGGAGGCGCTCCAGGGACCGGCGCTGGCGGCGCCAGGCCTCTACGGTGGCTGGGCCGCGCGCCGCTGCGTCGATACAGCGGTCGACCAGCCGCATCTCGCCGGCGTTTCCGGCGGAGACGGAAGCGGATGCAGCTGCCATGGGTTGGACCGCGTGACAAGTCAGGCGTTGTGGTCTGATTATCTGAACGGCTGAGCCGCCGCTTTGACGGGAGGGAGGAAATGACGAGATCTCAGGTCAGGTCTGTTAGTATTTCAAGTCATTGGCTACTTTTTTTTTTTTGCATGGTAGTCATTGGCTACTTTTTTTTTGACACATCCAACTCCCACATATATTCACCAAACATCCACATACAAAGTACATAGATCAAAGAACAACGAAGAACAACAATACGAGGAGGGATCCGAGCCAGAAACGAGAGCCGCAGCTCCACCGGCGATGGAGACGAAGGCCAGCAACCAACTTACCACTGCCTGGGCACATTCAAACCCTTGAGAGACGTCGCCGTGACTGCCCGCCGCGCCGCGCCGGGCCTCTTGTCGATGAACGCGTCGGGCAGGCGCCCCCCTGGCACCGCTTCCCCGCCTTGCCTCAGCCGCCATCGAAACCGCCGCTGGAAGAAGCTGAAGAACCCGCCCCGCCCTGGACGAGCGAGACAACTCCCGCGCCGCCGCACCGCAGCAGCAGGAGAAGGAGGCCGCGCACGGCAGATCCAAAGATCTGCGAGCACGGCGAGGACGACGCCCGCGCAACGAGACTCCACCGGAGCTCCACTGCCGGAGGGGAAGGACGCCGACACCAAAGATCCACCGACCGCACCACCGCCCCCACAGCGCCGCCGGCGGAAGCCCCCACACCCCTACTCTATATACACAGAGGGATCCGGGGATCCCCCACCCACCCGCCGCCGGAGCGGACGGGGGGCGAGAGATCCCGCGGATCCGCGGCGGCGAGAGCGCGGTGACGGGCGAGTCCAAGAAATCGCCTTCGCTGCCCTGTAGCAGGAAGGAGGGGAAAGTGCGTCCAGTGACGAGGGGGATTAGTCATTGGCTACTTGTATGCCAAGTTTTGTACTGGCCGATCAGTAAAAATTTCGCTTTACTTTTTTTTACATGGAACACACGTATTCCATTAATCTAGCCAATCCCAAATATATAAGAGGAATAAAATTATAAGAGTCGGCCGGCTCAAGTCTCTTATATTTACTCTTACGCGACATCACTCCCTATAATTACTTCCTTTTCTCCTATCCGTTGATGCCGCCCCGATGACCGGAAAATGAAACCGCTCAACAACCTCGCAACTCCGACAACCTTCGTCGGCACCAGAATCTCGACGGCAACAAGGTGCCACAATTTGCCTCCGCCGCATGACGTTGTTCAAGAGTATGCCCCGACGGAGGCATTCGACACATAGCAGCAGCAAACAATTCAAATTTGAGGTATCAGTTAGATCCCGTCACCATTAGAGTAGGCAGATTTTACTAATTTAAGTTTACTCCACCATTTATTCTTCAGTGGACCGTCCACTTAGTCGTTGTCCTAACATTGATGCCAATGAAATGGCAGGGCGGACAGCATATCCTCGTACAAATCATGTATCCCACCAAGTACCCGCAGTCGTCCACAGATCCCACAGTCCTCGGAGACCTCGTTGAACCCACCATCTCTCGGAGTCATGTGCGTCTACTTCAAAGCGCCACGCGAACTCAACCCGACGCTGCGGGTGGGCAAATCTTCGGTTGACGAAAATTTTGTTAAAGCAATATAAGTCGTTCTTGTGCCTTAACGAACGACGAACCTCACTAGCTTCCATGCATAGATAACAATAGAATTTCAGCCGAAACGTGTGCATACACATACACATAAGCAAGGTCCATAACACGATGTATGTGTAATGTCCCAAGTGTGTTCCTCACATTAACAGCTTCACCCCATAATATGGTAAACTCATCGGTTAGAGACGTGCATGTATTGGCCGGTGACGTGTCACGCGATAGAGCATCCATTGCATATACCCTATAAACTCACGTTCTAAGAGCATCTCTAGGAGTGATCAAGCCGCCGAACCAAAAAATAACCGTCGTTTTTGGTTTGCGCGGTCTGAAGGTTCTGCGTTTCCGCGGCCGAACCAAGAGTGCCCTGAAAAGTTAGAAAGCAGTTGGCGGGAGGGACATTTCAGCCTCGCGCGAGTTCGTTCCTCTCTCCCCACCGAGTCGCCGCCGTAGCCGCGCGCCTGCCGCCCTCAATTTCGGCCGTTTCCCAGCCACATTTGCTGGCGGAAAGCCGCCACCGAGCCGTCGCCGCCCCGGATCCACCTTGCCTGCCGTTTCGGGAGCCGCCAGCACCGTCCCCGGCCGAATATCCACAACCGCCCTGGATCCGTCGATGAGTGATTTTCCTGTCGATTTCTTCTCATACTCCGATGGATTTGGTGTTTACTAGTCTTCCTGGTGCATTTTAGATGGATTTGAGCCCGTGCGAGCAATTTTCGCTCGAGGAATCGTTTGTAGGTCCGACGACTCGTATGTGGAGATGTTGCTCGCCAACCACCGACAGCAAATGGTGGTGGTGCTTCTTGTCGTGAAGGAGCTTGAGATAGAAGAAGAAGAGCGAGGATTCACCGTCGGCCGCCTTTGCATTCCCCGGAACTGTTTCTACAGCAACGAGCTGCTCATGCCAGACTACTTTGCCAAGATACCCACCTATCTGGCTCACATCTTCCGACCAAGGTACCGATTGCGCCGATCCCTCATCGTGAAAATAGTAGAAGCTTGCGAGGCCAATTGTCGCTACTTTACTCGCCAAAGGAATGCAACGGGTTTGATTGGGTTTAGCGCATATCAGAAGATATCCGCATGGATGAGGGTGATTGCCTATGGCATTCCGGCTGACTACACCGATTAGTATCTTCGCATTGGCGAGGATATTACAATCGAGTCAGTACGCATGTTCGCTAAAGTGATAATCCGTCTCTTTGGTCCTGTTTATCTTAGTGCACCGAATAAAGAAGACACGATGAGGTTGATGGCACAAAATGAGGCTCGTACTTGGTTGGGCATGCTAGGTAATACTGATTGTATGCATTGATTGTATGCATCGGAATTGGAAAAACTTCCCAAAGGCATGGCATGGGCAATATTGTGGGAAGGGTGGTGATGCAACAATTGTGCTTGAGGCAGTTGCATCCGAGGATTTGTGGATTTGGCATTGCTTTTTTGTTTATCGGGCACACTCGATTATATCAATGTATTGCAGAGGTAACATTTATTTGCGAAGCTAGCTAGTGGTGATGCTCCGACTTGCAACTACACTGTCAATGGGCATGATTACACAAAAGGGTACTATCTTGCCGATGATATCTACCTTGCTTGGTCTACATTTGTAAAGACCATCTCAACTCCTAGGAATAGGAAGGAGGCTGAATTTGCCAAGGCACAAGAGGGATGCCGAAAAGTGAAGGGTTCGTAGTATAGGAAACAAAAAACTTCCTACGGTAAGAACAACCAAACTACCAAGATCTAATCTAGTGGATCCAAGCAACGGGTAGAACCAAGTTCTAGAAGGACTAACCCTCGAAGACCAAAAATGTTACGAGCTCAAATATCGTGGATGATGTAGTCGTACACTTGCCGATCTCAAGATCGTGAAGATGAACGCTGCAAGCGTGCAACGCCTCAGTACTCGGTCACACGTACAACTTGACGACGACCACCGTTCCCTCGATCCAGCGGGGCAGCGAAAGTAGAATATCCACCGGAAACTCCAACATCACGACACCGTGATGTGGTGGAGAAACTAAACGGTCATGGCTTTGCCAAGCGGATGACCAAGAGGTGGAGCAGCGGGAGGAGGGAGAGGGAGATCACAACAAGTGTATGGGGAAGAGGGAGCTCCACACCTCTATATATAGGAGGGGGGAGGCAGCCACCAAGAGGTGGTGCCACCCAAGCAATGGTGCCCCCACCTCTTCCCTCATCATGTGAGTGGAGTCTCCACTCACACCCATTTAATCTCCACCCAAAAATCTCAAGGGTTATTTCCTTTAAATAAATAAAACATTTTTATTTTTTTATTTTAATATTTGTTACTTCCATTAACAAACATTAACACATAACCCCTTGATCTATTTGTTAATTCTATTAACAAACATTTCACAATTATCCCCTTGAACTATTTCAATATTACACGAAACAATTTTGGTGCTGTCCAAACTTTTCTCCAATATTCTGTATCTACTCAAAAGCGTCGGCAAACCTTAAGTGTGTCACCCTACGGTTCATGAATAATGCAGACATGATCAAGACACCTCTCTGATCAATAGTCAACAGCGGGACCTGGACATCCATATTGACTCCTACATATTCACCCTAGTTCGATCTCGTTACCGACAAGTACTCTTTACTCGTTCCGTGATATAACATCCTTATGACCTAGTCACGTGCCTACAAGCGGTGTCGATGTGACATCACCGAGAGGGCCCAGAGTATATCTCTCCGACATTTGGATGGAAAAATCCCACTCTTGATCCATGAGCCTCAACTAATACTTTCAGAGTACCCAACGCCACCTTTATAGCCACCCTTTCACGGTGTGACGTTTGATGTCATCAAAGCAATCATCCGGTGTAAGTGATTGACATGATCTCATGGTCTAAGGATTAGAGTTACTTCGTATGTGATTGATATAACAATGCAAACTTAATGACTTGATCGTATTGCTATATCTACTTTGGGTGTATGTTCATCACATCATTCTCCTAATTTTTTGATCCCGTTATTAACAACATCCAATGTTCATGATCAGGAAACCTTGATCATCAGTTAATCAACGAGAGGCGTTACTAGAAACTCTTACTTGTTTATTAGTCACACATGTATTAATGTTTCCGATTAATACAATCTAGCATGAGAAATAAACATTTATCATAAATGTAGAATATGAGAATAACCACTTTATAATTGCCTCTCGGGCATATTCCTTTCAGAAAGGATATTGAGCGAGCATTTGGTGTTTTGCAATCTAGGTTTGCCATTGTTCGAGGTCCTGCTCGTTTTTGGAAAAAAAAACCTCAAGTGCATAATGACATGTTGTGTGATTCTTCACAATATGATCGTCGAGGATGAGAGGGACTTGGACTTGGATATGGTCTACAACAATGTTGGTAGCCATGTGAAGCTGGCTAGAAACCCATATCACATTCAAGCATTCCTTCAGACTTACCAGGATATTGAGGATGCCAACACCCACACCCAGCTTCAGAAAGATCTCGTTGAGCACCTCTGGCGGAGGAATGGGCAGAGGAATGGGCAGTAATCTGCCACTTTTATTCATTTTATTCATGTGTGCTTTGAACCATTATTTGCATTCGGCTTGTGTTGAATTATTGTTTATTTAATTTATTTGGTTTCTAATTTAAACCATTATTGTAATTTGGATTAAGTTGTATTATACAATAAACAATATTGTTACTTTATATTGGTTTTATATGTCTAATCAAATGATGCATATGTGTTGAAATGCTGAAAAAATCAAGTGTTTTACGGGCTGGAAACAGCTGCGGCAGAACAGAAACCGAAAGCCGAGCGGTTTATGCGGGGAGCAGGGATAAGGGCAGGGACATGGCACCGGCCGAAAACCGTAGAAACCGGGACGATGTTGGTTTATGCAGGGAGCATGGATAAGGGCAGGGACGGGTCGGACGACGGGGGCGGTATAGCAGCGGAAACCAGTCTCCATGTACGGCGGGACTCGGCCCACAGCAGGAGACCGGGAGGCGGTGGACGGCGCATAGGGAAGGTATAAGAGAAAGAAATTGCGACTGGCGGCTCTACCCTTCCTCCATGGGCACGGACGCACGACCATGACCCTATGGTGTGACCGCTGGTGCGAGCCAATCCAGATCGAGCCCAACTCCCCTCCCAATCTAGCGCTCAACGGCGTCACGCATGACATCGATGGTGGGCGGCAGGAGTGGCGCACGGGGGGTGACCTGCCGCGCAGCCCTCTTCGAACAAAGAAGAAACTCGGTCACCGGGGAAGGAAGGGTGTTTTTGCAAAGTCCAAGGGCGAAGCCGTTAGACTAAAAAAGGACGGAGTGCTGATTTCCAATATTTGTAGGGACTAAATTTTAAAAAACACACGACATACCATAGCACGGTCTTATAGTGGAGACTATAATTGCATGTCTTTTACTATCTTATGTTTTGAGTATTCTTGATGAAATTATATGGTGGAGACGTGTCTTGCATGTGCATTATTACTAGTTAATTAAAAGGGAAGAAACGAGTTCCTTAGCGCCAAATAAAATAAGCTAAAGAGAAAACTAGTCAGGCTCAGGGCCTGGTTCATTTGCGTCGTCAAACATCTAGTGCAAAACCTAGGGTGACGAATATCAGTCTTGTAGGATAAAGTGTTAAACGTTAGGCTTGTATCTATCGTGTTGTTTCTGTTGTAACAAAGTTCAGTAAGATATAAACTGAACCTAGATATTTCAGAGCTCTTTCGTAGCTTCCAAGTTTGTAACCTCCTGTTGTAATCTGGTCATTTCCGACCCCCTATATTAACACGGAACCGAGCCGAGTCCAAGGCATCGTTCAATCCAATCTATCCACCAGTTTTCACATGGTATCAAAGCTTGCCCTCAGCACGTCCATGGCGAGCCCCGACGCATCCTCGTCTCGCATTGGCGGGAACCCTTTCGGTCAAGGAGTGACCGAGAGGTTGACGAAGGGCTACCACACCTTGTGGAAAGCCCAGGTACTCTCTGCGATCAGAGGAGCCCAGATGGAGGACTTCCTCGATATCAAGATCGACGCGCCGGAGAAGCAAGTCTCGGTGACCAAAGGCACCGATACGGTCAAGGAACCGAACCCTGCTTATGGTATTTGGATCGCACAGGACCAACATGTCCTTAGTTTTTTTCTGACCACTTTGTCTCGTGAGATCGGTCAGTAGGTCCACAACAACACCAGATCGGCGGTGATGTGGGCGGCCGTTGAGGGCATTTTCATGCCCAGAGCCACGCCAAGACCGTGAACCTGCGCATCAGTCTTGCCAACTCCTAGAAGGGGAAAAGAGCATGGCCGAGCACTTCAACAAGATCCGCTCTCTTGCGGATGAGATGGAAGCAGCCAGCAAGAAGCTGGACGAGGAGGACGTGGTCTCCTACATCCCAGCAGGCCTCGACTCCGACTACAACGCGATCGTCGCTGCCATATGCTCCCGCGAGGAACCTGTCACCCTCGCGGAGCTGTACTCCTAGCTGCTCTCCTTTGAGATGCGGCTGGATCTCCTTCAAGGCGGCTCACAGTCATCCGTCAACGTCGCTACACGCGGCGGCCGTGGTGGCGGAGGACCAGGACGCGGCTACGGTGGTGGCCGTGGTGGTGGCTTTTGGCCACCACAAGGACGCGAAAATGGTGGCGGCCACGGCAACTACGGCAAGTACTCCAACAACTACAACAACCACGTCGGTCAAAACCGCAACGGCGACAATGGCTCCAAGCCACGCTGCCAGCTTTGTGGCAAGATTGGCCACACGGTTGGGAAGTGCTGGGAGAGATTCAACCCGGACTTTGTCCCTGTCCAGCAAGTTCAAGAGAAGAGCGTTGCTGCTGCATCCACCTATTACGGAGTCGACACCAACTGGCACATCGACTCCGGTGCCACCGACCACATCACAATTAAGTGACCTCAACAAGCTGACGATCCGCGACAAGTACAACGGCAACGAGTAGGTTCACACTGCCAGTGGTTCAGGTATGGACATCGCCCATATTGGTCATTCAGCTATTCGTACCCCTGATCAAAATTTCTACTTAAATAACATTCTCCATGTTCTTGCGGCAAACAAGAGTTTGCTTTCCGCTCATCGTCTTGCATATGATAATAATGCCTTTGTGGAAATTCACCCATCTTCCTTTTTTATCAAGGATCGGGCAACGAAGAAAACCCTTCTTCAAGGCCCATGTAGAATAGGTCTTTATCCACTTTCGTCCAGTTCATTTAGTTCAAGCAAGCACGTCCATGGTGTCACCAAACTGTCTTGGGAGAGGTGGCATGCCCGTCTAGGTCATCCGTCATCAGTCATAGTCAATAAAGTGCTAAGCCAAACTAAACTTCCTTGTTCTAGTTTGTCAAGTAATGACTCGTGTGTGATGCATGTCAAGAAGGCAAGAGTCGTTAGTGAATCGAGTGCTCCTTTCGAGCTTATTTTTTCAGATGTTTGGGGTCCTGCAATTGAGTCTGTTGGACGAAAGAAATACTATGTTAGTTTCATTTCATTGATGATTTCAGCAAGTTTACATGGATATATTTGCTTAAAAAATAATCTTATGTGTTTAAAAAAATTCACGATTTTCAGAATCTAGTTGAGTGCCAGTTCAATCAAAAATCCTTGCTATGCAAACCGATTGGGGAGGCGAGTATTAGCATCTCAATTCCTTTTTTTTACCAAAGTTGGTATTTCACATCACGTTTCATGCCCTTATGCTCATCAACAAAACGGTTCGGCCGAAAGAAAACATCGCCATATTGTCGAAGTAGGGCTTTCTCTTCTTGCTCATTCCTACATGCCATTAAAATTTTGGGATGAAGCTTTTATTTCTGCCACATACCTTATGAATCGCACACCTAGTCACCTTCTTAATTTTGCCACTCCGTTGGAACTCCCCTATCATGAAAAACCACACTATGAGTCCCGTCGTGTTTTTGGGTGTGCTTGTTGGCCAAATCTTTGACCCTATAACTCTCGAAAATTAGAGTTTCGTTCTAAGCAATGTGCTTTTCTTGGGTATAGTAACCTTCATAAGGGATTTAAATGTCTTGATATTCCTAAGGGTCGAATCTACATATCACGTGATGTTGTTTTTTATGAGGAGGGTTTTCCCTTCTCCACCCTAAACCCCCATGCCGACGCCAAACTCAGATCTGAAATCCTCCTTTTGTTTGATCAAGGGCGGAAAATGTTGTTGATCATTGTTCGGATGATGCTCCTAATTTTTCTGAACCTAACTGTGCAAAAAGTGTGCAAAAATATGTTTGTTTTCAGCGAGAAGAGACACACACAAGACACGGAGAAGATTCCCCTGGCCGTGCTGATCCCGAGAGATCACAGAACGGAACTCTAGGGCGATCTGCGCCGGGATCTGCGCGGTCGGACACGTGGCAGTTCCTCACAGGCGCGGGCGGGGGAGAAAATGCGTCCCCGCACGGTTCTTCAGGCGGCTCGAGGTCGCCACACGCCTCGAGCGGCTCCACGGCTGCCAGGCGGAGCGAGCAGACTGCCGGGCCAGGTGCGTGTCCCGGCTCTGGAGCTGAACCTGACTCGCCTTTCCACATGGCAGGCGCTGATAGGATGGGGGAGGAGCCCTTGTCTGCGTCGGCTAATGATGAGGATCCCGGTTCTGATTCTCCTGGATCGTCGGTGGCATCTGAATCCGTAGCTCCAGTTGCACCGTCCAGAAGGCATACACGTCACAAAGTGGTATATTCTGCCCTTTTATTCCTAAAGATGGTACAATTCGGTATGAAGGTTCAACTACAACTGGTGAACCTGAGAATTTGCATGAAGCGTTAGGCGATAGTAATTGGTAAAATGCCATGGATATTGAGTATGATGCATTAGAAAAAAATAAGACATGGCATCTAGTTTCACCTAGTCAAGGGAAAAACATTATAGATTGTAAATGGGTTTATAAAATCAAAAGAAAACCTGATGGCACCATAGATAGGTATAAGGCTAGGCTAGTAGAAAAAGGCTTTAAGCAACAATATGGCATCGATTATGAGGACACCTTTAGTCCTGTTGTAAAAGCAGCCACTATCAGACTGGTGTTGTCTATTGCTGTCTCCAGGGGATGGAGTCTTCGCCAATTGGACGTACAGAATGCGTTTCTTCACGGCGTTCTTGAGGAAGAAGTCTACATGCGGCAGCCCCCAGGATATGAGGACAAGAACATGCCGCGTCATGTGTGTCGGACCAGTGGAAACTAGGGTACCACGGCCCGTGTGCCTTTTGCCCAGAAGACTACGCGTAGAAGACCAAGTCAAGCCAACAGTCAAAGGAGCACGACATGTGCCCCAGAGCCTCACGAAATAACGGTTCACTGAGGCCCCCGGCCTCGAGAGGCCAAGATAGCAGCCAGCCAAGCCTGCTCAAGAACCAGCCTCGCGAGGCTACTCTGGCGAGGGAAGCATCCGCGCCAGGCCTCGTGCGGGAGAAGACAAGCAACTGTACACCCGTGACTCTACGTCAGTGACCATGCGCATCTGCGTCTCCTTCAGAGTGATGCGCGCGCCTGCGCCCCGCCGCAGAGCGTGCCGGCCAAAGCTTTCCTCTTTGGTGATTAAAGGACGCCGACCATCCACGACAAGCAAAGCGAAGCCCAAGACCTTCCACTTTGGTGCAAGACAGCCGGACCGACGCTACGCGCCACCGCATGCGTCACCGACAAGTCCTTGCGACTGCGCCATGCACGGTGGCTTTAGCTGTGCTAGGGCAGTAGGCCGGTACCCTCATTTGGTGCTATGTGGCAACTCTTCCCGCCAACTCCTTTGGGGGAAGAGGACCGGAGCACTATAAAAGGGGCCGCGCCACAACCTTAGCAAGGATCGATCCCCGATTTAACTACAAGTTCATGTACTGTAACCGCTACAAGCAGTGCAATCCCAGACAAGTAGGAGTAGGGTTTTACACCATCACGGTGGCCTGAACCTGGGTAAACCGCTGTGTCTCCTTGCCGCTTGTGTGTGTCTTCACCGAGGTCTTCGAATGTTTCATCGAGTGCGTGTTTCGGTCCCTTGTGTTCAAACTCACTACCCCGTGGGACTTTTCCACGACAATGTGTGTAGGTTGGACAAAGCATTGTATGGTTTGAAGCAGGCCCCAAGAGCATGGTATTCCAGGTTAAGTGCAAAGTTACAACAACTTGGTTTCATACCATCCAAAGGAGATGCGACACTCTTCTTTTATAAGAAGGGAGGGGTCACCATTTTTATGCTTATATATGTTGGTGATATAATTGTTGCTAGCTCATGCCAGGAGGCAACTATTGCTTTGCTCAGTGATCTGAGAAAAGATTTCGCACTAAAGGATTTGGGTGACCTCAGCTATTTCCTTGGTATTGAAGTTAAAACAGTTGGTGATGGTGTTTTGCTAACTCAAGAGAAATATGCCACAGATGTGCTGACACGTGTAGGGATGAAGGGGTGTAAACCGTCAAGTACTCCTATCTCCACTACAGAAAAGCTGTCCTGAAGACTCAACTCGGTATAGGAGAATTGTTGGAGCTTTGCAATATCTTACTTTGACTCTGCCTGATATTTCATTTTCTGTTAACAAAGTTTGTCAGTTCTTGCATGCTCCTACCTCTTTGCATTGGACATCTGTGAAAAGAATTTTGAGGTATCTCAGAGGGACTACGGCTACTGGTCTCAAGATCAGCAAGTCATCATCTTCATTTGTGAGTGCTTTTTCGGATGCGGATTGGGCAGGATGCCCTGATGACAGAAGGTCCACAGGTGGCTTTGCTGTGTTCTTTGGTTCTAACCTTATATCCTGGACTGCAAGGAAGCAAGCCACAATGTCACGGTCAAGCACAGAAGGTGAATATAAGTCGTTGGCAAATGCTACGGCTGAGGTAATATGGGTGGAGTCCCTGCTTGATGAACTTGGTGTCAGTCATCCTGAAACTGCATGTTTATGGTGTGATAATTTAGGCACAACTTACCTTTCTGCAAATCCCGTGTTCCATGCGAGAACAAAGCATATCGAGATTGTTTTTTCATTTTGTGATAGAAAGGGTTGCACAGAAACTGTTGGATATACACTTTATACCAACTGGTGATCAAGTAGCAGATGGGTTTACTAAACCATTGCAAGTTCGACAGCTACAAGCTTTCAAGAATAATCTCAACTTGGAGACGTTGAGATTAATGGAGGGTGTTAAACGATAGGCTTGTATCTATCGTTTTGTTTCTGTTGTAACAAAGTTCAGTAAGATATAAACTGAACCTAGATATTTCGGGGCTCTTTCATAGCTTCCTAGTTTGTAACCTCCTGTTGTAATCTGGTCGTTACCGACCCCCTATATTAACACGGAACCGAGCTGAGTCCAAGGCATCGTTCAATCCAATCTATCCATCAGTTTTCACATAAAGTGGTACTCTTGATATACTCTCTCCGGTCCAGAAAATGGGTCGCTGAAATTGAACTGCATAGTAGAATTTCTCCCGACACCCTTTTTAGTATCGGAGGTAGTATAAAAGCTGTTGTTGGGAGTTGGAACACCAGACGGTTGCGTTCTACCGCTGTCAGCTGATTAGCATTAAGGGTGAGGCGTGGTCATTCCACCAATCCTTGACGACACAAGTGTGTGCTTTTATGGAGCTTGGAGCGAGATAATTGCGGGGATGTGAGCCGATCAGCCAAACATGCGCCGCGGGAGAATGGGCAGTGCATGATAAGATGAAGAGTAATTACCCACCGGTTTCTGATCACAAAGATGACAGCGCTGACTGTGCGGCCTTTTTTTGAGAAATACTCCTTAGAAGAGAGAGAGAAACTGTGAGCGAGAGGTCTACTTTTTTCTCTATTTTGTGCAGACAAGTGATAAAGAGAAATTGTGTGTGAGAGCGCGCCTTTTATTCATTCTCGTAGGCGAGAGAGGGAGAGGGCGTGAGGAAAGCGAGAGCTTTTGTTTTGAGGAAAGACCGAAAGGGAAGCTTGTGATAGAGACTGAGCATGTGTGAAGATTTCTACCTGAACCCGGCCGTACGACGTGCATGCATGCATGCGTCTGCCCCGTCCGTCTCTCGCAAGTAGGACATTCCCATTTTCGGCATGTTTGGCTTCTTGAGGAACGCGAGGACGTACGAGTTCCATTGGCGGAGCTTGCTAGCTAAGACAGCCCGGGCAAAGCAAGCCGACCCCATGAAGACCAGCCACGAAAAGCTTCACTGCTTGCTAAATTTCTGATAGAGATTCTCTGGCTGAGCCACTGACGGGATCCATGGCCATTGCCTGCTGGTTTTGATAGCCGGCGCCATCCTCTGGTTCACGCATATCTCTATGAAGAAGAAGGTGAACATTCATAAGTACGCCATGGGCAAGCTGCGTGATCAGCCGGTCGGAATCATCGTCTTTGCCGCTATCATGGCCACTCTAGGTGTGATGTCAACTCGGCCGGCTATATCTTTGAATAGATTCATGGTTATTGCTGTTTGTCACCTGGATTGTGAAGTGAATTTGTTCCTCCTGTAAGTCAATTTCTCAGCTGGTTTCCGAGCCCTGATCTGAGCAATAGATCAGCTGGTGGAGAACAGCCCCGGATACAAGATGACCACGGAGCAGCTGATATGGTTGTACTGCAACATGGTCTCGGCAACGGCTGCCAAGTTTGCACTCTGGTTCTACCGCAGGAGCTCAGGGAATGGCATCGACCCGGCATACGCAAAGGTATCTCGAAAATCTGTTTGCTCCCTAGTGCTTAGTTGCCCCCTTATCATAGCTAGCTACCACTGAGTATTAGATTGATGCACTAGCCAATTATCCCAAAAGTCCGAACTTATGGGAAAGGGCTGTGCAATGTATATATTATATTCTGACACTCCCCCTCACGTCTAGGCTGTGGACTTTTCCTCACGAGCATAGGACGTGGAATTTAGGGTGTCCGCAGATATTTATTTTTAATACTGCGTTAGCCAGGATTTGAACTCTAGACCTCTGGCTCTGATACCATATTAGATTGATGCACTAGCCAATTATCCCAAAAGTCCGAACTGATGGGAAAGGGCTGTGCAATGTATATATTATATTCTGACATTGAGCCCTTCCGCGTGGAATCTTTACTGCGTATTTAGCCTTTTTTCGCACCTCTGAAAGCCGGTGATCGAGTGAGTAAGTCCGCCAGGAAGCTAGTTCTCTGCCTTCAGCAGGAAACACGCACCTGTGCTTAATTATGTTTAGGGTAGTTTCTTCCCCTTGTGTGTGTAGCTTAGTTGTTCTGAGAATTTCTTGTCATCAGTCATCACCTGAGTCTTTTATCAGCAAATGTTTCTTCCTACTGCTCCCTTTGATGCTATATGTACGATTTTTTACGTGGCCTGCACGGGATCTGAACGCATGCACCATCAATTCGACGGGTGTAAAGCTTTATGATCTTGTTTCGAATTCAGATTATAGTAACTAGTCATCAACCCGTGCATCTGCACGGGCTAGAGGCATCGAAGAATTAAAATTAATAGATGTATACTACAAACCTAAGGCACCAAATATATCATCACAAAGTTAGCCAAAACCTGATTAACACTATTAGACTACGTATGTAGAATTAAAGTTTCATAATCAACCCTGTCTTTTTTTGTGATTTATTATGTGTCAGAAGTACACAAAGCAAACGTCCCACCAAATGGATGAATGATGTATTATATTATAAAGAGTATTACCATTAATTACACCTGGATACATATTGTATATGGTTATGTTCACGCTAAATAGGGGAAGAGCTCTACAAATGAAAGCATTATTGATATTAGAGTATGTCAAATATTGCAAAAGTAAGGTCTTAACGCACAACCATAATATTGGAGAAAAACCGAGGGTCCGTCTTGAGGCCTGGTCGTAGCGATGAGACCCTACGTATGGAATAAAAGTGGTTTTTCCTTCTCTCTCTCCATCATGTGAAGGGTCGTGGAGTGGTTTTAAACAGGAGAAAATCTCTGACATGTGTGCTCACTATTGAGCATTTACCTGGCTACAACACATAAGGTAGGGCCCAACTTATGGTCTTAGGAAATAGGAATGGGCCGTTTCCATGGTTTGTGTATTGGAAGCTTGAACACGCTCGGTAATACATTTTCCACTACGATACATAACTTTATCCCAAAAAATATATTAATATAGGAAGCTATAAGGAAAGCATCTCAGGAAAAATTCTAATGAGAAATCTTGGTAAAAAAATGCAAGACATAAATACTATATATCAATTCCATTGGGTGATTGAGTTATAGACTTCAATTCTTCTTCCTAGGCAAGAATAGAGTTTTCCTACTAATTTTATTAAAAATAAAGATCAATTAAAATAGGAAAATGTGGGTTATAAGCAAAAGAAGCAGGATGACTCTCCATTGATTTTGTGTGGGAGAAAAGAAGTTGATATTACTAAAAGAATTATGAATTTGGTCCATGTGAAGAGAACAATGTTTACCAATATGAAAATTGATGTATGCTTGCGCTAGTTTTATTTGAATTGCACAACTAAAGGTTATGTTGTCATATGTTCTCTCTATCTTTTATTGGATACCTAAACTACTCATTCTAAATTTACACGTTAGATGGCAGATCAACAAATAATATTCCTATTCTTCCAAAGATTGTGTGGTGTGCAGAATATATTTTGTTTACACATCAAGAAAATAATTTTCAGACGATGACACACCAACTTTTGGATATTAACATTTAGAAACAATTGTTGAAATACGTGTACATGACTAATTTGAAAGATCACAGAAATGCAGGTAATTTATTTTTTCGAAATGGATGCAGGTAATGTCAAAATGACTAAATGCTTCCAGAGAAATGCAGGATAATCCATGAAAATAAAAAAGGTGTGATTATTCATGTGTTGTTTCTCATTAATTTGTGTATCTATTGTGCATGTATATTATCAAGGACTTGCTCCATTGCCAAAAGCTTATTAGCATTACAGGAGGATAATTGGCATTCCAATACTAAATGTCAACGGAAGTCAAACCATGTCCTTTGTGACCTTAACATGGAAAAAATCCTACTGCATGGAATTTAAGCTTGTGAAGAGATAAAGAAAAAACACGAATAATCAAGATTTGTCAAAAAAAAAAGATTGGAGCTTCCCGCTGCAGCAATTGTATTTAAACCTGGAGTTTGTAGAGATGACATAGCCTTGTGCTAACATGATGCCAATATCCCTGGAATATTCCTGATGAAATACAAATAGGTCAGAACACTCGGCTGAGCATCTAATCATGCATATATATATATGGCTCCATGACTGTAACTAAAGAATATCACCGTCAGTCCTAATTTTTTTCCGTTTTGATGTGGATTTGCACGGATCGACTGTCAAGCCGAAAAGAATAGTGTCAATAAATAGCTTGGAAATCTTGTGGTAGATACAGAATGATGCCCAGGTGCTTTCTTGCATCTTTAACAAATCCATAACCAATTAATGCCAAAATAAGAATAATTCCGTACATTCTATTGGTATGTGCGGAGCAGTACAAATGACATGCTCATGCCTTTTCAAACTTGATAATGTCATTACCGGGATTATGTGCATGATGATGCTATCTGGTACATATTCTGTGTGACGTCATGATATTTTTGCTTGTAAGAACAGAAGGGCTTGGTGTTTTTTGACATAAATTCGTTGAAGAATGATGCACAATGTTTTTGCTCAAATGTCATTTCATTGAGCACCTGCCAAATAGATCAGGTTAAAATCTGGGGAAACAACACCGGTTATATAAGAGAGCAATCTGAATTGATTCTTGTGGGACACAGAGACAAATTTAGAGCTGCAAGAAAGAAACTTTAGATCATAACTTAAGTGGAACAACGGAAATAACCCTGACCCAGTAAAAATTAAGCAAGTGTTTTGAACAAAGAACTAAAGGCCACATTAAACTGCCAAGCATTAGAAGGACAATCAAGAAAACCATTGGCCATGCATGCTGATAGCATAGTCTGGGATGCGGTCCTGAAAAATCGAATTTGCTATGATTAACAACACAATCACCTTATAGTTGATAGTTTATATCACAAAAAACTTTTAGTAACTCTAGGCAATGTCAATTTATTAGTGGCAAAAAAACACATATCAGTGGAACTTCTATCACATATGTACTCATGAACTAATAACCATCCATGCTCTTTTGGTTGTATTATTTACATGGAAGGCAAGATTAAGGTATCAAGTCGCATCATCTGCTCTTTTATGTAATGTACCTGCACTTTCTGTACTCTTTTTGTTCCTTGGCTACTCTCCAAGATTTATATTTGTATGCTGCAAATCAAAAAACATGCAAAAAATCTTTAAGCACTACTAAGTAGCTAGTATGGAGAGTATCTATCCTAAGTAGTATTAAATAGGTATTACCACAAATAAACATATATTCATTCAGAATGCATGCTACCTAGCAAACCTGACGAATTTCATTCAAGCCGGTCATTGATGTCACATGAAACAGAAACTGTATAAGTAGATAGAATGGTTGCCTAGTGGTGAAATAACTGTGTAACTTGAGTGGAACAACTTGTGAACAAAGATATTAGTATTAACATGGTACATACAGGTGGGGGATAGGCAGGATCATTGTCACACGAAAACATCAGGAAGAATAATTAAAAACCTGTACATGGTTCTGAAATTGCATTGCTTTGTCATTGCCTAGCTTATCTGGTCGCTCTTAGTATTAATTTGGTACTTTTATATAGAGGGAAAACACGAAGGATCATTCTCTCACGGAAACATAGGGGAAAAAACCCTACATGGTTCTAAAATTGCATAGCTTTGTCCCCTAGATGATCTGATCTTATATGAACTATTTATTTATTATTTGAAAACTGCAGTATCACATTAGGATGCTCAATTACTTCCCAAGGTGTGTAGATTAATTACTCAAGTAATCACGCTTGCAAAATTATTTCTGAAAACTGCACCTCAAGCACAGTCAAACAATCATTATCCAATGTCCCATTACCTGTAACACTACATCCACTAATTCCAAGTCACCGACAATGTGATGCAATCATGCAAGTGAAACTAATAATTAATTATATTTATCTTTCCACGCACCTGGAATCGATCGACGTAGAAAACATTGTGTTTACCCATGCAGTTTCCTCCGTGCCTCTCAGCTGTATGTTTTGCACCGGGACTTACCATACACCCTGCTCCGTGCATGTCTTACCCATGGATTTATCTCCATGCCCATCAGCTGTAGGCTGCACCGTGATGCACCAGACGCAGTGGCGGCCGGCCGGCCGGCCGCCGGCAGATATTGATGCGAACGTCCAAGGAAGGATCAAGATCTGATTTCTCGGTGGAAAGTGCCGTGCGCAGGAGGCTAGGTTTAGATCCGTTTTTACCTTCGTTTATTTTAGGTTTTTGCTCTGTTTCAGTTGACTGAAATCATTTTCGTCGTCAGTCTTTTTTCTGGCCGTAGAATTCGCGCCAAGATTCGCGCTCGGGCGTGGGTGCTGGCGTTTGCTGGCCACGCTGGCGTGTGCGTGGCTGTGTAGTTGTCACGGGTTAGCAGGCCGGGTGTAGTTTGGGTTGTCGGGTTTGAGGCCTGTATCGAAATTTGTTTTTTATCCGTTGCGGCGTCGTCGGCGTGTCTCTTTCGAAGCAGATAGAGGAAAGGGGGGCGGCGGAACAGAGGATTGGCTCCTCGCCGGCGCCTGGTGCAGCTCGCCGCCGTTTTGTGCCGCCGTTATGGCGGAGATTCGCGGTGGATTGAGGCGTTTCCGGCGATCTGACAGGTACTACGCGGTGGTATCTCTTTTTTTTTCTTTGGCTCCGTCGTTCGTTGCGTCTCGTGGTTTCGAGGTCGCCGGAGGTGGTTGAAGGTGCGGCGGTGCGGGTCGATTTAGGCGGCGTTGTTAGAGGTGGTTTGTTCTGAAGCTCGTTCAGCTAGCTCTCGCGGCGGTGGCGTGTAGTTTTTTTTTGCCTCTGTTGATTTTTGCGGTCGCTCGAGTGTGATTGAATTCGCCCGTCGGTGGATCTAGCTACTGTCGCCATGGTTGAAATTGTTCTTACCTCGCGCAGCTAGCCTCCGCGGCAGCGACGAGCAGCCGTTGTCTGCAGCTTAGGGGGGAGCCGGGGATTTGTGATGTGGGGCAGCGCTGCCATGTTGCCGTTGTTTCTGTTGTCTGAATCTCATGTTATGTGTGTTGTTCTAGGTTAAGATTTTGCTATCTAGGGGTTGTGCCCTTTTGTTATTGCTGGATCTAGCGGCTGTTGTGTTTTTTAGGTGTTGATTTTTGTAGTTGTTCATTAGCTAAATCAATCCCCAAGCTGGATGTGGTGGTCACCATTCAATGTTTTTCTAGTGTAATATGACTATTCACTACATGAGCTCCTTCATTTTGTAGCTAAATTTTGTTGGTAATAATTTTGTTTCACATCATTACCTGTGTATAGTCTTCGTTTTGTTGGTTGTTGTTTCCAATCATTTGTTGAACGAAGCTTGATATTGAAGTATTCTCCTGTGCACTGTCAACCTGCATTTGCAAAATAGTTGTAAGCATATTTTTTGGGTACTTTGTGTCATGTTATCTCATTTAGTTGTACCTGTACTGAAGATAATGAATGTGGTGACGAATAGATTGTGTTAAAATCCCCATTTAGCAAACCTGTGAACGTAAATTCCTTGTCTAGTTTATAGATTTTTGTTAGTTCAATCAGTAGCAATCATTTAATAAAAATCTGTTGCATGTAATATAATTTTTTGAGTAATTACCTGGAAAATCAGGTCATCACATCTAAAAGTGTCCATGTGTCCATGGTTTGTGTTCGTGTGACCAGCACCATCATCCTGCGAAATAAACATGCATGATCAGTTAATCTTTTTTCTATTTACCTATCTCTATCTCTCTCTCTTTATCTCTTTCAATTTTTAATTATCTCCTTCTCTATTTCTATTAGTGTCATCTCTCTCAGTCCTCAGTCTGTCTCTCTGTCAATTAGTTTCATTATCTTTATTTCTCTATCTCTTTCCCTCTATTTATCTATCTCTATCTCTCTCTCTTTATCTCTATTTATCTCTATCTCAGTCTTCTCTATCTCTCTTTATCTCTATTTATATCTATCTCAGTCTTCAGTCCTTCTCTATTACTATTTTCTCTGTTTTCGGTCTCTCTCTCTATTTCTTATTCTCTATCTCTATTTCTTATTTTCAGTTCTTCTCAATTTAATTTTCTCTTTAATCCGTCTCTCTCTGTTTCTTATTCTCCTTCTCTCTCTCTCTCTCTCTCTCTCTCTCTCTCTCTATATATATATATATATATATATATATATAAATCCTTTTTTTGTCAAAGAACAGCAGGAGAATAGTATCTCTTTCTATCTCTCTCTCTCTATCTCTCTCTTTCTTCTCTCCCTATTATTTAGATTCATTATCTCTCTATGTCTCTATTTTTTGCTCTATTTCTCTATCCCTATTATTTAGATTCAGTATCTCTCTCTCTCTATTTTTTTCTCTATTTCTCTATCCCTATTATTTAGATTCAGTCTCTCTCTCTATTTTTTTCTCTATTTCTCTATCTCTATTGTCCTCTCTCTCTTTCTCTCTCTCTGTCTGTCTCTCTCTCTTTCAATTTCTGGTATCTCTCTGTTCAGTCTCTCTCTCTTTTTCCTCTATTTCTCTATCTCTATTTTTTAGATTCAGTCTCTCTCTCTCTCCAAGTTTTTCTATATCTCTTATTTATTTTCAGATATCTCTCTCTCTTAGATGCATGATGATATATCAGTATTGCATATCTTCTTAGATGCTTGATTAGATGCTTGATGATCTATCAGTAGTGGATATCTTCTTAGATGCATGATGATATCTCTCTCTCTCACTATTATTTATTTTCATATATCTGTGTTTGCATCAGTAGCAGTAGCATGTATTTTATCTGTTTGAAATGCTTGAAATAATTATAGTGTTGTTATGCAATATACTTGCGCACACCCCCTCTATACCTCTGCTGCATGTCTTGATAATTTTTATGTTCTTATATCCAGATGTTGTGCGAAACCTGTGGATGGCCAGATGGACCTTGCCAAGAGAAGAAGAGGAAGTCTTCTTTCTTTTATGTGTATCTTGGGGAAAGGTTTCTCGAGTCAATGGTATATCTTTTCCTTTTCTCTCTTTTTTGTCTTGTCTAATGTTTTCGTTACATATTTTCATTTTTTCTCCTCACTATTTGATATCCATGTTTCATTCATGAGCAGACTATCCCGTGTTTCATGAGAGCACAGTTTAACAACATGGTATTAGGCAAGATCATGCTTGCCATGTCTCCTGAGCAAGATTAGTACGTGTTCGATGTGAAGAAGAAATATGACAAGACACTCATCTTTGGTCCTGGATATGAGAGGATGTTGACTGACTTTGATATGAAGAGTGGAGATAGAGTAAGGATTGAATGGGATCACCCAATTGATGCGTTTTTCGCCATCTTCCTGGAGGGAGCTGATGGTGTCCCCAAGCAAAGGGTGTTAGGTACTATCAGTCTGTGTATATATATTTCTTGATAGGTCTTTTTGTCTGTTTGGACAGTGTGATTGTTTTCTATCTGTTTCTTTTCTATATTTAAACACTAAGATAATGGCTCATTTTGTGTTTTTGTTTTTGGTCTATCTAAAATGTACAGAAGCTCATGTTTTCGAGGAAAGCGCCAAGTCCATCGTCTTTTCGAAAGGACTCGCACTCACTGCTGGCCAGACTGGAAGGATGAACCATCATGTTCTCACTCGAGGTCTTGGTTTGGGACATGTTTTTGTCCACACCATAACTGTAACAGATGTTGCACACAATGGACTGGTAATTTTTATAGCATTTTCTATCTTTCCTTTTGAGTTCAGTTTAGCTTTGTGGATATTATCTTCTTTTTTGACTGAACCTTTTCTATGTTGTTTTACAGCGCATCTCAAAGGAGATTGCATCTGTTCTCGACATACCCGAGACGGGAAAAGCCAATCTCATATATGGATATGATTGGAACAACTATGAAGCTTCATACTACACTTGCAAAGATGAGAGGATTTGTTTCAGAGCTGGTTGGCCGAGTTTGCCGATCAGCACAAGATAGGCGATGGCTCTGTTGTGCTGATTCTCTTCCACAAAAACAATGAACCGTCTTTGTGTCTCTTTTGATCGTCTCTAGAGCTCAGCTTTGGAATTAAGACAGTCTTTATGCTAGAGAACCATTTATATGTCGTGGTTAGCTTTTTTTCCAGTATTTTTCATCATGTGTGTTGCTACCCCTTTTATTTTTATATCTACCGCAATGCTTTGAACTATCTATATGTTGTGGTCGGGTTCTTTTTAGTCTTGTTTGTGTGGGTCTATCTACCATAATGTTGGAACAATCTACTTGTTATCAGTCTTGTTGGGAAATATCTATCAAGTTTTTCTGTTTGTTTTCATCCAAATGCCTTAACTATCTATGTTGTTGTATTTTGGTAAGACCCTCACATATCACGACGGACTATTTTCGACGTTTTTCGATATGTGTTTTGAATGCTGTCAAGCTTTTGTTGTTGCCATTTTCTTCTTTTATGCGAACTCGATAATGTGCTAGTGTTCTTTTAAATCAGAGAGCATTTTGATAACAAACATGCCATCTATATGAGTTTGCATATTCACATTTCTGGTTATACATGTTTGAAGTGTGCACATCCATACCCTTGGTTGTTCTGTTACTGCATCTAAATTTCTGAAGAGAGGTGCAGGGACTGTTTTTCTGAAGGTTACCTGTAGGGTGGAGCTGTGCTGCGTCTGCAGTGGTGGATCCGGTTGCACCACTGTGCATTCAGCTTGCTGAAACAATCCCAGCTGACCCTGATTGATGTTGAAGGTTTTAGAGGACCTGGAACCTGGGACTTGTTGAAATGGAGACAAATTTTCAAGAAGTGAGAGCCAACCTTGTTGGGGGAGACCTGAAGATAGCCTAGGTCAGTCCTTTTGTTGTCTGTATGGCCTCGCTTGGCCTCGCTGCTGTCTATCTGGGCCTGGCCGTCGCGCAGGCAAGCAGGTTTTTTTGTTGGTTTGGGTCCAGTTTAGTACACCAAAACCCGTTATGGAGGGAAAGCAGTCACGGCCTCGTTTGTTTGTCCCGCTAGCTGTGTACGTACGTTGTTTGTCACGTGGCAGCAAATTACTGGCTTAAAAATTCGACTGACCACGAAATGATAATCAGTCGACTGACAAATAGACAGTCCCTTATTTTATGACTATACGAAGAGGATGGAAAGAGAGGAATACGTACCGCCTCGCACGGAAGGAAAAGGTCGAGCGGAGCGGACATCATCCAACGGCTATCGATCGATTATCGGTTAATCGTAAGGATACAATTTGCTAATCACCAGGATTAACGTGGTGCCTCCTACTGTGCCTCCAATTAGTCTTTACTATTACTATTAATATTAAATGGGAGTTGGTCGTTCGTGTAACCTCCCTCGCGGTTCGCCAGACCGTGGCTCGCTTTTGCCCTCCACGACCGCGCGCCGACCTGTGGCCATCAGAAAAATGCCGCCTCGATCTTTTGTCCCTGAATCCATCCCCGACCTCCTCGCATGGAACCCTAGCAGGCCCCAGCCGCTGCTCCTCCCGTCTCGCCCCCCTCCCCCGCCGCTCTGGGCCCTGGCCCCCTACCACAGGACCACCCATGGTGAGGAGCAAAGAGGTGCCCAACGACAGACGTGTTTGCGCGTGCCTGCCGAGGAACTGCGGCGGCGCGGCCATGTCGTCCCGGCGCTGGCCTCCTGCCCAGTTCTATGACGGCCACAAGCAGTTCCGGCGCCAAGGACGGCCAAGCTCCTGCTCGGCCGCTACGTTAAGGGCTTCCAGAAGGAGTAGCTTATGATCGGATCTGGAATAGTTCGTCCTCGATCTGCTCCCTTGAGCACTAGCGACAACTCCACTACTTGGTTGGCCTAATCACCCGCGAGCCAGCGGTTTTCTGATCCCCGTTGTTTCTAATTCGTCGCCGCATCACTAAATATGTTGATTAATTCTATGGATGCGTGATGTTTGAGTCCTGATTAAGGTGTGACTGGCATTGGAGTTGTCAAGTAATTCTGCTTATAATTAATAGCATCTATGCGGCTAAGTGTTTCACGACTCCATTTTCTGCAGAGGAAATACTATTGGAAAATGTAGAGCTAATTCTGGAAGCCTTCGACTACCTGCATCTGCCATTTGCACTTAAGACCGGTATGATATATATGCTCCCACTTGGACTGTTTGGCTGGATGCTATAAAAAATACTATCGGTGTGTAGAGGAAACTATGTGTAGTTACAAGTTTTTCTGCAGGATGATGGAAAAAATATGCTATGTAGAGGAAACTATCGCATAGCTATTTAAAGCATGTAAATACACAAGGGTTTGGAAAGTAGAAAATGGCGTGTTCCATTACTATCTATTTGACAGGTCTTCTTTTCCTCGGGTTATTATAAAACTCTTGTTGCATGAACTCTTGAAGACATATGTGACGATTCGAAATGTCAATTTTCCATACTCTAGCAATGGCATGTTTTCCTATTCCGGTAGAACAAATTTCCGGAAGCCAAATTGTTGCAGCGTTCTGGTGGAATTTTTTTGGAAGCCAACTTATGCAGCAGGTCATAGGTAAATCCTGCACATCTCATTTTTTTTTCTTTTGAATACTCGTGAGACCCTTCAGGAACTTAATATTCCATTTACAGAATAACCATTCTGCGAAAATGTGAAGATCTACTGCTCCCTAGATGCTTTTAAAAATTCAAAGTCCAAAGAGCACAACCTTTTGCTCTGAAGATATGCACCAAGGATTTACTCAATCCTGAGTTATTGGAAAGAAAAATATTACACTCATACTGAAGTGCTTATTGTCACTCTAGCATCGTGCAACAGCCTTCTGCATGACTGCCCAGATTCTGATCTGAATTTTGCAGGGAAAGATGAAGAATGGCCAAAAAGTATTCATCAAGTTGCTCTCCTCGGAGTCGAAACAACGGACAAAAGTGTTCCTCAATGAGTTTAATAAATAGGACAATTGAAAAGATCGGATGGATGGTAGGGATGGTGGCGCTGAGGCGAATGATCCAGAATGATGTGCTCAGGGCCAGCTCTGTAAGGAGGTGTGACTTTAACTTTATGATGGTGGAAACTCTGTACTGGCATATACCAAACCAAGAAAACACAACTCTTTGGAAACAAAATTACCATCACAGTCTACTGATGTTTGCTATTTGTTCTGTAAAAAGAGTAGAAAACTAATGTATTGGTTGCCTTGACATAGAAATAGTAAGTTTATAGAATACTTTGGTTTTATAAATACTACGCTTCCTAGCAGAGTCTAAAGTTTCTACTCGAGGGAACTTTTCACGAACTAAAGTAACACCTAAAAAGATACAAAAGAAAAGCCAGTACTCAAGGCAAAACAACAATTACACGATTCTTATCTGCATGAGTTTATAAAAGCTTCAATGTGAAAAAGTGCAGATGGGAAATTTGTACTTTGCTACTAGGGGCACTGTTCATAATTATATAATCAAGCTTCATACATGATATCAGTTGTTGCAGCAATTTACTAGATTGAAAGAAACAGAGAAACATTTTGTGTATTTAAGCTGGTAAATTTTGATCTTGTCAATTCAAAATCAAAACTCTAAACCTGGCATCGTATCCTTTTTATTTTCAGTTGTGTTGAAGAAGGCTATATTAACAAGAAAAGGAAGTACATCACTATAGTGGCAGCTCTCAGGAGAACATGAGCTGACAACAAGATACAGCACCTCGGCAAGCTTCTGAAAACTAAAAAAACCTCTGCCTCTGAGCTACTCCGCAGCTACTGCAGGCTTAAGAACCTAAACACGATGTTGGGTTGATGTTAAAGATCTTGAAGGAATTATAGCAAAGTTCGCCACACTGACATATTGATGAGCAAGCCCAGAGCCGTTGAACGCGCCATAGTGAGCTGGCCTGTCGACGGTTCTCATCAGAGGCAGGGCAAGAGTGTGAGCGATGCTATTTGAGGTGTCAGCAATGTTGGGGTAGTTAGGACAAAAGTGCTTATCTCACTTCGTGATGTCTTCTTTCGTTGGGTGGGTGCAGAGACAAAGGTCAGCCCAAACAGATTAAACTTCCTATTTTCCTTGGAAAAATAGAAACTTGTAGATCATTTTGGCTTTCATTTCTTCCTGCATGATTATATTTTTTTAATCTACCTGATAAATACGCTTTTTGAAGTTTTAATTGTATAATACCATGATGGAATGGAATGCTCTTACCTTGTTTTTAAGACTACAACAATGTAAAACAATATTAGTAAACATAGGCCGATTAGAAATATTTGAGCTATTAGTTCATTGTTTGTTCTGTGTAGCCATGTCGCATATGGCCGTATGAAAGTTTTATTTCAGTATGACATCTCACTTTTGTAGATCGCAAACAGAACATAGATGGTTTATGTCGATGTTCAGGAAAAATAAACCGATATAGGCCCTAGCACAATGATGATGGAAGGGAACAAAAACTCTCGGAGTTTTACACAACCAAAAGAGATGCGTCGAGAGAAGTGTCATTTTTTTCTACACGTGTGGAATATGAAATTTCATTTTGATATATGTTCACCTACGTGAGGGAGGTGGTTGAATTTTGTGGTTAAAAAAGAACCCACCAACATAGGCTACACACAATGTTGTTGGAAGAGGAAAAACCTACCGTGCAAAGTATTAGAATTTTGGTACGCATTATGTTAGTTAAATAGGCCGTGGCAACGCACGGGCATTCATCTAGTAAATATAAGATTTGGCCTATTATTTTCCTTTTCGTTGACAGATACCTGATCTATTTTCACATCCAACGATTTATAGGCAGTACTTCCATTTTCTAGAAAAAGAGCGACCTTGTCGTCGGTATGCTAATGCAGTAGAACATGCTGAATTTTAAATGGTGATAGCTCTCAAGATTTTGTTTGCTGTTGATAGCAAGATTAACGGTGCACGTGCCAAAGTAAATCTATCTTCGTTTTCTCTCTCTTCATCAGTAATTCAATATTGATGGTGACGAATCACAACAAACTGAGCTCGCCTCCTACCACCCCTCGATCGCCTGCTGATGCATCGCTTCCGCTGCAAGCACCCCTGTTCCGGGAGCCCTCTCTGGGGCGCTCCTCCGATGCCCAGCTTGCTCGGCACCGCAAGACCTTGGCTCTGGCCTCTGGGCTTCCCTGTGTGGCGTATCGCCACCCCGGTGGCCTCTCTGGCTGAGAAGCTTCGCTGCAAAAGGATGGGGATCCTGGCTGCAGGGGAAGAGGTTACTGAAGTCGCTATCCACAAATTCGTCGACATGTTCAATGGCCAGCTCCCTGCCATCACCATTCATGCCCTCCGGGCCTTGTTCCGCTTGTACTGCGACCTGATGACCGCCGTCGACGAAGCTCTTCTGCGCCATGGGGGCCCTACGGGTCTGGATCTCAATGAACAAGCTGAAGTTTAAATCCCTGTCACTGATGCTGCCTGATAAAATGTTTAGCTCGCATGTACTTGTTGCTCTGTTTGTTCCCAAGTTAGATTCAGCTATCTCTCTGTCGTGGGTTGGGCTTCCTTGCAAGCATTTTAGTTCCTCTGTTGCTCCCCATGTTCCATTCACCGATGTTCTGCTTGACGCTGTGGTGTATGTTGTAACCTTGATGCGGGTATGTTCTCCTGGTTGCAAGCTGTTCTGTTTGTACTGGTGTCCCTCTTTCTCTTCAACGAGTGACGTACTCCATGATTCTGAGATTCCGGGCGTGCTTTCCTGGATTGTTCAACGGCTTAACGATCCTGATCGGTGTTCCGCAGTCCATGCCGCCATAGCTGCCACCCCATGCCATATCTTTGTCTGCAAGAGATCAAGCTCGAATCTGTTGATAGTTTCACCGCCCCCTTTCCTGGGAGGGCTCTGGCTCCAAGGATTTGCTCAGCGTCAGGCTGTGGGCACTAGAGGCAGAATTCGGCTTCTTTGGCATGATACTGAGTTTCGCCTTGATGATGTGTAAACTGGTGTTATCTCTCTCTCAAGTCTCAACCACAGTTCACTCCCTTAGGTCTGTTGTTAGTTTCAAAATTACGGCCGTCTATGGTCCTACCTCGAGTGCCCTTAAGCAGGATTTTTTCGTGGAACTTCTTGTCTCGATGCCTCCGGTGTCAAGTGGTTAGTCGTGGGCGACTTCAATCAAATTCATCGGGCTAGAGACAAAAGCAACACCAACATAAATAGAACTCGAATAACACGCTTCTGCAAACTCTTCATGCTTGCTGTCTTTCAGACATTCACCTCCAAAACCGACGTTTTACGTAGAGCAATGAGCGACAAAGCCCAACCCTCTCCAGGATTGATATCTAATGAAATGAAGAATGAAACCTCTTTTATTTAGATCATATCCGACATGCTCTCTCTGTGTCTCTCTCTCCGATCACTGCCCAATTTTGCTTGCCTGCGACCGGGATCCCCGTCATGTTAGAAGTTTCAACTTTCAAGATGTTTGGACGTATTGTGGGCCTTGACGTATCCTCTTCCTCTTTGAGAAATTGAGAATCACTGGCTCACTTCTTCAAGAAATGGAACAACTCTTTCTTCTCAAATCACAAGACCCAACTGCACATGGCCCTGGCGATTATCCTTCGTTTTGATGTGGCTGAAGAAACTCGGATGCTTTCTCTCTCGGAGTAGGACCTTCGCCCTAGGCTCAAATGAAGAGTCACTAGCCTTGTGGTGCTCGATCCAAAAAAATCAATGCGCTTTGCTAAAGAAACTAAAGTAAGGGGACACCAACACTAAATTCTTGCACCTTTACGTCAATGGTAGGCGACAAAAGAACTATATACGAGGGCGTATGTGTAATGGAGGGGGGGGGGGGGGGGTGATGCACCTAAAATGTATCTACTTTTCCAAGCACTTTGCTTCATAATTTGCTCCGGAATCTTCCCATATTTGAATAAACCTGCTGAATCTGACGCTGTTTTTAGCGAAGTCCCGTTTCTGGTTATTTTTGCAGGAAATTAAAACGGGGGAAAATACCACATCATTTTTTTATGGAAAAGGAGGACAACGTGCAAAGGATGGACACGAGGAAGCACCGGAGGCCCAAAAGAGCGGGCCCCACGCGGCCAGATCCTTGGGCCGCGTGGGCCCACCTAACTGGAGCCTCGGGCGCCGCCTCTCCTTCGGCTTTTCGCGTACCCCCGTCATATATACGAAAAAGTGGGTGCCCTAGGAGGAGGAGGGCTTTCGCGAAACACACCGCCACCACCACCACGATCTTCGTTTTCGGAGACAGATTGCTCCTGGATTTCTCCTCCGGTGGAGGGATCCGGAGACCGTCTTCACCGCCATCTTCACCGCCTTCATCTCCATCGACCATGAGCTCCCTCTCCATCACCATGTGTGAGTAGTCCGCTGTAGGCATGTGAGGTGGATGGGGATTGGATGAGATTGATCATGTAATGATACCCGTTGTTCGAGATCTTAGGGTTTATCTTGAGGATATTTTGTATTGTGTTGATGCACTTATGCTATACTTAATGCTTGTTAGTAGGGCCCGAGTGGCATGATTTTAGTACTGAACTTATTTTGCTTCATCATATAATTGAGTTTGGTATTTATCTGCAAAGTGTATCACCTGCTATTATGTTGAACCTGCGAACCCTAAAAGTGACAGTATAGGGAAAACAAGGGGGAGATGTTTTAGTTTGAGGATTCTATGTGTTCATGAAGTGTTAATGCGTTGTTCCGGGCTATTCGAAAGGGTAGACCTTAATTACCTGTAGTTCCAAGTTGGCCCCGGTGAAATGGGCAGGTAGGACAATAGATGTTGTGCAAATTCTCTTGGTTAGTACGCACAACTAATTATGGAACACATACCTACATATATCAGAGTTAGAGATAAGTCCCATTGCTATTTATATCTTATTATATGATCAATCTTATTCATGCAACACCCCGCTATCACCTCATGCCTACGTTTTAAATCTCTGAGTTACACTTTCACTTTTCCGGTGAAAACTGGGAAACCTTTGTTCACTACTGCTGTTCTATTTGCTACTTGAATCATACTACTGCCATCACTATCACTGCTGCAAGTTTATTGATATACATGTGTGGTTGAGAGTGACGCCTCAATTGCCAAAGTCTTATTAGTATTCTTGTGTTCCCATCGTGTCGAACTATAAATTTGGGTAATACTTCCCAACGAAGATTTCAGCGACCCCCTATACTTGTGGGCATCAGGGGGTGAATGTCCAGGATCATTTCTCGATCTTGCACCGCGCGCCATCCGGATCTACGAACATCCACTAGGATGCCTTGCATTTCGATGATTCCCCTCTCCATGAATTGCACATTTCCATTTTGGGGAACGAGGTCCTTAAGGGGATTTCTTGCATGCTTTCTGATAAGAGGTGAACTCTGATCCTTTCCACATGCTTTTTTTTATGCATGTTGGACCATCATCAAGGAGAATCTCTTGAAGGTGATCAATTTGTTCTCCAACTTGCATGGTGAAATTTTTTATTGGCTCAACTCCTCCGTTGTCACCTTGATGCCCAAGAAAGAGGGTGTTGATGATATTGGTGACTTTTTACCTATTAGCCTCATTCACGTTGTCGCCAAAGTTGTGGCTAAGGTGCTTGTCAGGTGCCTTGCCCCTCACATCAACACCCTGGTGATGACTCCCAAGTGCAGGAGATCAATTGTAGTACCTTTCGAATAGAAAAGGTTGTCGAACCCACGAGGAGCTGAAGGTATTGGTTAGTAAGAATGATAAATTGACAATAAAAGATGCAAGTGTTTTTGGTGTTTTCGGTTGTATAATTGCAAGACAGTAAAAATGCAGCAGACAAATAGTAGCAGGTGACAGCTCTCAAAGAGAGAAAAGCCCAATCCTCTATGCAGCAAGAGGACAAGCTCAAGTGTGTATTTCTTATAAGTGGAGAACGTTCCCAAGGGCTACCTAGACTTCATGGCATAAATATTTCTAGAACAACAAAGTAGCATTTTGTCAAGTTTTAATCTTCTTAGGACGGAGCCATTATTAGGTATAGCTAAATAAATATACTAAACCTCTTATGATGGATCTTGTGGCCAAGTAAATGACTGCACAAGAGTTATTAAGATATAAAATCCCACCATAGCATTACACTCTAAGGTCCCCGATATTAATCCCCTCATAAAGTAACTTCATAATTCGGTCTCAGGTTTACATGTCCTCCCAAGTCTCCCTCACTCCATTACACTACGGTGTTCTCCTATGAGCCCATCTAGGTGAAGTGATGTGCAGTCGACGTTCGCACAACACCATCATAGAATTACATAAAAAGATAAACACTAGACAAAATACCAACACATGTTATATATAGATCATTGCCAATCCATCCTATGCCCCCAGGAACATGAGAGAACTACTCACAACGTGAAGACATGATGTGATTCAGTGGTATAAATGATACAACACAATCTGAAAATATAGTCTCACCACAAAACAATGACAAGTAGCTAATCATACACAGGTAGAATAGCACTTAAACAATAGCTAGGGTTCAACAATCTCAAACTATGAGGGGGATGAAGTGGATCACGAAGATGGTGATGGAGATGGTGCTGGTCTTGACGTTGGTGTTGATGGAGACTCCGGAGGGGGGATGGAGGAGCCTTCCGGAGGTGATTCCGGCAGCGTTTCCCCCCTCCGATCTTCTCCGGCGGCAGCCTTCTGTCTTCTGTTTCGTGTGTTTCGTGTTTCTCCGCCGCCTCCTCGCGAAACTCCTCGGGGGACTCTTTTTATAGTTGGTTTTAGGTCAAGACGAAGCCACGGAGACGAAAACGGACGGCATCGGAGCCACGAGGGGGAAAAGAGGTGGTCCCACGCGGCCAGGGAATCTGACCGCGTGGGACCCTCTAGTTTCCAGCTGGCTGGGCTGCTGGTCTTCATTTTAGGCCCATTGCGTTCGTCTCGAAAATTCTGAACCGTGCTCTTTGGCCTTGCCCTTTTTGGAGTCCCGAAGCTCCCGGAAAGTCCGAAACCCTAAAAAAGACGTTTTCTGGAAAACAGAGTTAGAACCAAAAGAGGGGGGATTGTTTAGAAAATCCCCGAAATCATTATAAAACATGAATATAACATCATATAAGTTGCAAATAAGTTGGAATATCAAGTAATAAAATGTAAAGTTCATGTATGCATTTTACATGCATCAACATCCCCAAGCTTAACCAATACTCGTCCTCGAGTATGAAGGTGATAAAACTAACATGGACTTTGCATTTTAATACTATCAATGGATATCAAAGATGATTATTATTGCTACATAGAGTCAAATGATTCATTCTTCAAAGGAGTAGCAATATACAAGATAGATTATGAAGTGATATCAAATATTCAATGTAAGGATGTTCAATGATAATTCACAAAGTGTAACATAGAAGAAAGTACTATGGTCCAAATGTATGCATAATGAAAAGTAAAAACATCCTATAATGGTCATAGAGTATTCTTGCAAATCTGAATATAAAAGGTGGACACATTGGAAAGATATATAAATAAGTAGAGGTAAAGCATGAATAAGTTTCATCTAACTTCCAAACACTTCTACTTAAGTTAATGCTTGCAATGTGGTAGTCATTGGTGTGGAGCTCTCATTACCCCTATCATAGCATCTTGAATGATTAATGTTTAAAGTGAAAGCAAATATGAGTGGTGTGCTTGACAATGTATTGGTTGAATGTCTCATGTCCCTTGAATACAAGTACCTACACCATGTGTTACTCACTTTGGTCCACAAAGTAAATTCAAATAAAGGTCATTGCAAGTAATAATAGTATCATCAAGAACTGCACTGGGGTACCTCTTGCCCCTTGACATGAACAAGCCCATGTCAAAACAACAAGACAAACAGACAATGAACAATCTCAGCACTCTTTTATTTACTATGGGTATAGCTTTTTATTATGAGGTGCATCACTGAATGAACATTATGGTTATGCTGTAAATTTCCACCATGAATGATGCATGGCTTAGATTAGCGGCCCAGGCATTTCTCTAACCATTTATACAAACTCTTTGAACTTACTAAGTATCCACATTCATTTCACCCATGATAGGCATCCATAAACAAAAGTACATGACATCAACTAAATATAAATAAGTGCAATGTTGAAAGCTTGCCATGTGACAGCACATATGGGCTAACTCCCAACCAAAACTATTGTCAAGCCCACAACTTCATAATTTTAATCACAATGGTTCATGCTTATTAAGTGCAATAAAAGTAAAGTGTGCATCAAGTTCGTGAGAGCTTTTTAACCAACTTTTCCCATAACAATCAATAACATAAGCATTTTAATTCAGAAGTATAGATAATACAATATAACATGATAAACATACTCGGAATAGCATAAAGCTAATAGGTAGATATGGTGGACTCACTAGAAAAACTTTGGTTGAAGGTGTTGGAAAACAAGTTTTTACTTGTTGGAATTTTTGGGCTAGCAAGAGGGAGAAAGTTGACCGTCTAAATGCATGCATAAGTGTCCATAGAACTAATCAATCCATGTTAAACAAAGTAAAGTAACATTCAGCATCGAAACATGAATAAAAGATAGCTCTTGATAAAACACTTGCAAATTAATACTCATTAAAAAGCACATGAATCATGCAACTATATGTATCTTTTTGAATCAACTCAAACATCCCTATCCCAATATTTTTAATAGCATCCAACATAATTCAACCCAATTTTCCAGTAGCACTCTCATAACATAAATGAAAAGTGGTGGTCTCAAGAAAATAAACAAAAATCAAACCGAAATAAAAAGCAAATAAAAGACGCTCCAAGTTTATGCGATAAAGTGCATTGATCGAAAAACAGAAGTTAGACGTGTGCAAACCGAGAGTGTGTTGGTCCAGTGGGGTTGTCTTCACATCCCCAAGCTTATGGTCTTCACCATCCTTGGATAGCTCTTGGTGCATCTCCTCTAATCCCTGTGAAAAAACTTCAAAACACCGTTTCTCCCATTTCTTTTCTGTGGGGTGACATTAGTAGTGATAGACAAATGAATTGCTTGCTGCATAAAATCCTTAAACAAAAATTCATATGAATGTCCAGAAAGTGTATAATGTTGTATGCCTACTTATAAACTCAATTGGATAAAAAGATTCAAGTTAAAAGTTCAAAGAATGCATCAAACAAAATGGGACAGAATCTGTCCAGAAAAACAGCAGCAGCAAAACGCATTTTTCTACCCTACTTAAATATGTCGAAAAATTCTGAAAAAATTCATGATTACAGAGGATGAAAAGTTGCAACTACAGTTAAAATATCAGCTCATTCGGAGTTACAGAATAGAAATGAAAAATCATACCGTGCACAGATTCGTGCTGGAATAAAATCTCCGAATACAAATAGCAACTTTTTCAAACCAAAACGGGTAAAACTTGGCACTTTATTAAAAATTCCAGAAACAAAACTAAAAACTAAGTCTCTTGTTACAGCAAGAGGACACAAAGAAAATCAAAAATAAAACAACCGGGTTGCCTCCCGTAAAGCGCTTTCTTTATAGCCATATAGCTAGGCTTACTTACTTGGTATCAAGATGGTTGGAGTGAGGTGGCTTGGCATCCCCAAGCTTGAGTTCTTGTACTTATTTGATACATGTAGGGTGAGCCTAGGGGTAACATCCCCAAGCTTGAGTGTTTGTCCCTCTTGATCTTTGTTCATCACCCTCAACTCTTCCACTTGACAATTCTCTTCACACAAAACTCATCATAAAACTTGATTAGAGGGGTTAGTGTCTCCATAAATTAAATCCACATAGGTACAGCAAAGACATATCATGATTTGATTCTAAACATTAACTATTGTTACTATGGTTGTGTATTGTTCATTGATCAAAAGAACCACACAAAACACAAGTAATGAGGCTAATGCAAAATAAAGACAGAATCTGTCAAAAACTGGACAGCCCGTAAAGAGTGAATTTTCAGAGTCACTTACGTTGCTCAAATCAGAAAACTTTTAACTAATGAAATGCGTAATAATAACTGAAGATTGCTGTCGTAAAATTTCAGGTCAAAATTCCTTTTCTGTGATTTTTAACATTTTCCGCAGTGAAGCTAAGGAATCTGTTTTCTGGACAGCAAATCACTATTGTCTGATCCCACCTCTCAAAAGAGGTTATTCTTGCCATAAAGATGAAAAATAAGATACAAAGGTGATGTTACAGTAGTAAACAAGCACCTTGACTCAAAAACCAAAACTGAAACTGAAGATAAAAATCAAAAAGAAGCAAAAAGAACCAAGAAAGAATTCAAGAGAAACAAACAAGGAAGAAAGAAAATATTTTTGTTGTTTTTGATTTAGCACAAAGGCAAAAGAAGAAGCAAATATATACAACATAAACACTCTTTTTATTTGGTTTTAGCTTTGGGAAAAGTTTTAATGATAGAGACTTTGCAATGGTTCCATTGGCATGAACAACACATGTTCAAGGTCGACCCCAACATCTCCATTACTCATCCTTCTCATTTACTTTCCCAAATTTTATATAAAGTGAAAATCTTAAACTAGCAATTAGATAACAGTAGGTAAAGTTGTTTCACATGTTTTCATGATATAAAGGTGTGCCCAAACTGAATAGGAAATGAAAGCATAAGGAGCACACCACAAAACATTAAACCATTAACTTTTAAGTCTAACCCACTTCCTATGCATTGGCATTTTATATATGAATAAATAGCAGCAATTTTGTGGTAACCAATGCATGTGGTGATCAGTAGGTTGCATTTTAAATAACATAGAAACATAAAGACAAGTCTTTCTTCCTCTCTCATAATAGTTACAAGTAGTGGAAGCAAATTTGATAAAAGAACTATTAGATTGGTGCAACTTTGCAAACTTAGGAACATATAGAGGATTATTAAAACTATTATGTGAGCTATTAGTGTGTTTTCCTCTCTCAAAATAATTGCAAGAAGCACTATCAACATGATGGTTATGGGTGAAATGGTCATTGGTGTAAGATAATTTCAGCCCACATAAGTACTTTTCAACATAAAAGCTTCTCCTCCACGGTGTGAATAGGAGAGTTCAAAAATAAAGTAGGACTCTCATAAGTAAGAGTATTTTTACCAACAGCAAGTATATCATTTTTATCCTCACATGAAGTAGTAACAAGTTCTAAACATGGAGAATTATCAATAGGCATAGGACCATCATCTAAAGCATTATCATATAGCATGTCTAAACCATACTCCTCATCATTTTTAAAATTATTATCAATAATGTTCTCATTAGGCATAGGTTGATAGTCCTCCTCATCATCAGAATCATAAAAGCAAAGTTTATCATCAACAAGATTTTGAGTGTTACCCTCATCCATAGGTGGTGAAGGTGGATGTTTCTTCTCTTCATTCTCTAGTTGTTCATCATTTTCATCATCTCCTTGGGGTTGCACGGGCATCCCCAAGCTTAGGTTTTTATCCTCCTCTTCCTGCAAAATATTAGTACTTTCGTGGCAGCAATAATTCTTTCTTTAGGAGTAAAATATTTAAGAAAAACCTTCCTCAAACTACTCCATACAATAGTAACTTCTTCATCCAAAGACTTGAACCAAATACGAGCATTACCAGATAAAGACAAATATAATAGCTTCCTTTTTATCTGATCATCAGAAATACCAGGAAGCCTAAATAAACCACATATGTCTTCAATTGTCTCCACGTGTTCACGTGCAGACTTAGTTCCATCTCCTGTAAATAGATTTTTCATAACTCTTTTAACATGATCAACGGGAATTTTAATTCCCACTTTAGGTACCTCAGACACAGTAGTTTCAACCACTTTAGGAGCATTAGCATAAGCACTTTCATATAAAGCAAGATGCAGCGAAGCACGATTCATAAATGCCATAGTAGCGATGAGACAAAACAGTAAATAAAATTCACCTTTCAAGTTTCCTTACCAAACTTCTTACCAATAGCGCTACGCTCCCCGGCAACGGCGCCAGAAAAGTATCTTGATGACTCCCAAGTGCAGGAGATCAATTGTAGTACCTTTCGAATAGAAAAGGTTGTCGAACCCACGAGGAGCTGAAGGTATTGGTTAGTAAGAATGATAAATTGACAATAAAAGATGCAAGTGTTTTTGGTGTTTTCGGTTGTATAATTGCAAGACAGTAAAAATGCAGCAGACAAATAGTAGCAGGTGACAGCTCTCAAAGAGAGAAAAGCCCAATCCTCTATGCAGCAAGAGGACAAGCTCAAGTGTGTATTTCTTATAAGTGGAGAACGTTCCCAAGGGCTACCTAGACTTCATGGCATAAATATTTCTAGAACAACAAAGTAGCATTTTGTCAAGTTTTAATCTTCTTAGGACGGAGCCATTATTAGGTATAGCTAAATAAATATACTAAACCTCTTATGATGGATCTTGTGGCCAAGTAAATGACTGCACAAGAGTTATTAAGATATAAAATCCCACCATAGCATTACACTCTAAGGTCCCCGATATTAATCCCCTCATAAAGTAACTTCATAATTCGGTCTCAGGTTTACATGTCCTCCCAAGTCTCCCTCACTCCATTACACTACGGTGTTCTCCTATGAGCCCATCTAGGTGAAGTGATGTGCAGTCGACGTTCGCACAACACCATCATAGAATTACATAAAAAGATAAACACTAGACAAAATACCAACACATGTTATATATAGATCATTGCCAATCCATCCTATGCCCCCAGGAACATGAGAGAACTACTCACAACGTGAAGACATGATGTGATTCAGTGGTATAAATGATACAACACAATCTGAAAATATAGTCTCACCACAAAACAATGACAAGTAGCTAATCATACACAGGTAGAATAGCACTTAAACAATAGCTAGGGTTCAACAATCTCAAACTATGAGGGGGATGAAGTGGATCACGAAGATGGTGATGGAGATGGTGCTGGTCTTGACGTTGGTGTTGATGGAGACTCCGGAGGGGGGATGGAGGAGCCTTCCGGAGGTGATTCCGGCAGCGTTTCCCCCCTCCGATCTTCTCCGGCGGCAGCCTTCTGTCTTCTGTTTCGTGTGTTTCGTGTTTCTCCGCCGCCTCCTCGCGAAACTCCTGGGGGACTCTTTTTATAGTTGGTTTTAGGTCAAGACGAAGCCACGGAGACGAAAACGGACGGCATCGGAGCCACGAGGGGGAAAAGAGGTGGTCCCACGCGGCCAGGGAATCTGACCGCGTGGGACCCTCTAGTTTCCAGCTGGCTGGGCTGCTGTCTTCATTTTAGGCCCATTGCGTTCGTCTCGAAAATTCTGAACCGTGCTCTTTGGCCTTGCCCTTTTTGGAGTCCCGAAGCTCCCGGAAAGTCCGAAACCCTAAAAAAGACGTTTTCTGGAAAACAGAGTTAGAACCAAAAGAGGGGGGATTGTTTAGAAAATCCCGAAATCATTATAAAACATGAATATAACATCATATAAGTTGCAAATAAGTTGGAATATCAAGTAATAAAATGTAAAGTTCATGTATGCATTTTACATGCATCACCTGGTCTTCAAAGTCTAAAGTGCCTTCATCCACGAAGATTGCACCGGCATAGAACTCCCTCCCTTGTCCTCAGACTCAGCTTGTTGGAATTATCTTTTTAAGCTGCTGAATCGCATGGGGTTTTCAAGTAGGTGCAACACTCGATCTTGTCCCGCACCTCCTCCTCGTGGATTTCTTATTAATGGTGTCCCCAGTGATCCTATTCCTCGTGGGAGGGGCGTCCACCTAGCAGAACCGCTTTCGCCCGCAGATACTCTTTGTCATCGTTATCGACCCACTCGCAGCTCCTCAGAATCGCCATCGACCCGGGTCTTATACGACGTGTTCGGTGTCGGGAATCTCATGACCGCACTTCCATATGCGAGGATCAGTGGTGGGGCTTTCCACTAAATATTTTCTACTTCTCAAGAGATCTACCATGTCACCACACTGGTTCTCCCTCTAGAACCATCAAAGCCATTGAGAAATCAGAGGGCTGTCCACTAAGTATGTGTTTCCATGCTCTCGGCAAGAATATGTGAAGGTATCTAGGAGACTATTTCTCGACCTAAAGCGCTTGGGGGGGAGGGGGCTTGGCATCTTGCATCTTGAAAAGTTCGCTCGCTCCCTTCGTCTTTGTTGGTCGTGGCATGCTTGGAATACCTTGGACAAACTTTGGGTGGGCTCTTGGGAGGACATGGAGCTTTTCTATGCTGCTACTCAAAGCCAGGTGGGCAATGGATCCGCCTCTGACTTTTGGAATTCCCCTTGGCCTGATGCCTGCTTCCCTATGATGATTGCCCATACACCTATTGTAGGTGCAAGAGGAAAACTTGGAAAATCTTCGAGGCTCTCTGCAACTCGGCTTGGGTTGACCAGATTGATTTTTCCGAGGGCCTTTCGTCATGTTCATTTCCCAGCTTGTTGCACTTTGGTCTAAGCTAGATGCTTTTGCGCTTGTTGATCATGCCAACTCCATTTTTTTTGCCTTTTTCCACCTCGGGGCTCTACTCGACCACTTATGCCTACGCTATTCAGTTTTCTAGAACGATCACCTCTACCAAGGATGTGCACGTATAGAAGACCTGGGTCCCGTCAAATTGTAAATTTTTCTCTTGTTTGGTCATCCGGAAACGGGTTTGGACTTCCGACCCACTTTAGTGTCCTTTTGTTGGTTGAATTGTGCTCTTTGACCCCCTTTGCACGCATCATTCCGAGACAGCGGTGCACCTTCTTTTCCACTGCCATACATTTCTCCTCGATGATTTGTACATCAATCTTTGTTTGTCTTGGGATGCAACTTGTCCTCTGGATCTTTTGCCCCCCCCCCCGGATATTAAATCTTGCTGGTTGGTGGCCATTTTTTCACCCCTGCTTCCCTGCAAAGCTATGGCCTCTGTTACTTCCCTCATCTCCTAGTGAATTTGGAACGAGGGTGATGCTCGGGTGTTTTGTTTCGTTTCATGTATGCATGTCCTTCTTATTGTGGACATAAAGGAGGAAGCAAAATTATGGTTGGTGGCATGTGCAAAGTGTTTTCTGAACTTCGTCCCGGGAGAGTAATCGTTTTTTATCATGTTGTTTGAGCTTTCCTATGCAGTCATGTTGTTGAGTTGCTAGAGTTGGGATGGCGTGGCGTCGTGTGGCCTTTTCTATCCTTCGTAACTAATGAAATAGCAAACCTTTTGCCACGTTTCATAAAAACAAATAAACAACCAAGTTCCTATCTGACTATCGTCTGGATGCACGGTTGATCCAAATAACTTTTGCAGTCGATCAGGCCCTGCTCGCTCACAGTCATCATCGGTGGTGACTATGAGAATTCACCTTGGATACTTGAAGGACAAGGATGTCGCCTAGAGGGGGGGGTGAATAGGCGATTTAAAAACTTTTCCGGTTTAGGCTTCATAATTGCGGAATAAAACATTGTGTTTAAATTAACAAGCCAACAACCTAAATATACTAGGCTCACCTATGTGCACCAACAACTTATGCTAAGCAAGACAAGCAACAAGGTGATAGCAAGATGTAAAACTTCAAGCACGAAGGCTATCACAATGTAAAGTACATAAGTAAAGAGCTCGGGTATAGAAATAAACGAGGCACGCGGAGACGACGATGTATTCCCAAGTTCCTCCTTTTTAGGGGAGTACGTCTCGTTGGAGGGGTGTGAGTTTCAAACTCAAGACGCCACAAATGGCCTCACCCTATTCTCCGATGAACCTTGCCCAAAAGCTCGGTTCACCTTCCACTATTAATTTCCCTTTTGGGCGGAAATCGAGTCCCTTACAACAATCTTGAGGCACAACCCACAAAAGGATTGGGAGCTCCCAAGTGGCCACAAAAGGCCTCAACCGCCACAAAAAGGCGTCTAGGGTCCAAAGACCCAAGAGTAACAAGCTCTGGAGAGCACAAACCGATGCACAAAAGCAATGGCAAGAACACAAGAAGTGCTCAAGTCCTTCACTCTCAAATCCCACCAAAAGCAACTAATGCTCGTGGGGGGAGAAGAGAGGAAGAACAAAGAAGAATTCAACAAATGGAACTCCAAGATCAAGATCTACTAGGTTCCCCTCACTTAGAGGAGGAATGGATTGGTGGAAATGTAGATCTAGATCTCCTCTCACTTTCCCTCAAAGATATGCAAGAATCATGGGAGGGATTGAGAGGAAGGCAAGCTTTTCCAAGGTCAACAATGGATGAGAGAGAGGGGAAAAATGCGCTCAAGTTCTTGGGAAACATTGGGGTAGAAGGGCCCTTAAAAAGGTGCCCGAAAACCTGCCTGTTGAGCTGTTTTTCCGCCCCGGGGCGGTACTACTGGGCTTGACCCGGTACTACTGGGAAGAGGGTACTACCGGGTCACTATCGGGCCACTACCGGGTTAAAAACCACTTGAATCCAGTACCAAAAAAAACGTTTTATGCGGTAGTACCGGGCCTGAGGCGGTACTACCGCCCTTCGTAAAAACTGCAGAAACACGAATACAAAAAGGGGCATAACTTTTGCATACGAACTCCGTTTTTGATGTTTATGGGCTCGTTGGAATCACCACAACGAGCTTTACAAGATCGTGCAGAGAAACATCATAGTCCAACAAGGGAGGATAAAACAAAAGGTAGAAAGGTAAACCTTCTCTATAAAGAACAACCGGTAAATCCTCCAACATCAAAACTTAACAAGATATTCATCAAGACTCTGTTTTCTATGATCTTGGGCTTGTTTTGAAGATAATCACAAGCCTTACAAGATCATGCATATACAAATCATAGTCCATCATGTGTGGAGGAAACCACAAGGAGGGAGTTTGACTTCTCTAGAAAAGATAAGCCGGTAAAACCTCCAATATCAAAAACGCAACAAGATATGCATATGAAATCTGTTTTTTATGAAGTAGAGCTTGGTATGGAGATGAACACAAGCTCTAAATTCTCACATGGATAAAAGCCAAATAAGAAGCAAGAAAGATGATATGCCAAATATGCAAAGGTTTGAGCTCTCCACAAAGATGCGAACAAGTTACTCACTTGAGAGCCCCTCTTGATAGTACGCCGTCTATCCTATAACCCGGTCTCACACTAACACCATGAGACCAGTAAAATAGAAACCCTATCAAGATCATACCTTTGCCTTGCGCATTCCACTTGAGCTAGATGATGACGATCTTTATCTCTTCAAGTGGACCACATTTCTTGATTGCGCTTTCTAGCACATGCTTGATGAAGACTTCTCCAAATACTCCCCCATACACCATTATGGGAGAGCCTTGCTTAGATCCGTCTTCATGTATCCACTTGCACTTCATTTTCTTCTCTTGATGTATAAGATGGCTTGAAGCTAAACATGAATGTTCACTCAATCTTCTTTTCCAAGCCATGCTTGCAATAAACTCATCTCTAGATGACCATTCTTCATATAAACCCTTGGATAGAACCTTGGTCATCATATACTCCTCTAGAGTCCAACACATGAACTCCAATCTTCTTCATGGACACAATCTATAAAGATATCTCAATGCAAACATTAGTCCATAGAGATTGTCATTAATTACCAAAACCACACATGAGGGCAAATGCACTTTCAATCTCCCCCATTTTGGTAATTGATGACAATCTCTTTTGAGAGGTTTATAATATCGAAATTAACGAGCAAGGAGCGGTTGCACTAACATTAAATACTACGAAAGTATGTGATGTTATTCCAACCACATATATAGTGCAAACTCCCCCACAATCTATGCACGTGTGTATGAACATGAATTCATTGCATATATTGTCAACCATTACGGTGGTGGAGTTTCCACTATATATAAAACCAAGCAACGAATGCAAAGGCAAGAAAGGCTAATACTTAAGAACCAATCAAAGTATAAAGCCGAATTCCATAAACCCTCCAAAACTTCTCCCCCATTGGCAACAATTGCCGAAATGGGCAAAAAGTTTCGGAAGGCCAACATAGTGAGAGTTCCTCCACGAGTTAAGGTGTTCTCATAAAATGAGTATAATCAAGTGGACATTTCCACCGATCAATAAAAGGAGGAAATCAAACTATATTGAGAATCCAAAGATTGCAAAAAAAAATAGCGAAGGGAAAGGTGATGACGTGGATCACACGTTCGTTGGGAGACCCCAAGAGGAAGGTATGAAGCAGTGTAGCAGCAGTTTCCCTCAGTATGAAACCAAGGTTTAATCGAACCAGTAGGAGTAAGAAATCACTTCTGAAGGTTGTCAGTGGCGCGCTGACGTGGAACCTGCATACAACACAATCAAACTACTTTGCCCCAACGAAACAGTGAGGTTGTCAATCTCACTGGCTTTCAAAGGATTAAACGTATGGTGTGGAAAATAGTGTTTAATTGCAGAGAATGAAAAGTAACAATGATTGCAGTTGGTTGTATTATCAATGTAAAAGAATGGACCGGGGTCCACAGTTTACTAGTGGTGTCTCTCCATAAAAGATAACTAACATGCAGGGTGAACAAATTACAGCTGGGCAATTGACAAAATATTGAGCGCATGACAATGCATATATATGACATGATGATTACTATGATATTCATGTGGGCATTACGACAAAATACATAGACCGTTATCCAACAACATCTATGACTAATAATCCACCTCCAGGTTGTCATACCGAGTTCCCTGTTGGTATTAAGTTGCAAGCAACGGATAATCGCATTAAGTAATGTGCGTAATGTAAATAAATGCATTAGACCTAACGGCGCACCCTTAAGCTAAGCATCGGTTATTTTATCCCTAGTGGCAACAGCACATCCACAATCTTAGAAGTTGTTGTCACTCTCCCAGATTACCGGAGGCATGAACCCACTATCTAGCATAAATACTAACTCTTGGAGTTACAAGCATCTACTTGGCCAAAGCATCTACTAGTAACGGAAAGCATGCAAGATCATAAATAACATATAAGATAGATTGATAATCAACTTGACATAGTATTCAATATTCATCGGATCCAGCAAACACAACATGTAGCATTACAATAAGATGATCTTAATCATGATAGGCAGCTCACAAGATCTAAACATGATAGCATAAAGTGGAGAGACAACCATCTAGCTACTGTTATGGACCCGTAGTCCAAAGATGAACTACTCACGCATCACTCCGGAAGCAGGCATGGTGATGTAGAGCCCTCCGGTGATGATTCCCCTCTCCGACAGGGTGCCGGGAAGAGCTTCTGAACCCTCCCGAGTTAAGGTTGACGGCGGCGGCGTCTCTGGAACTTTTTGTGGATAATGGCTCGGGTGTCTAGGGTTTTCCCGTGAAGATGAATAAATAGGTGACGAGGTGTACCCTCATCAAATCCATGGTTAAGGACCTAGGGTTGAGATTATGGGGAGAGAACGTGACAGTACTGGTAGTTTCGTCGGCTGACAAGCAGAGGCAAAGATTTACCCAGGTTCAGGCCCCTCGGGTGGAGGTAAAGACCCTACTTCCTGCTTGTCTGGTATTGATTGTGGATTATGCGATTACAGGGGAGCTCCGGCGAGATGACGATCTCGCAAGAGCTTTGGTGGTTCGAGTATGGCTTGGTCCCAGATCGGTACCCCTCCCAGCCTTTAAATAGGCTGGGTCTCGGGAGTTTGTAACCGACCTAGTTTACACATAAGGAAAGCCTAAACCGACTATGCCTATGTCTAGTCTTGGAGGGTACTCCATCTTCTTGGGCCTCTTGTCTTGGGCTTCGAGTAGGCTCTTCGATATTGGACCTTAGTCGTTACGTGCACCAGGTACCCTCATGATAGGGTACCCGATATGTATACCCATGTAAGTAGCCCCCGAGTACTTGGCTGACTCGAAGAATCGGGCATGGACTCTTTCGTGAGTGCACGTCGTATGCTTTGTATTCTGTACATATAATTTGGAATTCCTGTATGAATAGCACACGTTTGGCTATGTCGAGTATCTCATCGACTGTGTTTTATGATGATCAAGGGATAATAGCTTAGCAGGCTCAGTACACTCGACGGATCGGGACTGGTTAACTACTCATTCGGGTAAAACCTTACTAGCTTTCAATCAAACTCGAGTCCCCGGACTCGAATCTGGAACAAACTGGTCAGATTCGACTAGGCCGCTGAGGTCTTACTGAGTCGATCTGCAGTATAACTTTGAATTTTACCCAACGCGTCCGTCGGGATTTTTCATCATGTCTGCTGACACGGAAAGTATAAGGATTGACGTTGCTGGAACGGTCCTTAGCCCAGCTCGAAAGTTCGGCGGGTCTTACCTTTGCACTATGCGTGCAGCATCCGAGATATTTGCGACGGACGCAACTCGGGAATGTTTCGAGTATGATTTCTGAACTTTGTTGGACGAGTCATGCCCTTTGTCGACTGATATTTGCTGTTATGCTATCGGGTGCGCGACAGCGCTCCCGATGGGAGTAGCCCCTGAGATTGTGCTTTATTGCTTTGCAATGGAGGATAATCTCAAAATCCCCTTACTCTGCATCTGTTAATCGAAGAAATTTGTGCCATAATTCTATCGGGTGCACGACAGTGCTCCTGATGGGAGTAGCCCCCGAGATTATGCTGTATTGCTTGTAAATGGAGGATAATCTCAATCATTGTTTTAAGCATCTTCAGTCGAAGAATTTTTTGAATACGCTCCCGATGGGAGTAATATGACTTAGTCGAAGGAACGGTCGAGTGACCAATTTTTTCTTAAGAAGGTTTTGTCACACCCGAACTAATCGAGGCAATCGAGTGATCATTATGCGTTGGGCACACTCGAACGTATTTTCTGAACAGATGCTTCAATGACGTCAGGGATGACGTTTATTTCGACTGCGATTTCTGACACGCGTGGCGTGCGTTATGCTGCGATTGATGGGACGTGACACGTAGGTGGGCCCATTTGTGCAGAGCTGACCGAAGACGGTGCCGTTTGGACTTGATTTGACTATACGAGCCCACTTTTTCCGCAAGCGTGATGATGGCTCCTCTTTTTACGTGCGTAGTGGGCGGAGTGGCCGGCGACGGTTGCCCTCCGTGTTTGCCACGTGTACGGTCAGATTGCGTGCGTAGCGCACGGTTTGGATCTGAATGGCTGTGATTGCTTTTGACCTGTGGTAAAATAGGGGAACGGCGCTGGCATTTGTTTTTTATCTGCCATTTGCTCTGCGCGCCGCCCCTGTTCCATCGTCTTCCTTGCGCTCTGCCTCCATTGCTCCTGTGCTAAAGCTTTGCGCGCTCCTCCACCTGCTCGTTGGCAATGAAGAAAGCGGCGGGCAACAAGCGCTCTGCCTCGACTGCTGCCGCCGCGCCCGATGCGGCGGCGATGAAGGGGAAGAAGACTGCGGCTAGCGCATCTGCGGCCGCCATCGACCTCAAGAAGACCAATGGCGATTGGACGAAATCCACCATGAAGGAGGCACAGCTAGACAAGCTGCGCGAGGAGGGTTGCTGCCACCTTCGGACCAGCTCTTCGTCCGCGCACCTTCACCCAAGGAGGTACTTCCCGAGCCCCGCGCTAACGAGCGCGTCTGTTTCACGGAGTTTTTGCCTAGGGGTTTCTTGTTCCCCCTCCATGATTTTGTGCGAGGTTTGCTTTTTGCCTACGGGGTGCAGATCCATGATCTCACCCCGAATGGTATTCTGCACATTGCGTGTTTCATCACGCTGTGCGAGTGTTTTTTGGGAGTTGCTCCAAGTTGGGCATTATGGAAGTCTATCTTCATGGTGTGGCCCAACAACCGAGGCAGCCGAACCTATCCAGTCGGAGGCCTGCAGATCCAAGTGCGCAGCGACACCCGGTACTTCACCCTGAAGCCAGTCGACTCGGCGCAGGGGTGGAGGAAGAGGTGGTTCTATGTGCAAGTCGACCAGGATGTGGCCCCAGCATTTTCGACTGCTGGTATAGCCGCTAGGACGAAAGCCTGGGACCATGAGCTTTCGACTGAAGAAGTGGCGGAAGTGGCCCCAGCATCACGGGTGTGCATCTGATTGCCACCTTTGTGAAGATGCGGGTATGGCCGCTCCGTGCTCGTGCCCACCCAATGTGGGAGTACAAAGGCCCCTCGACTCCAGTCGAATGAGCAAGGAGGAGCTGTCTAGGAGCGAACTGGTGGCACATGTGCGTTCCATCACCAGTACAAAACAATGCGAGCCCTGCAACGTCGACTGCCCAGTCGATCCTTATGGGGATGAAAAGCCTTTGCCAGAGGTTAGTGAATCTTTCGAGTCTATGATCTCCTGTTTTTGTTATCCTTCTGTGCATCTTTTTGACTTTCGACTGCTATATCTTGTATGCAGGGCCACTCGACTACCTCAAATCTTCCTCCTCTTCCCGAAGATGGCCCAACTTATGAAACAGAGGTGACAGTAGAAGCGAAGGGAGGGGATGAATCGCCTTTACCTTCGGCTACCACTTCACCCACAGAAGAGGTTGAAGAGGAAGGGGTAGAGGAAGCACAGGGCAAGGAGCCTGCTGCGACTGAGGATGTTAGCGAGGTTCCTGCTCGCAAGCGCCGTCGGGCAGCCCAAGTTATGTCTTCTTCCACGAGCTCACCCGCGAGGGAATCGGATGTGAGGGATGATGGAAACTCAGGTCGTCTCCTACGACCACAGCTGCTCCCTTGGACGTGAGTCCTTTGAGCTCGACTCCTCCTCCTCCTCAGTCGGGTGGGCAGCTACCTTTTGGAGGCCCAAATTTTGACGAGCTCGACACTGAGGATGAAGAAGAGCACAGGTTTGCTCCTTTTTGGACTATTTTTTTTTTATGAGTTGAGTACTGTTTCTTTATGTTGCATGTTTTTTCGTGCACTTGCAGTGCTGAGACTGTGCGACCTCCAACTCCTCCAACCGAGAGAGCTCCGACTCCAGACCAGCCAGAAGCGTCCCTGTTGCGGCCGAGGTTGTGAGAACAGTAGCCACGGCTACTACCTTTGAAGCCGCCAAGATCGCGAGTTCGTCAACTCCGCAAGTTGGGACTTCTGCTGCCAAGCCTGCACCTTGGGTTGAACACGTAAGTGTCTTTTGTCGAGTCTTCATCCTAGGATTTATTTGTGTATAACTTATGCTGGTTCCATTGTGCTTGCAGCCTTCTACCTCAACCTGGTTGAATCAGGCAAGGCTTTTGTCCAGGTTGAACAAGAGAGGGACAACCTACGTGCTGCCATGGAGCAACTCAGCCGTAAGTGTATTTGACTTCTTTATGCCCTTGCTTTGTCGATTGTGAATGACATCTGTCCATCTATCTCAGGTGACAAGGCAACCGCTGAGTCTCGGATTAAAGAGCTAGAAGAGGCACTCGCCAAGGAGCGCGCGGAGTCGAAGAAGGCCTTGGATGATGCCAAGGACTCCGCCGCTTTACGCGAGAAGAATTATGCTGAGCGCCTGGCGAGCCTCACCCGAGACGTAGGCGGTGAGTTGAATCTTTCACTTTTTGCCTACTTCTTTTTGCCACTGAATAGTATGTAACATTTGTTGTTACTTCTGCTTTTTTGAAGGAGCTGTTGGTGCACCGGCACCTGTAGACCAATCGAGTGTTGATTTGTCCCTTGACCGCGCAATCGGCGACCTGGATGTCGTCTCCACCCAAGCCAAGGACGCACTCGCCAAATCTACAAGCACGCTCGGCGCCGTGTTCAAGGATGTGTTCCCATCCAGCCAACCTCCTTCAACTGTGGATGGCTTCGCAGACGTCCTAGGCCCGGGAACTTCGACTATGGCGAATTTTGCTCGCACTTTGACGGTACGCGGCTCAGAGTCCACCCTCAAACTCCTTTTAGGTCATGGGATAGAGGGTGACTTCGAAGCCGCTCTGTCTGCTTTCCCTCGCAAGCCTGGAGGGAAACTGGTGTCCCTAAAGCATTTGAACGAGCCAGCCGCAAAGTTGGCTGAAACTTTTATGGCCACCATGGAACGCCGGGCAGCAGAGGTCGCCTCTCGTGCGAGTAGGGCTAGGTCGGAGTCGATGTCTGAGAAGTAGGGCAGTCGTGCCTTTTTATGCTTTGTAATTAAACTTATGACCATGCGAGTACGCATGTGTTTTTGCTACCTTTGTATGAAATAACTTCCTTATTATGATCCTACGTGTAATGCTGTATGTTGTTGCTCATCTGAGCTTTGTGACTAGTTTCTCATGAAACTTTTATGATGCTTGGAACAGAAACGGCCAGCCGCCACTTCATCCAGTTCGTCGCGGCATCATGCCCCTACTCGATCTCGAGCTCAGGCGGCAAATGATGCCGCAGTAATACGTTATATGAAGGCTCGACTCGCGAAACAGGAGCAAGAGCTGGCGAGTGCCCGAAGCGAGCGGAAAGGATGAGGGCAAGGCCTGCTTTACCCACCCAACGGGAGGAGTATGTGCTTGGCGAGATGGAGATCGTGAACAGACAGCTCGAGTGTAAGCATGACTGCCTTGATCTTATGAGTTCACTGCCTGCTCTTTTTTGTTCACCCAACTTGTGTTGTTGCAGGTTTTGTTCAAGATTTCCAGGCGGAGCAGGCTCGCGTGGGTGAGCAGTTGAGCATGGCAACTGACGAACCTACGACTGGCCGCCAGCACTTTCGATTGGACAAGCACCGAGCACGCATACTCGCGACCTGCAGGATCGGGTGTGGTGGAGCACTGCTGCTTGAGTTATGCAGGTCGGCCTTCAGTCGAATCAACCAGATACTTTTTCCAGTTGGGCCGCAACCTCAAGGAATCCATGCGTTACTCGAGCTCTTCCGGTCAACAGGCTCCATTCGAGGCTTTATCACTCAGAAGCTTGTGGATGGCGCCAACGCAACCATGGCATATCTCCGAAGTCAACGTCCAAATTTGCAGCTACGTCCACCCGCGCCTGGATCGTCTTTGTCCCAGTCGAATCTTGACGATACATTCGATCATGCGAGGACATTGGTCGATTGCTATCAAGCGCAACTTATGGGCCCTGTTCTTCCAGCAAAGGATGAACCGGAAGATTAGGGTATTTATGTATAGGGAACAGCCCCCGAGTGTAAATTTGCCACTTGGTACATATTTGTTCACTTGCATGTATGAGCCCCGAGTGTATCGAGTGGGGTTTATGGAAAACACTTTACATAGATCATGAATTACACAGCCCCGAGTGCTCAAGGGAGGCTATGAATTTTTTGAGAGTTGAAACTTCAACGTATGCCTGCAGGCTCAGCCCCCGAGTGATTGATAGGGGTTGAGCAACATTTTCCTTTGTGTGCTTATTTGTTTATGATCCAGCCCCGAGTATTCGAGTGTAGCTGGAGTATTATGTTTGAAGGAGCGAAAGCTCATATGTTATGAGGTAGCTCAGCCCCGAGCATACGGGTGAGGCTAATTTTGTGCTGATAAATTATGCGAGTAGTAATGAGGAAAAGTATGAGGAATTTATTGACTATATTCCATTTATGAATGTTTAGGCTGCAGGCCGCCTCATTAAAAACCTTCCAGTCCCCTTAGGTACCCTGGTAAGGAAAAGAGCGCGTCTGAAACCTGCAGCCATCCGACATATGAGCCTATTACATTATGCGACTGAGCAATCTAAGCATAGAAATGGCGCAGCTGCGCAACGTTCCAAGGATTGTGAGAGAGTTCGCCGGTCTTCGCATGCTTCAGTCTGTATGCTCCACCACCTATGACCTCAGTGATGATGAAGGGTCCTTCCCATGGAGAAGCAAGTTTATGCACCTTCTTTTGCTTCAGTCGAAGTACCAAGTCACCCACCTCGAAGGATCTGGTACGCAGTCGACGGCTGTGATAGTTGCGTAGATCTTGCTGGTAGACAGCTGTACGTGCTAGCGCTGTGTTGCGTGCTTCTTCGAGCAAGTCGACTGCATCTTCGAGTGCTTCATCTGCATCGTCTTCATTGTATGCTTCGACCCTTGGTGCGTTGAACCTTACGTCTGATGGCAGGATTGCCTCTGCGCCGTAGACCATGAAGAATGGAGTGAATTGCGTTGAGGCGTTGGGTGTTGTGCGTAGGCTCCATAGCACAGACGGGAGCTCTTCTACCCAAGCACCCGCAGCCCTTTTGAGTGGCACCAGGAGGCGCTTCTTGATTCACTCGTCACAAGCCCATTGGCCTTTTCGACTTGGCCGTTTGACTGCAGATGCGCCACAGATGCATAATTGAGCGTGATATCTTGCTCTTTGCAGAAGGATTTGAATTCCTCAGCCGTGAAGTTTGTACCGTTGTCAGTGATGATGCTATTTGGCACACCAAAGCGGTATATGATAGATTCTATGAAATTGACTGCTGTAGTGGTAGTCGAACTTGTGATGGGTACTGCTTCAATCCACTTGGTGAACTTGTCGACCGCTACCAGAAGGTGAGTATGCCCTCCATGGGAGGATTTTTTGTGTGGCCCAACCATGTCGAGCCCCCACTGGGCGAAGGGCCAGGCCAATGGTATTGTCTTCAACGCTGATGCGGGTGCGTGCGGCTTTGTGGCAAATTTTTGGCACCGATGCACCTTTTGACTATGTCCACCGCGTCTTTGAGTGCTATTGGCCAGTAGAAGCCTGCGCGAAAGGCTTTGGCTACGAGTGATCGACTGCTGGCGTGATGCCCGCAAGTACCTGCATGAATATCACGAAGGATGGCTTGGCCATCTTCAAATGCTATGCAACGCTGGAACATACCTGATATGCTGCGTTTGTAAAGTTCACCGTTGATGACAGTGTATGCTTTAGATCGTCGAGTGACGCGTCTTGACTCTGTGAATTCTTCGGGTACCTCGCCGCGGAGTATGTATGCGAGGAAGGGTTGGGTCCAAGTTGGCTCGATGAGGAGTACCTCAACTGGTGGGTCCTCTGTGCTAGGTGTTTTGCTCTTGGCTGGTATGGCTGATGCAGGAGTTGCCCGCTTCGTTTTGATTGATCTGTGCTCGATGCGCTCGAAGAAGACACCTGTAACATCCCAAAATATTATCAGTGTTATTATTCCAAAAATGAGAGCCAACAAAAACTTTTGTTAATTATTATGTGTGGTTAGCAAATTATTGCTTGTGGTAATCAATTCTTGTTGCTTGTGTTATTTATCTCTTGCTAATTGTGTTGCTTGCTCTAAATAAAAATAGGAAGAAAAGAAAAGAAATAAAATAACAAGTAAGCAAGAAATGATAAAAGTGACAAATAAGAAACTCAATAATGTTCCAAACAAAATTCAGAGGAATGGTATATGAAACCTCTCATTTACATCCTTATCACTTATCTCTTCCAAATAATATTTTACACCTATTTTGAAATTCAAAAGTAAAAACAATTGAAATAAAACAAAATGCAATAATTAAAACCCTATGAAAGAAAATGATTCAAAACATTTTATTTTGAAATGCCAAATTTTGTGGAGCTACTACATGCTATGTGGAAGCCTCACAAATATTTGTGAATTTTTCTAAAATGTTTAAGTACCTCAAAGAAATTCCAGAAATGCTGCTGGAAATAAAAAGAAGAAAAAGAAGCAGAGAAGGACCTAGTTGTAAATAGAAAAAAAGAATCCAGGGGGCGTTCTGCAAGAACGTCGTCGTCCACCTCTCTCCCTCGCCCAGACACGTCGCCGTGTCACCGTGACCGTTCCCCGCCGTTTCCGCGCTCCCCAGGCCCCCCCTGACCGCGCTCTCCTCGCTCCCGTGCCTCTGCAGCCGCGGCGCCGCAGAGGAGAGCACTCACGACCTCCCTCGCCTCGAATCCACCCCAGCGCCGCCGTGGCAGCCGCGGCGATGCCGGCCCACATTCGCGCAGCTCACTGCACCTCGACACGCACCACTCAAGCCAGAGCTTCTAGAACATGTCCGGACCCCGGTGAACGCCGTGTCTCCACGTCCCTCGCACCGCCGCGTCGGATTCAAGGAGAATATCTCCGCCGTGCGCCATGGACGTCGCCCGTGCACTCCGTCCACGCTACGCCGACCCTGCGCTATAAACCACCCCCGCACCCCTCTGGGAACACCACACCACCCAACTCCCTCACCTCTCCCTCTCGATTCGCCGTGCACCGCCAGGAGGGCGTGCTCTGCCGCAGCCTCTGCCGCCGTTAAGGTCGAGCACGGCCGCGACGCCACACTCTCCCTTTCCCTTCTTTCTGGCCTGCACGCTCTTCTGCAACCACACCGCACTCACGCGCCTCGCTTTTCCCTCTGTTTAGGGCAAAGGAGAGGAGCCAGGACCTCGCCGGAGCTCGTGCCCGTGGCCGTGGAAGTTGGAGACCTCGCCGTCGCCGCTACACGCCGTCCCAGCAAGCACAGCTCGCACCAGCACCTTCCTCGAGCCTCCGCAGTTGATTTGCATCATCGCCACGACCTTCCGAGCCCTCTAGGTGAGAGATTCATCCACCTCGCCGTCGCCGGCGCGGCAGCGCCGCTGGAATATGGTCGCAGTCGTTGCGATTCACGTGAGCCGTTGGATCTCGATCCAACGGACGCGTACCGCTTCGGTTAAAAGAAAGAGAGAGAGAGACTGACGGGCGGGCCCCGCTCGTCAGGGTTTTATTAATTTTCCAGCGCACGTTGAGTCACTGACTGGTGGAGCCCACCTGTCAGGGATTTCAACTTTATCCAGAACAGTTAGGTTTTCGAATTTAGTTTTCTCAGAGAATTCAGTACTGGACCTAACTTCAAAAATCAATAACTTGAGATTTAGGAATCCAATAAATCAAACTCAATTGTTCTGGAAATCTTATGAAAATGTTTAACCAACCCAATTGGATTCATTCCATTTAATTAAATAAATAAAAAGTATTATTAAAAATACTACAGAAGGTTTAAATTATAAACTTGTTTGTTTCTGATACTCTGTTAGTCCAAATAATTCCAAACCAATTTTGTTAGCTTAGTACTGCCTTGTTTTAGCTTCCCTAATTTTGGTAGAATTAATTATGCAATAGGAATTGTTTAGTTTAAAGTTGAAGTTTAAACACCCTTCTGCACTCAAACATTTAAAAATGTTGAATGGTTAACCCAAATGATTTAGGACCAATTTTTAGATCACATTTAGCCATGTTTAGTTACCCCTAAAAGGATTTAATTTTAGGATCAACAGAACTTAATTGGTAGCTAAAACTTGATTATTAAGTTACTGGATTCAAACAAATGTGTAGGGAGTTTAGCAACTCCAATTGATCCAAATCAAATTGTGTTGTCTTCTACACATCAGTAGCTTTCCATAGAATTTTAGTTTGTATTTTTGTGACCAGCAGAACTCAAGTTGTGGAATTAAACATGTTCACCTAGTTTCTGCCATAATTTAGAAGTAATTAAATAATGTTTAGTTCAATTATTTGAAAACCAAATTGTATGGTTTGATGTGTGCAGTAGCTATTTGTGATGTTCATGATTGTTATGTTGAGATGATTGCTTGTATAGATTAGTGATTGTTTGCATTGTTTGTTTATTAATTAGACGAGAACGTTGTCGGATATATCGAGGAGGAGAGTTTGTTGAAACTGAAGAACCAGATCAAGGTCACTTTACCGAGCAAGGCAGGCTATTCTCTGAGCTTGCACTACAAACATATGCATCTACTTTCATAACATGTTTTACTCTCAAGGCAAGATTTATAAAACCCGTTTCAAAAACATATGGAAATTATTTTGCCACCTATGTAGAAATATAAGATAGTTATATCAAATTATAGGATGGGAAAAAACAAATATGGTTTATTCAAAACTCCTTTGAAATTACTTGTGAGTTTATGAAATGCCGAGATGTCGGTGTTGGAATGGAGAAGTGGAAAAATGGTGATGTTTATGAAAAATGCACAGTGTCCTAGTACTATGACGACCAATCTTACCCTGTGCGACCACATTTACCATATATGGGAAAAGGCTTAGTCATGTAGTTTGCTCTTATTAGTATGGGATACCTCATCGACGGAGATGACTCCGTTATGCATGACGGGATGGTCGAGGACCTACCCCCTGACCCGGGTCCTCACACAAGTTGGTGGGGAGGATAGAAGGTTCCACCATAAACCGCCGGACAAAACTATGAGTCCTCACACTTAGGGTTTCTGACGGGAAACTGGACTGGGTGTCGATGGAAAGTGTCATATGGGAAGGATCCTATACTAGCATGAGCAAATAAGAGGCTATGGCGGCGGCTTACTTCGCATACACCTGGTATGGCGAGACGTGGCAGACACGATGAGTTGCCGGATAGATGTGGGCTAAAAGCGTGCTACCTCTGCAGAGTGTTAAAAACTATTCGAATAGCCGAGTCCTCGGATATGGACAATTGGGAGACTGTCCTAAGACCTTGTGCAAGTTTTTGAAAGACTTTGAGTTTTAAAAAGAAAATGAAGTGGAGAATGTTCCTTATACCTATACCAACGGATCGGTATGAGGTAGATGGAGGAAGTGGACCATGACGGGCTATGGTCGGAAAAAGGGGGAGTTTTGGAGAAGCAGATAAAAATGGTGACTTCTTTAAAGATAGTTATAAAACTCTTCTTACCTTTTTCAATAAAGATATAGAGATGTTTAAAATAAATAAAAGTTGTCCATTAAGTCAAAACTAGTGCATACTCATGTTGGGGTAGTTTGCGAGTACATTCAAATGTACTCATATTGGTTTCGTCCCTGGCTATTGACCTAGCCAGACTACGAGGAGGAGCACTACGCCGAGCAGGAGTATGGCGACTTCTACGCCAACTAAGGATCTCCACAAGTCAGCTGCCTGTCGGGTTGTCATCGTTAGAATATGATGTCTACTACGCCGTAGCTTCCGCTGATATTTTGGTTTGGCCCATGAAGGCACCTATGTAAGACTTGGTTTAAATGACCATTTATGTAAGACTATTAATTCGGTATTGTAATGGATGTAAACTTTGGTATCCAAATCAGATTATGTGCAACGATAGACTGATCACGGGATCGTTGTGTTAAGCATAATCGGGTATTTCGGACAGCTAGTCCGGGGTCCCCACAACACCAGGTGGCACTGGTGCTTTGGTCGCACCAATGTTGGCTAACTTATCTGCTTCTTCATTGCTCTCGCGCCCTATGTGCCGCAACTCGCAGCCTTCGAAGCTACCCTCCATGATGTTGTACAGGTCACGGTAGGCGATCATGTTATCTGCGATTGCGTCACAAGGCTTCATTGTTTGCTGCACCACCAGATTTGAGTCGCCGTAGATCATCAGTCGAGTGCACCCGAGTGCATTAGCCATCCTCATGCCGTGGATCAGGGCCTCGTACTCTGCTTCGTTATTGGATGGGAACTCGAATCCCATTTGCAGGATGTAGCGGAGCTTGTCGCCTTTTGGTGATATGAGGATGACACCTGCGCCTGCGCCTTCGTTTTTCTTCGAGCCATCAAAGTACATAGTCCAGGAATTGGACACATCTGGTGCCCCTGGGAGCTGAGCTTCAATCCACTCGGTGTGGAAATCGGGTAAGACTTGTGCTTTGATGGCCTTCGGGTAATCATACTTGATGTCTCTTGGCGCTAGCTCGATGAGCCATTTTGCTACTCGCCCAGTTGCATTGAGGTTTGTGAGGATGTCCCCGACCTGAAGTGCTGATTACAGTGATCGGGTGCTCGGAGAAATAATGCGTCAGCTTCCTTGAGGACATGAACATGGCGTATGCCAGCTTCTGATAGTGTGGGTACCTCTGTTTGATGTGGAGAGCACTTCACTCAAGTAGTAGACTGGACGTTGTATGCTTTGGGCGTGTCCCTCCTCTCTGCGTTCGACCACCAGAACAGTGCTCACCACCCTATTAGTTGCAGAGACATATAGGTATAGTGGCTCGCGTTCCCTTGGTGCTACGAGGATTGGAGGGCTTGTGAGGACTCGCTTGAGGTCCGTGAAGGCTGCTTCGGCTTCTGGCGTCCACTCGAATTTATCTGCCTTCATCATCAGTCGATAGAACGGGAGTGCTTTTTTGCCTAGCTTGCTAATGAATCGACTGAGTGCTGCTATTCTACCCGCCAACTTTTGCACGTCGTGGAGCTTTGAAGGCCTTTGCATCGTCAAGATGGCCTGTATTTTCTCTGGGTCCGCCTCGATTCCTCGAGCTGAGACTAGATACCCGAGGAGTTGCCCGGCTGGCACGCCGAACGTGCACTTCTTCGGGTTGAGCTTGATGTGGAAGCGTTTGAGGTTTGCGAATGTCTCTCGCAAGTCATCGAGTAGTGTGTTTTCCTCTCTTGTGGTGATGACGATGTCATCTACATAGACCTGGACGTTTCGCCCAATCTGCTTCTTGAGGCAATCTTGCATCATGCGCTGATAGGTTGCGCCTGCGTTCTTGAGCCCGAAAGGCATTGTGGTGTAGCAGTAGACCCGAGTGGGGTTATGAACGCCGTTTTCTCTTCATCTTCTTCCTTCATCCTTATCTGGTGGTAACCCGAGTAAGCATCCAGGAAGGATAAGCGAGCGCACCCGGCGGTGGAGTCGACGATCTGGTCGATTCGAGGTAGTGGAAAGTGATCCTTTGGACAACACTTGTTTGTGCTGTAAATCTACGCACATCCGAAGGATATCTGTGTGCTTTTTCTCTACGAGTACGGGGTTGGCCACCCATTGTGATTTCTTGATCTCTCTGATGAATTCTGCTGCGAGTAGCCTGTCGACTTCGGCTTCGACTGCAGTTCTTTTTGGGTCGGATATGCGGCGCATTGTTTGTTTGATGGTTTAGCACCTGGAAGTAGCTGGAGAGAGTGCTCGGCGAATTCCCTGGGAGTACCTGGCATGTCTGCTGGACACCATGCAAATATATCCTAGTTCTCACGGAGGAATTTGACGAGCGCGCTTTCCTATGCGATAGGCAGACTCGACGAGACATTGACTGTCTTGGTCGGGTCAGTGGTGCACTTGGTGCGATCTTGTGTCATTGGTGGCACTGATGCTCTGTCGACTGCCACCTTTTTATGTTCTGGCATAAGGGTTCGATCATTAGAGACCGCTAGATCAGCGAGTGTTGCTTCCATGCCAAACATCTCAGATATTTTGCTGAATTCTCGGTCGCAAGAGTCAGACTTCTGGAAGTTCCCCTTGACCGTGATTACTCCTTTTGGTCCAAGCATCTTCAGCTAAAGGTATGCGTAGTGTGGCACTGCCATGAATCGAGCGAACGTCGGGTCCAAGTATAGCATGGTATTGTGACTTCCAGTCGACCACTTCGAACTCAATCGACTCTGTCCTGAAGTGGTGCTTATCCCCGAACGTCACGTCGAATTGTATGGTGCCCTCTGGGCTTATTGCTTTCCCTGGAACGATACCGTGGAAGGTATTTGAAGATCTTGGCAGGTTTTCGATGACCTGTTCATTTTGCAGAGCGTATCTGCGAAGATAATGTTTATGCCGCTCCCACCATCCATGAAGACCTTGGACATAGCGTAGCCTCCAATTTGGCGTCGAGTATCAGAGCAGAGTGCCCAGGGCGAACAACGATGGAGGGTGGTCTCTTTGCTGAAGCTTATTATAGTTTCGGATCCCTTCAAGTATTCTGTTACCGCAGGAGGTGACATGACCGCCATGTTTACTTGTCGAGTGCGAAGTTTTTGCTCCCTGTTGGAAGGTCGACCTTTTTGTATCATGTACATCTGCCTTGAGGTGGAGGGTACTGTGGCTCGTCACACCGAGGTATGTGCTGTATGGCACCCGCGAGGTTTCCGCCTGCAGCAGGTTGTGGTGGTGGAGGGTGGTTTGCCATCAGAACAGGCACATTGTTTGATTGAGGCATGGGTGTCGGTGCTTGTGCGGCTGCTGCCTTTCTGCGATTTACGTAATCAGTCGCCATTTGATCGAACTCCTGCAGTTTCTCATCGAGTGATTGGATCGCAGTTTTCCATCGTCCCCCTTGTACAGGTGGAATCTGCAATCAGCGTCCATCTTTTCTTCG
>CAMZMU010000104.1:7728575-7831976 GCA_947311845.1 Poa pratensis | reverse complement strand
AGGGTACCCGATATGTATACCCAGTCAGTAGCCCCCGAGTACTTGGCTGACTCGAAGAATCGGGCATGGACTCTTTCGTAAGTGCACGTCATATGCTTTGTATTCTGTAATATAATTTGGAATTCCTGTATGAATAGCACACGTTTGGCTATGTCGAGTATCTCATCGACTGTGTTTTATGATGATCAAGGGATAATAGCTTAGCAGGCCCAGTACACTCGACGGATCGGGACTGGTTAACTACTCATTCGGGTAAAACCTTACTAGCTTTCAATCAAACTCGAGTCCCCGGACTCGAATCTGGAACAAACTGGTCAGATTCGACTAGGCCGCTGAGGTCTTACTGAGTCGATCTGCAGTATAACTTTGAATTTTACCCAACGCGTCCGTCGGGATTTTTCATCATGTCTGCTGACACGGAAAGTATAAGGATTGACGTTGCTGGAACGGTCCTTAGCCCAGCTCGAAAGTTCGGCGGGTCTTACCTTTGCACTATGCGTGCAGCATCCGAGGTATTTGCGACGGACGCAACTCGGGAATGTTTCGAGTATGATTTCTGAACTTTGTTGGACGAGTCATGCCCTTTGTCGACTGATATTTGCTGTTATGCTATCGGTGCGCGACAGCGCTCCCGATGGGAGTAGCCCCCGAGATTGTGCTTTATTGCTTTGCAATGGAGGATAATCTCAAAATCCCTTACTCTGCATATGTTAATCGAAGAAATTTGTGCCATAATTCTATCGGGTGCACGACAGTGCTCCCGATGGGAGTAGCCCCCGAGATTATGCTGTATTACTTGTAAATGGAGGATAATCTCAATCATTGTTTAAGCATCTTCAGTCGAAGAATTTTTTGAATACGCTCCCGATGGGAGTAATATGACTTAGTCGAAGGAACGGTCGAGTGACCAATTTTGCCTTAAGAAGGTTTTGTCACACCCGAACTAATCAGGCAATCGAGTGACCAATATGCGTTGGCATACTCGAACGTATTTTCTGAACAGATGCTTCAATGACGTCAGGGATGACGTTTATTTCGACTGCGATTTCTGACACGCGTGGCGTGCGTTATGCTGCGATTGATGGGACGTGACACGTAGGTGGGCCCATTTGTGCAGAGCTGACCGAAGACGGTGCCGTTTGGACTTGATTTGACTATACGGGCCCACTTTTTCCGCAAGCGTGATGATGGCTCCTCTTTTTACGTGCGTAGTGGGCGGAGTGGCCGCGACGGTTGCCCTCCGCGTTTGCCACGTGTACGGTCAGATTGCGTGCGTAACGCACGATTTGGATCTGAATGGCTGTGATTGCTTTTGACTTGTGGTAAATAGGGGAACGGCGCTGGCATTTGTTTTTTACCTGCCATTTGCTCTGCGCGCCGCCCCTGTTCCATCGTCTTCCTTGCGCTCTGCCTCCATTGCTCCTGTGCTAAAGCTTTGCGCGCTCCTCCACCTGCTCGTTGACAATGAAGAAAGCGGCGGGCAACAAGCGCTCTGCCTCGACTGCTGCCGCCGCGCCCGATGCGGCGGCGATGAAGGGGAAGAAGACTGCGGCTAGCGCATCTGCGGCCGCCGTCGACCTCAAGAAGACCAATGGCGATTGGATGAAATCCACCATGAAGGAGGCACAGCTACAAGCTGCGCGAGGAGGGTTGCTGCCACCTTCGACCAGCTCTTCGTCCGCGCACCTTCGCCCAAGGAGGTACTTCCCGAGCCTCGCGCTAACGAGCGCGTCTGTTTCGCGGAGTTTTTGCCTAGGGGTTTCTCGCTCCCCCTCCATGATTTTGTGCGAGGTTTGCTTTTTGCCTACGGGGTGCAGATCCATGATCTCACCCCGAACGGTATTCTGCACATTGCGTGTTTCATCACGCTGTGCGAGTGTTTTTTGGGAGTTGCTCCAGTTGGGCATTATGGAAGTCTATCTTCATGGTCCGGCCCAACAACCGAGGCGGCCGAACCTATCCAGTCGGAGGCCTGCAGATCCAAGTGCGCAGCGACACCCGGTACTTCGCCCTGAAGCCAGTCGACTCGGCGCAGGGGTGGAGGAAGAGGTGGTTCTATGTGCAAGTCGACCAGGATGGGCCCCAGCATTTTCGACTGCTGGTATAGCCGCTAGGACGAAAGCCTGGGACCATGAGCTTTCGACTGAAGAAGTGGCGGCAGTGGCCCCAGCATCACGGGTGTGCATCTGATTGCCACCTTTGTGAAGATGCGGGTATGGCCGCTCCGCTCGTGCCCACCCAATGTGGGAGTACGAAGGTCCCCTCGACTCCACTCGAATGAGCAAGGAGGAGCTGTCTAGGAGCGAACTGGTGGCACATGTGCGTCCATCACCAGTACAAAACAAAGCGAGCCCTGCAACGTCGACTGCCCAGTCGATCCTTATGGGGCTGAAAAGCCTTTGCCAGAGGTTAGTGAATCTTTCGAGTCTATGATCTCCTGTTTTTGTTATCCTTCTGTGCATCTTTTTGACTTTCGACTGCTATATTTTATGCAGGGCCACTCGACTACCTCAACTTCCTCCTCTTCCCGAAGATGGCCCAACTTATGAAACAGAGGTGACAGTAGAAGCGAAGGGAGGGATGAATCGCCTTTACCTTCGGCTACCACTTCACCCACAGAAGAGGTTGAAGAGGAAGGGGTAGAGGAAGCACAGGGCAAGGAGCCTGCGCGACTGAGGATGTTAGCGAGGTTCCTGCTCGCAAGCGCCGTCGGGCAGCCCAAGTTATGTCTTCTTCCACGAGCTCACCCGCGAGGAATCGGATGTGAGGGATGATGGAAACTCAGGTCGTCTCCTACGACCACAGCTGCTCCCTTGGACGTGAGTCCTTTGAGCTCGGCTCCTCCTCCTCCTCAGTCGGGTGGGCAGCTACCTTTTGGAGGCCCAAATTTGACGAGCTCGACACTGAGGATGAAGAAGAGCACAGGTTTGCTCCTTTTTGTACTAATTTTTTTTTATGAGTTGAGTACTGTTTCTTTATGTTGCATGTTTTCGTCACTTGCAGTGCTGAGACTGTGCGACCTCCAACTCCTCCAACCGAGAGAGCTCCGACTCCAGACAGCCAGAAGCTCCCTGTTGCGGCTGAGGTTGTGAGAACAGTAGCCACGGCTACTACCTTTGAAGCCGCCAAGATCGCGAGTTCGTCAACTCCGCAAATTGGGACTTCTGCTGCCAAGCCTGCCCTTGGGTTGAACACGTAAGTGTCTTTTGTCGAGTCTTCATCTAGGATTTATTTGTGTATAGCTTATGCTGGTTCCATTGTGCTGCAGCCCTTCTACCTCAACCTGGTTGAATCAGGCAAGGCTTTTGTCCAGGTTGAACAAGAGAGGGACAACCTACGTGCTGCCATGGAGCAACTCAGCCGTAAGTGTATTGACTTCTTATGCCTTGCTTTGTCGATTGTGAATGACATCTGTCCATCTATCTCAGGTGACAAGGCAACCGCTGAGTCTCGGGTTAAAGAGCTAGAAGAGGCACTCGCCAAGGAGCGCGCGGAGTCGAAGAAGGCCTTGGATGATGCCAAGGACTCCGCCGCTTTGCGCGAGAAGAATTATGCTGAGCGCCTGGCGAGCCTCACCCGAGACGTAGGCGGTGAGTTGAATCTTTCACTTTTTGCCTACTTCTTTTTGCCACTGAATAGTATGTAACATTTTTGTTACTTCTGCTTTTTTGAAGGAGCTGTTGGCACACGGCACCTGTAGACCAATCGAGTGTCGATTTGTCCCTTGACCGCGCAATCGGCGACCTGGATGTCGTCTCCACCCAAGCCAAGGACGCACTCGCCAAATCTACAGCACGCTCGGCGCCGTGTTCAAGGATGTGTTCCCATCCAGCCAACCTCCTTCGACTGTGGATGGCTTCGCAGACGTCCTGGGCCCGGGAACTTCGACTATGGCGAACTTTGCTCGCACTTTGACGGTACGCGGCTCAGAGACCACCCTCAAACTCCTTTTAGGTCATGGGATAGAGGGTGACTTCGAAGCCGCTCTGTCTGCTTTCCCTCGAAGCCTGGCGGAAACTGGTGTCCCTAAAGCATTTGAACGAGCCAGCCGCAAAGTTGGCTGAAACTTTTATGGCCACCATGGAACGCCGGGCAGCAGAGGTCGCCGCTCGTGCGAGTAGGGCTAGGTCGAGTCATGTCTGAGAAGTAGGGCAGTCGTGCCTTTTTATGCTTGTAATTAAACTTATGACCATGCGAGTACGCATGTGCTTTTGCTACCTTTGTATGAAATAACTTCCTTATTATGATCCTGTGTAAGCTGTATGTTGTTGCTCGAGCTTTGTGACTAGTTTCTCATGAAACTTTTATGATGCTTGGAACAGAAACGGCCAGCCGCCACTTCATCCAGTTCGTCGCGGCATCATGCCCCTACTCGATCTCGAGCTCAGGCGGCAAATGATGCCGCAGTAATACGTTATATGAAGGCTCGACTCGCGAAACAGGAGCAAGAGCTGGCGAGTGCCCGAAGCGAGCTGGAAAGGATGAGGGCAAGGCCTGCTTTACCCACCCAACGGGAGGAGTATGTGCTTGGCGAGATGGAGATCGTGAACAGACAGCTCGAGTGTAAGCATGACTGCCTTGATCTTATGAGTTCAGCCTGTCTTTTTTGTTCACCCAACTTGTGTTGTTGCAGGTTTTGTTCAAGATTTCCAGGCGGAGCAGGCTCGCGTGGATGAGCAGTTGAGCATGGCAACTGACGAACCCACGACTGGCCGCCAGCACTTTCGATTGGACAAGCACCGAGCACGCATACTCGCGACGCAGGATCGGGTGTGGCGGAGCACTATGCTGCTTGAGTTATGCAGGTCGGCCTTCAGTCGAATCAACCAGATACTTTTTCCAGTGGGCCGCAACCTCAAGGAATCCATGCGTTACTCGAGCTCTTCCGGTCAACAGGTTCCATTCGAGGCTTTATCACCCAGAAGCTTGTGGATGGCGCCAACGCAACCATGGCATATCTCCGAAGTCAACGTCCAAATTTGCAGCTACGTCCACCCGCGCCTGGATCGTCTTTGTCCCAGTCGAATCTTGACGATACATTCGATCATGCGAGGACATTGGTTGATTGCTATCAAGCGCAACTTATGGGCCCTGTTCTTCCAGCAAAGGATGAACCGGAAGATTAGGGTATTTATGTATAGGAACAGCCCCCGAGTGTAAATTTGCCACTTGGTACATATTTGTTCACTTGTATGTATGCAGCCCCCGAGTGTATCGAGTGGGGTTTATGGAAAACTTTACATAGATCATGAATTACACAGCCCCCGAGTGCTCGAGGAGGCTATGAATTTTTGAGAGTTGAAGCTTCAACTTATGCCTGCAGGCTCAGCCCCCGAGTGATTGATTGGGGTTGAGCAACTTTTTCCTTTGTGTTTTTGTTTATGATCCAGCCCCCGAGTATTCGAGTGCTGGAGTATTATGTTTGAAGGAGCGAAAGCTTATGTTATGAGGTAGCTCAGCCCCCGAGCATACGGGTGAGGCTAAGTTTTGTGCTGATAATTATGCGAGTAGTAAGCAGGAAAAGTATGAGGAATTTATTGACTATATTCCATTTATGAATGTTAGGCTGCAGGCCGCCTCATTAAAAACCTTCCAGTCCCCTTAGGTACCCTGGTAAGGAAAAGAGCGCGTCTGAAACCTGCAGCCATCCGACATATGAGCCTATTACATTATGCGACTGAGCAATCTAAGCATAGAAAGGCGCAGCTGCGCAACGTTCCAAGGATTGTGAGAGAGTTCGCCGGTCTTCGCATGCTTCAGTCTGTATGCTCCACCACCTATGACCTCGTGATGATGAAGGGTCCTTCCCATGGAGAAGCAAGTTTATGCACCTTCTTTTGCTTCAGTCGAAGTACCAAGTCACCCACCTCGAAGGACCTGGTACGCAGTCGACGGCTGTGATAGTTGCGTAGATCTTGCTGGTAGACAGCTGTACGTGCTAGCGCTGTGTTGCGTGCTTCTTCGAGCAAGTCGACTGCATCTTCGAGTGCTTCATCTGCATCTTCTTCATTGTATGCTTCGACCCTTGGTGCGTTGAACCTTACGTCTGATGGCAGGATTGCCTCTGCGCCGTAGACCATGAAGAATGGAGTGAATTGCGTTGAGGCGTTGGGTGTTGGCGTAGGCTCCATAGCACAGACGGGAGCTCTTCTACCCAAGCACCCGCAGCCCTTTTGAGTGGCACCAGGAGGCGCTTCTTGATTCCACTCGTCACAAGCCCATTGGCCTTTTCGACTTGGCCGTTTGATGCGGTGCGCCACAGATGCATAATTGAGCGTGATATCTTGCTCTTTGCAGAAGGATTTGAATTCCTCAGCCGTGAAGTTTGTACCGTTGTCAGTGATGATGCTATTGGCACACCAAAGCGGTATATGATAGATTTATGAAATTGACTGCTGTAGTGGCAGTCGAACTTGTGATGGGTACTGCTTCAATCCACTTGGTGAACTTGTCGACCGCCACCAGAAGGTGAGTATGCCCTCCATGGGAGGATTTTTTGAGTGGCCCAACCATATCGAGCCCCCACTGGGCGAAGGCCAGGCCAATGGTATTGTCTTCAACGCCGATGCGGGTGCGTGCGGCTTTGTGGCGAATTTTTGGCAGCCGATGCACCTTTTGACTATGTCCTCCGCGTCTTTGAGTGCTTGGGCCAGTAGAAGCCTGCGCGAAAGGCTTTGGCTACGAGTGATCGACTGCTGGCGTGATGCCCGCAAGTACCTGCATGAATATCACGAAGGATGGCTTGGCCATCTTCAAATGCTATGCAACGCTGGAACATACCTGATATGCTGCGTTTGTAAAGTTCACCGTTGATGACAGTGTATGCTTTAGATCGTCGAGTGACGCGTCTTGACTCTGTGAATCTTCGGGTACCTCGCCGCGGAGTATGTATGCGAGGAAGGGTTGGGTCCAAGTTGGCTCGATGAGGAGTACCTCAACTGGTGGGTCCTCTGTGCTAGGTGTTTTGCTCTTGGCTGGTGGCTGATGCAGGAGTTGCCCGCTTCGTTTTGATTGATCTGTGCTCGATGCGCTCGAAGAAGAACCTGTAACATCCCAAAAATATATCAGTGTTATTATTCCAAAAATGAGAGCCAACAAAAACTTTTGTTAATTATTATGTGTGGTTAGCAAATTATTGCTTGTGGTAATCAATTCTTGTTGCTTGTGTTATTTATCTCTTGCTAATTGTGTTGCTTGCTCTAAATAAAAATAGGAAGAAAAGAAAAGAAATAAAATAACAAGTAAGCAAGAAATGATAAAAGTGACAAATAAGAAACTCAATAATGTTCCAAACAAAATTCAGAGGAATGGTATATGAAAACCTCTCATTTACATCCTTATCACTTATCTCTTCCAAATAATATTTTACACCTATTTTGAAATTCAAAAGTAAAAACAATTGAAATAAAACAAAATGCAATAATTAAAACCCTATGAAAGAAAATGATTCAAAACATTTTATTTTGAAATGCCAAATTTTGTGGAGCTACTACATGCTATGTGGAAGCCTCACAAATATTTGTGAATTTTTCTAAAATGTTTAAGTACCTCAAAGAAATTCCAGAAATGCTGCTGGAAATAAAAAAGAAAAAAAGAAGCAGAGAAGGACCTAGTTGTAAATAGAAAAAAAGAATCCAGGGGGCGTTCTGCAAGAACGTCGTCGTCCACCTCTCTCCCTCGCCCAGACACGTCGCGTGTCACCGTGACCGTTCCCCGCCGTTTCCGCTCTCCCCAGGCCCCCCTGACCGCGCTCTCCTCGCTCCCGTGCCTCTGCAGCCGCGGCGCCGCAGAGGAGAGCACTCACGACCTCCCTCGCCTCGAATCCACCCCAGCGCCGCCGTGGCAGCCGCGGCGATGCCGGCCCACATTCGCGCAGCTCACTGCACCTCGACACGCACCACTCAAGCCAGAGCTTCTAGAACATGTCCGGACCCCGGTGAACGCCGTGTCTCCACGTCCCTCGCACCGCCGCGTCGGATTCAAGGAGAAATATCTCCGCCGTGCGCCATGGACGTCGCCCGTGCACTCCGTCCACGCTACGCCGACCCTGCGCTATAAAACCACCCCCGCACCCTCTGGGAACACCACACCACCCAACTCCCTCACCTCTCCCTCTCGATTCGCCGTGCACCGCCAGGAGGGCGTGCTCTGCCGCAGCCTCTGCCGCCGTTAAGGTCGAGCACGGCCGCGACGCCACACTCTCCCTTTCCCTTCTTTCTGGCCTGCACGCTCTTCTGCAACCACACCGCACTCACGCGCCTCGCTTTTCCCTCTGTTTAGGGCAAAGGAGAGGAGCCAGGACCTCGCCGGAGCTCGTGCCCGTGGCCGTGGAAGTTGGAGACCTCGCCGTCGCCGCTACACGCCGTCCCAGCAAGCACAGCTCGCACCAGCACCTTCCTCGAGCCTCCGCAGTTGATTTGCATCATCGCCACGACCTTCCGAGCCCTCTAGGTGAGAGATTCATCCACCTCGCCGTCGCCGGCGCGGCAGCGCCGCTGGAATATGGTCGCAGTCGTTGCGATTCACGTGAGCCGTTGGATCTCGATCCAACGGACGCGTACCGCTTCGGTTAAAAGAAAGAGAGAGAGAGACTGACGGGCGGGCCCCGCTCGTCAGGGTTTTATTAATTTTCCAGCGCACGTTGAGTCACTGACTGGTGGAGCCCACCTGTCAGGGATTTCAACTTTATCCAGAACAGTTAGGTTTTCGAATTTAGTTTTCTCAGAGAATTCAGTACTGGACCTAACTTCAAAAATCAATAACTTGAGATTTAGGAATCCAATAAATCAAACTCAATTGTTCTGGAAATCTTATGAAAATGTTTAACCAACCCAATTGGATTCATTCCATTTAATTAAATAAATAAAAAGTATTATTAAAAATACTACAGAAGGTTTAAATTATAAACTTGTTTGTTTCTGATACTCTGTTAGTCCAAATAATTCCAAACCAATTTTGTTAGCTTAGTACTGCCTTGTTTTAGCTTCCCTAATTTTGGTAGAATTAATTATGCAATAGGAATTGTTTAGTTTAAAGTTGAAGTTTAAACACCCTTCTGCACTCAAACATTTAAAAATGTTGAATGGTTAACCCAAATGATTTAGGACCAATTTTTAGATCACATTTAGCCATGTTTAGTTACCCCTAAAGGATTTAATTTTAGGATCAACAGAACTTAATTGGTAGCTAAAACTTGATTATTAAGTTACTGGATTCAAACAAATGTGTAGGGAGTTTAGCAACTCCAATTGATCCAAATCAAATTGTGTTGTCTTCTACACATCAGTAGCTTTCCATAGAATTTTAGTTTGTATTTTTGTGACCAGCAGAACTCAAGTTGTGGAATTAAACATGTTCACCTAGTTTCTGCCATAATTTAGAAGTAATTAAATAATGTTTAGTTCAATTATTTGAAAACCAAATTGTATGGTTTGATGTGTGCAGTAGCTATTTGTGATGTTCATGATTGTTATGTTGAGATGATTGCTTGTATAGATTAGTGATTGTTTGCATTGTTTGTTTATTAATTAGACGAGAACGTTGTCGGATATATCGAGGAGGAGAGTTTGTTGAAACTGAAGAACCAGATCAAGGTCACTTTACCGAGCAAGGCAGGCTATTCTCTGAGCTTGCACTACAAACATATGCATCTACTTTCATAACATGTTTTACTCTCAAGGCAAGATTTATAAAACCCGTTTCAAAAACATATGGAAATTATTTTGCCACCTATGTAGAAATATAAGATAGTTATATCAAATTATAGGATGGGAAAAAACAAATATGGTTTATTCAAAACTCCTTTGAAATTACTTGTGAGTTTATGAAATGCCGAGATGTCGGTGTTGGAATGGAGAAGTGGAAAAATGGTGATGTTTATGAAAAATGCACAGTGTCCTAGTACTATGACGACCAATCTTACCCTGTGCGACCACATTTACCATATATGGGAAAAGGCTTAGTCATGTAGTTTGCTCTTATTAGTATGGGATACCTCATCGACGGAGATGACTCGTTATGCATGACGGGATGGTCGAGGACCTACCCCCTGACCCGGGTCCTCACACAGTTGGTGGGGAGGATAGAAGGTTCCACCATAAACCGCCGGACAAAACTATGAGTCCTCACACTTAGGGTTTCTGACGGGAAAGGACTGGGTGTCGATGGAAAGTGTCATATGGGAAGGATCCTATACTAGCATGAGCAAATAAGAGGCTATGGCCGGCGGCTTACTTCGCATACACCTGGTATGGCGAGACGTGGCAGACACGATGAGTTGCGGATAGATGTGGGCTAAAAGCGTGCTACCTCTGCAGAGTGTTAAAAACTATTCGAATAGCCGAGTCCTCGGATATGGACAATTGGGAGACTGTCCTAAGACCTTGTGCAAGTTTTTGAAAGACTTTGAGTTTTAAAAAGAAAATGAAGTGGAGAATGTTCCTTATACCTATACCAACGGATCGGTATGAGGTAGATGGAGGAAGTGGACCATGACGGGCTATGGTCGGAAAAAGGGGGAGTTTTGGAGAAGCAGATAAAAATGGTGACTTCTTTAAAGATAGTTATAAAACTCTTCTTACCTTTTTCAATAAAGATATAGAGATGTTTAAAATAAATAAAAGTTGTCCATTAAGTCAAAACTAGTGCATACTCATGTTGGGGTAGTTTGCGAGTACATTCAAATGTACTCATATTGGTTTCGTCCCTGGCTATTGACCTAGCCAGACTACGAGGAGGAGCACTACGCCGAGCAGGAGTATGGCGACTTCTACGCCAACTAAGGATCTCCACAAGTCAGCTGCCTGTCGGGTTGTCATCGTTAGAATATGATGTCTACTACGCCGTAGCTTCCGCTGATATTTTGGTTTGGCCCATGAAGGCACCTATGTAAGACTTGGTTTAAATGACCATTTATGTAAGACTATTAATTCGGTATTGTAATGGATGTAAACTTTGGTATCCAAATCAGATTATGTGCAACGATAGACTGATCACGGGATCGTTGTGTTAAGCATAATCGGGTATTTCGGACAGCTAGTCCGGGGTCCCCACAACACCAGGTGGCACTGGTGCTTTGGTCGCACCAATGTTGGCTAACTTATCTGCTTCTTCATTGCTCTCACGCCCTATGTGCCGCAACTCGCAGCCTTCGAAGCTGCCCTCCATGATGTTGTACAGGTCACGGTAGGCGATCATGTTATCTGCGATTGCGTCACAAGGCCTTCATTGTTTGCTGCACCACCAGATTCGAGTCGCCGTAGATCATCAGTCGAGTGCACCCGAGTGCTTTAGCCATCCTCATGCCGTGGATCAGGCCTCGTACCTGCTTCGTTATTGGATGGGAACTCGAATCCCATTTGCAGGATGTAGCGGAGCTTGTCGCCTTTTGGTGATATGAGGATGACACCTGCGCCTGCGCCTTCGTTTTTCTTCGAGCCATCAAAGTACATAGTCCAGGAATTGGACACATCTGGTGCTCCTGGGAGCTGAGCTTCAATCCACTCGGTGTGGAAGTCGGGTAAACTTGTGCTTTGATGGCCTTCGGGTAATCATACTTGATGTCTCTTGGTGCTAGCTCGATGAGCCATTTTGCTACTCGCCCAGTTGCATTGGGGTTTGTGAGGATGTCCCCGATCCCTGAAGTGCTGATTACAGTGATCGGGTGCTCGGAGAAGTAATGCGTCAGCTTCCTTGAGGACATGAACACGGCGTATGCCAGCTTCTGATAGTGCGGGTACCGCTGCTTTGATGTGGAGAGCACTTCACTCAAGTAATAGACTGGACGTTGTATGCTTTGGGCGTGTCCCTCCTCTCTGCGTTCGACCACAGAACAGTGCTCACCACCCTGTTAGTTGCAGAGACATATAGGTATAGTGGCTCGCGTTCCCTTGGTGCTACGAGGATTGGAGGGCTTGTGAGGACTCGCTTGAGGTCCGTGAAGGCTGCTTCGGCTTCTGGCGTCCACTCGAATTTATCTGCTTCTTCATCAGTCGATAGAACGGGAGTGCTTTTTCGCCTAGCTTGCTGATGAATCGACTGAGTGCTGCTACTCTACCCGCCAACTTTTGCACGTCGTGGAGCTTTGAAGGCCTTTGCATCGTCAAGATGGCCTGTATTTTCTCCGGGTCCGCCTCGATTCCTCGAGCTGAGACTAGATACCCGAGGAGTTGCCCGGCTGGCACGCCGAACGTGCACTTCTTCGGGTTGAGCTTGATGTGGAAGCGTTTGAGGTTTGCGAATGTCTCTCGCAAGTCATCGAGTAGTGTGTTTTCCTCTCTTGTGGTGATGACGATGTCATCTACATAGACCTGGACGTTTCGCCCAATTGCTTCTTGAGGCAATCTTGCATCATGCGCTGATAGGTTGCGCCTGCGTTCTTGAGCCCGAAAGGCATTGTGGTGTAGCAGTAGACCCCGAGTGGGGTTATGAACGCCGTTTTCTCTTCATCCTCTTCCTTCATCCTTATCTGGTGGTAACCCGAGTAAGCATCCAGGAAGGACAAGCGAGCGCACCCGGCGGTGGAGTCGACGATCTGGTCGATTCGAGGTAGTGGAAAGTGATCCTTTGGACAACACTTTTGAGTGCTGTAAAATCTACGCACATCCGAAGGATATCTGTGTGCTTCTTCTCTACGAGTACGGGGTTGGCCACCCATTGTGATTTCTTGATCTCTCTGATGAATCCTGCTGCGAGTAGCCTGTCGACTTCGGCTTCGACTGCAGTTCTTTTTGGGCCGGATATGCGGCGCATTGTTTGTTGACTGGTTTAGCATCTGGAAGTAGCTGGAGAGAGTGCTCGGCGAATTCCCTGGGAATACCTGGCATGTCTGCTGGACACCATGCAAATATATCCCAGTTCTCACGGAGGAATTCGACGAGCGCGCTTTCCTATGCGATAGGCAGACTCGACGAGACATTGACTGTCTTGGTCGGGTCAGTCGGGTGCACCTGATGCGATCTTGTGTCATTGGTGGCATTGAATGCTCTGTCGACTGCCACCTTTTTGTTCTGGCATAAGTGTTCGATCGTTGGAGACCGCTAGATCAGCGAGTGTTGCTTCCATGCCAAACATCTCAGAGATTTTGCTGAATTCTCGGTCGCAAGAGTCAGACTTTTGGAAGTTCCCTTGACTGTGATTACTCCTTTTGGTCCAGGCATCTTCAGCTGGAGGTATGCGTAATGTGGCACCGCCATGAATCGAGCGAACGTCGGGCGTCCAAGTATAGCATGGTATTGTGACTTCCAGTCGACCACTTCGAACTCAATCGACTCTGTCCTGAAGTGGTGCTTGTCCCCGAACGTCACGTCGAGTTGTATGGTGCCTCTGGGCTTATTGCTTTCCCTGGAACGATACCGTGGAAGGTATTTGAAGATCTTGGCAGGTTTTCGACTGACCTGTTCATTTTGCGGAGCGTATCTGCGAAGATGATGTTTATGCCGCTCCCACCATCCATGAAGACCTTGGACATGGCGTAGCCTCCAATTTGCGCGTCGAGTACCAGAGCAGAGTGCCCTGGCGAACAACCGATGGAGGGTGGTCCTCTTTGCTGAAGCTTATTGTAGTTTCGGATCCCTTCAAGTATTCTGTTACCGCAGGAGGTGACATGACCGCCATGTTTACTTGTCGAGTGCGAAGTTTTTGCTCCCTGTTGGAAGGTCGACCTTTCTGTATCATGTACATCTGCCCTTGGGGGAGGGTACTGTGGCTCGTCCACCCGAGGTATGTGCTGTATGGCACCCGCGAGGTTTCCGCCTGCAGCAGGCTGTGGTGGTGGAGGTGGTGCCATCAGAACAGGCACGTTGTTTGGCTGAGGCACGGGTGCAGGTGCTTGTGCGGCTGCTGCCTTTCTGCGATTTACGTAATCAGTCGCCATTTGGTCGAACTCCCTGCAGTTTCTCATCGAGTGATTGGATCGCAGTTTTCCGTCGTCCCCCTTGTACAGGTGGAATCTGCAATCAGCGTCCATCTTTTCTTCGAATGATCGCTCAGATTGTGCCCGTGACTTGCGCCAGTCCTTCCTCTTGTAGCTATCACTGCGTTGGCCGCGTCTCGGCTGTCTCGACGATCATCTCGACTGTCCGTCGATCTCTCGACTGTCCGCGATCTTCCGACCGTCGGTCGCTTCTGTCCTGGTCATTGCGGGGTGTGGAGAACCCAGCCGCCATGAATTCGGGTCTGTCATCGTCGTAGTGACGTTTTGAACGTTTGCGCCTTCGGTCGTCCTGTACGAGTCTCTGCGGCTTCGACTGCCGCTTTCATGATTGTCACGGGGTGAGGACCCGCGTGTGTGCGCGCCATATCTTCTCCATCTGCCCACTCAGTCGCGGTCATCAAGAGGTTAGCCACAGAGGTTGGCTTTTTGCGACCGAGTGCTTCTTTGAGGTCTGCCTGGCGAGTCCCATTATGAAGCATCCATGGCCATGTCTTCTGAAATTACTCCGACTGAGTTGCGTATCTCAGTCCATCGTCTGATGTATGACCTCAGCTTTCGTCTGAACGTTGCACGCAGGCCCAGCTCCTCGAACGTTTTTGGGCGCTCACACAGAGGCTCGAAGTTTTTGATGAAGTCTCGCAAGTGATCCCACGAGTCGTATTTGATGGAGGTAGGGCCTTGAGCCAGTCGCGGGCTGTGCCTTCGAGCATGAGTCGTATGTATTGCATGGCTGTGGTGTTTGTGCCTCGCTGGCACGCGACAGCCAGCCTGTAGTCTTCCAGCCACCCGGAAGGTTCCTGTCGACCCGTGTACTTGGGCTGTTCAGATGTGAGTTTGAACCCTTTGGGCATCCGTGTCTCGCGGACGCGTCGAGTGAAGCACAGAGCTCCATGTGGCTCAGGCTCTCGATCAGAGTATGAGTCGCTACTGTAAGATCTGCGTGATCTGCTCCTGGACCTGCGCCTTCGCGAGCCGCTTCTTTCCTTCGAGTGGTGGCGACGACCACTGTGATTATGCTCTTCCCGAGGCGCGTCGACTAGGGCACGGTCTCGACTCCCACCTGGAGTTCTTGGAACTTGGCGTATGGCCTTTGCAGCTAAGGCGAGTGATTTGATCTGTTGGCGGTGTAGTTTTGCATTGGGGTCATCGCTGGAGGCTTGATTGCCTCCAGGTATGCTGCAGCGGTGTAGAGAGCACCCGCTGCTGTTTTGGGCACCGGCAGTCCTTCCTCGTCGTATGTCATGAAGGAGTTGCCTAAGTTGCGGGTGAGTGCCGCCTTCTCGCCTGGCGAGAGGTGTGACAACCTTGATCTGGGTCTTGTGTCTGCTCGCCCGGTGGAGCTCAGGGAGAGCTGTCTTCTGCGCGCACTCGACAAGCTAGCTTGCTTTTTGCGTTCTTCGAGTGTTGCTCTTATCTGCTTCAGTCGAAGTGACTCCTGCCAGTTGAAGTACTGGAAGGTCAACATCTCTTCTTGTGTTGCGTCTGCTGGCATCATTGTGCACTCCTTGATGACTTTATCTGCTTTTGCTGCCATCTCAGCAGTGATTGTGAGGTTGTGCTCCGTCCGGCATAGTGACTGTGCACGGGAATTCTGTAGGCCTGCGGCTGGCCGCAGTGTCTGATGTTTCTGCGGCGATGGCGACGTAGACCTGCTGTGGTATCACCCGAGGTATGTATGTGTGTCTTCGAGTCCTGTCATGGACTCGACATCGTCATCAAGGCTCATGTCTGAGTCGATATGCCCGTCGAGTGGTCCGTCTGGACGGATCTCACAGTGATGTCTTCATCGCCTATGCTCATCTCGGCGTCGAGTTGTTATGAATCTCGAGTCGAGGTTGTTGTTGTTGGTGCAGATCTCGGAGTCGACGTGGTTGTCGATATGAGTTTCGAGGTCGTCGAAGTCGCTGAGGGAGATCCCGCAGTCGAAACTATCCTCGAGTGGAGATCCAGCTCGGGATCGTTTGTGCGATATGCTGATTCGGCCTCCTCGCCCTGGAGTTCTTCAATGAGCTCGCGCATCTCTCGTGTGGACATGGTTGTTGCAGACGAACAAGCTTGGAGGGTCGACGATGGTATGGACACAGTTGAGGGATCCGCAGTCGAAGGAGCCGCAACCGATGGAGCCTCGGGTGCGGAAGTCGCGAGTTGGCGTGGATCCGTCAAGTCCTGCACACCAAGCTTGTTGACGAAAAAATTGAACGAACCAACGGTTAAACCCAAACCTGACTCGAGATCGGAGAAGGCCTCCTGGAATCCTGGCGAGTGTGGCTCGAAATCCATCAGAGGATCCGATGCGCTTTTTGCGGGTGAAGCTGGCGTGTTGCCGTTTGTCGAGTGAGCCGGCGAGTTGCCGTGTGCCGCCTGAGTCGGCGAGTTCTGGTTTGTCGATGCAGCGGCGAGTTGCCGTTTGTAGATCCGATCGGCGAGTCGCCGTTTTCGATGGAACCGAAGAAACCGCGAGTCCAGCACTATTCTTTCCCACAGACGGCGCCAATTGACGAGGTGTACCCTCATCAAATCCCATGGTTAAGGACCTAGGGTTGAGATTATGGGGAGAGAACGTGGTAGTACTGGTAGTTTCGTCGGCTGACAAGCAGAGGCAAAGATTTACCCAGGTTCAGGCCCCTCGGGTGGAGGTAAAGACCCTACTTCCTGCTTGTCTGGTATTGATTGGATTATGCGATTACAGGGGAGCTCCGGCGAGATGACGATCTCGCAAGAGCTTTGGTGGTTCGAGTATGGCTTGGTCCCAGATCGGTACCCCTCCCAGCCTTTAAATAGGCTGGGTCTCGGGAGTTTGTAACCGACCTAGTTTACACATAAGGAAAGCCTAAACCGACTATGCCTATGTCTAGTCTTGGAGGGTACTCCATCTTCTTGTGCCTCTTGTCTTGGGCTTCGAGTAGGCTCTTCGATATTGGGCCTTAGTCGTTACGTGCACCAGGTACCCTCATGATAGGGTACCTGATATGTATACCCATGTCAATAGGCGAAAGGGCGGCGGCTGGAGCGACCCGAGGGGCCCACACCACACCACGGCGCGGTTGGAGGTGGGGCCGTGCCGCCCTATGGTGTGGCGTCCTCCTCGGTCGCCTCCGTCTCTCCTTTGGACTCCGTGTACGTGTTGGAAAAATAGGAGGTCCTATCCAGGTTTCGTCCAATTCCGAGAATATTTCCATAATAGCTTTTCTAAAATACAAAAACAGCAGAAAACAGGGACTGGCACTGTGCCATCTTGTTAATAGGTTAGTCCCAGAAAATGCATAAAAATGCTATGAAGTGTATGTAAAACATGTAACAATTGGTATAATATCAACATGAAACATCAGAAATTATAGATACGTTTGAGACGTATCAAAAGATACCTCATCAAAAGAGGCAAGCAATCAAAAGATCCGAAAACCAATTGGATACAAGAAGATATTATGATAAGATCAACCAAGTGTTCTAAAAATCAAGAGGGAGCTCCCCAAGGTACATACGCAATGTAGGATTTGCATTTCAATATGGTGTGCACAACATGGAATCCTCACTCCCTCCTACATAATAGATACGTTTGAGACGAATCAAGCATCCCCAAGCTTAGTTCCTACTCGTCCTCGATTTTTGAAGTGACATGCTATCATCATAATCTTGATCAAATAGTATTGTAAAGCACATGTTATGAATGAAGTGATCCAGGTCAATGGTCTATAATTTGCTAGCAAGTAGATAATGAGCAAACAACTGAATCATATAAGCAAAAATTTTCATGAATAGTACTTTCGAGACAAGCATCAAAGAGTTTTGCATAAGAGTTAACTCATAAAGCAATAGATTCTAAGTAAAAGGTATTTAACCAACACAAAGGAAGATTTAAGCTTCAGCAATTGCTTTCAACTTTCAACATATATATCTCATGGATATTTGTCAACACAAAGCAATATAATAAGTGCAATATACAAGCATATAAAAATTGTTGCACCAAAGTTGACACTAGTGTTTGCTTCTGAGATAGAAAGAAGTAGGAAAACTGACTCAACATGAAAGTAAAAGAAAAACCCTTCGCAGAGGGAAGCAGGGATTAAATCATGTGCTAGAGCTTTTTAAGTTTTTGAAATCATATAGAGAGTAAAAATAAGTTTTGAGAGGTGTTTGTTAATTGTCAACGAATCAGAAAATGGAAAGTACAATATGACCCCTGCCAACCAGACTTTTAAGAGCGGCTCCCATGAAGGACGTTATTTCTACCAGCAAGGCAGATCATCCCTCTTCTCTTTTGTTTACACATGCAGATATTTCACTGTTTGTCATTGCTTGACTGATAAATCAGGGCAAAAATGTGAAGAGAATTAAGCGGTTAAAGTTGTAATTAATTGGGACTGGGCACCCCATTTGCCAGCTCTTTTTGCAAAATTAATGGATAAGCGGATGTATATGCCGCTAGTCCGGTGGTAAAGTCTGTTTGACAGTTGACATAAAGACATCCACCCCGTCCTCATGAGCTTGGTAAACATTGACACAAAAAGGAGTAATAATTTTTGAATAGTTTAAAGGTAGCACATGAAAAATTTACTTGGAATGGCAAGGAAATACCACATATAGGTAGTTATGGTGGACACAATGGCATGGATTTTGGCTCAAGGTTTTGGATGCACGAGAAGCATTCCCTCTCAGTACAGAGTTTAGGCTAGCAAGGTTATTTGAAGCAAACACAGGATATCAACCGACACAGCAAGACTTATATGAAAACATATTGCAAGCATTATAAGACTCTACACTGTCTTCCTTGTTAACCAAACCCTTTTACTAGAAAATATCTAGACCTTAGAGATACCAATCATGCAAACCAAATTTCAACGAGCTTTACGGTAGTTCTTCATTAATAGGTTTTAACTACATGATACAAAAGCTTAAACATGAACTACTTGATAACTCAAAACAATTGACAAGTATCAAATTATCCAATACAGTGATCTACAAGAATATGTAAGCTTTTTCCATTATACCATCTACCACATGCAACATTTTCTGTTCCAACCAAACACCAATCAATTTATTTCAACATAAACTCTCCAAACAATTATAAGTGAAGCAAGAGAGTACTTTCTTTAAAAGAACTAACAGCTCTGAATAAGAGATGCATGCAAAACAGGAGCTAAAAGCATAGCAATAGCTAGATAAGAATACTCAACAAGTATAAGTGAAGAATAGAGTATTCATATGAAAAAGCGGAGCGTGTCTCTCTCCCAATCAAGAATGCTAGGGTCCAATCAAGTTGACCATAAGAAAAATAAAATACTGAAAATAAAAGCACACAGACGCTCCAAGTAAAGCACATATGATGTGAAAGAATTAAAATATAGTTTCACTAGAGATGACCTGATAAGTTGCTGATGAAGAAGGGGATGCCTTGGGCATCCCCAAGCTTAGACGCTTGAGTCTTCTTGAAATATGCTGGGGTGATCCATGGGAGCATCCCCAAGCTTAAGCTCTTCACTCTTCTTGATCACATTATATCATCCTTCTCTCTTGACCCTTGAAAACTTCCACCACACCAAACTCAGAATAATTCTCATTAGAGGGTTAGTGCACAATCAAAAACTCACATGTTCTATAAGGACACAAACATGACCGTTACTTTTAACATTAACTACTGCCACTGATGTTATGTGAAGCTCTTCACCCTAAAAAAGAATTCCACTCAACACTAGTAAAAGAGAGAATGCGAAAAATAAAAGACAGAATCTGTCTAAACAGAACAGTCTGTAAAGACGAATTTTTTCGAGGCACTTACGTTGCTCAGATCGAAAAACGCAAAACTAACGAAAGATGCGTATATATCTGAGGATCACGCACAAAAATTTGCAGATTTAAATAATTTTCTGTGATTTTACAGAAGTAAAACGGTGAACAACAGAAATATGTTCCTGCGCAGAAATCCAAATTTAGCATCATCTTCCTATTAGAGGCTCCACTTGGCACAACAATGCGATAAAATAAAGATACAAAGGAATTGTTACAGAAGTAAACAACTCCTTGACTCAAAAAGAAAAAAAAAATGAAGAAATAATGGGTTGCCTCACAAAGCGCTTTTCTTTAATGTCTTTTAGCTAGGCTATAAGATTTTAATGATGCTCTCATAAGAATAAGAGTTGAAAAACAAAAGAGAGCATCAAGAGGCAAATATCAAACACATTTAAGTCTAACCCACTTTATGCAAAGGAATCTTGTAACAAAATAAATTATTGAAGCATAAAGCAACTAGCATAGAAAGATGAAACAAGTACAATTTCAAAACTTTCAACATAAAGAGAATTGTTTTAGTGACTTGAAAACTTTTACAACCATATTTTCCTCTCTCATAATAACTTTCAGTAGCATCATGAACAAACTCAACAATATAACTATCACATAAAGCATGCTTTTCATGATCTACAAACACATAATTTTTATTAAGCTAAAAACAGTGGGGTTATCAAACCCACTTTTGAAATAATAGTATAATAAATATCATTAGGCAATATAGGACCATCATCAAGAGCATTATCATATATAACATTAGGGAGCACATTTTTACTTTCTGCAATTTCCTTTTCTTGAGTCAAGGAGATGTTACTTCAAATTTATCAAAAGGAGATATTTCAATAGAATCATGACATTCAACAATATAGCATTTTTCCTCCTTAGGTAGGCATGGAGGGTAATCATATAATGTAAGAGTTAAAGAGTTACTATCATTAGAAGGTAGATCCTCCTTTTGATCATCACTCTCTTCCTCTTTTTCATCAATGAGCTTTCAGTTTCAGCAGTTTCTTCTCCCACAGGTTCCTGAAAGGTAGCAAGTTGTTCTGGAGAATAAGTTTTCTCAAGAAATTCAGTGATATAAGGATTATCATTGTAATATTCAAGGCAATAACCAAGTATAGCAAAATTTTCAGATTTATGAGGAGAATCATCATCGTGAATATAACCAGCAATTTCATAGGCACCTTTAAAAACAAAAAATTCTTCAGTTTGTTCAAGATTACCAAAGTCATAGTTTTCTTTAGCATAAGCAGCCAAGGTTTCATTATCATTATAATCACATTGGAAAGGGAGGTGTTTATGCCTTCTACAACATAATGATTCATTAAAGCAGTAGGATTCATCATAAGTAGAGCACAAGTTCTTAGCAAAATAATTCAATGTACTTATTTGTTTCCATAAATGTACCCTTTTTTAGAAAAGCGGTATTCCTTATAATAATTTTGTTGATCATCAGTGAACCCACTTAGCCAACATGATTTTGTTTCAAAGAGAGAAACCATTGATATAAAGTAAACAACTAGCATAATAACAAACCGAAATAAACTAGATGCAGAAAACTAATTTTTTGTGTGTTTTTGATAATTAAAACCAAACAAGATAAAATAAAAGTAACTAAGCAAGACAATAACAAAGTAAAGAGATTGGAAGCGTGAGACTCCCCTTGCAGAAATCCTCTTACTCCCCGGCAACGGCGCCAGAAAAATTGCTTGATGACGTGGATCACACGTTCGTTGGGAGACCCCAAGAGGAAGGTATGAAGCAGTGTAGCAGCAGTTTCCCTCAGTATGAAACCAAGGTTTAATCGAACCAGTAGGAGTAAGAAATCACTTCTGAAGGTTGTCAGTGGCGCGCTGACATGGAACCTGCACACAACAAATCAAACTACTTTGCCCCAACTAAACAGTGAGGTTGTCAATCTCACCGGCTTGCTGAAAACAAAGGATTAAACGTATGGTGTGGAAAATAGTGTTTAATTGCAGAGAATGAAAAGGAACAATGATTGCAGTTGGTTGTATTATCAGTGTAAAAGAATGGACCGGGGTCGACAGTTCACTAGTGGTGTCTCTCCATAAAAGATAACTAACATGCTGGGTGAACAAATTACAGCTGGGCAATTGACAAAATATTGAGCGCATGACAATGCATATATATGACATGATGATTACTATGATATTCATGTGGGCATTACGACAAAATACATAGACCGTTATCCAACAGCGTCTATGACTAATAATCCACCTCCAGGTTGTCATACCGAGTTCCCCGTTGTATTAAGTTGCAAGCAACGGATAATCGCATTAAGTAATGTGCGTAATGTAAACAAATGCATTAGACCTAACGGCGCACCCTTAAGCTAAGCATCGGTTATTTTATCCCTAGTGGCAACAGCACATCCACAATCTTAGAAGTTGCTGTCACTCTCCCAGATTACCGGAGGCATGAACCCACTATCTAGCATAAATACTAACTCTTGGAGTTACAAGCATCTACTTGGCCAAAGCATCTACTAGTAACGGAAAGCATGCAAGATCATAAGTAACATATAAGATAGATTGATAATCAACTTGACATAGTATTCAATATTCATCGGATCCCAGCAAACACAACATGTAGCATTACAATAAGATGATCTTGATCATGATAGGCAGCTCACAAGATCTAAACATGATAGCATAAAGTGGAGAGACAACCATCTAGCTACTGCTATGGACCCGTAGTCCAAAGATGAACTACTCACGCATCACTCCGGAGGCAGGCATGGTGATGTGGAGCCCTCCGGTGATGATTCCCCTCTCTGGCAGGGTGCCGGGAAGAGCTTCTGAACCCTCCCGAGCTAGGGTTGACGGCGGCGGCGTCTCTGGAACTTTTCGTGGATAATGGCTCGGGTGTATAGAGTTTTCCCGTGAAGATGAATAAATAGGCGAAAGGGCGGCGGTTGGAGCGACCCGAGGGGCCCACACCACACCACGGCGTGGTTGGAGGTGGGGCCGCGCCGCCCTATGGTGTGGCGCCCTCCTCGGTCGCCTCCGTGTCTCCTTTGGACTCAGTGTACGTGTTAGAAAAATAGGAGGTCCTGTCCAGGTTTCGTCCAATTCCGAGAATATTTCCAGAATAGCTTTTCTGAAATACAAAAACAGCAGAAAACAGGAACTGGCACTGTGGCATCTTGTTAATAGGTCAGTCCCAGAAAATGCATAAAAATTCTATGAAGTGTATGTAAAACATGTAACAATTGGTATAATATCAACATGGAACATCAGAAATTATAGATACGTTTGAGACTTATCAAAAGATACCTTATCAAAAGAGGCAAGCAATCAAAGGATCCGATAAACCAATTGGACACAAGAAGATATTATGATAAGATCAACCAAGTGTTCTAAAAATCAAGAGGGAGCTCCCCAAGGTACATACGCAATGTAGGATTTGCATTTCAATATGGTGTGCACAACATGGAATCCTCACTCCCTCCTACATAATTTTGAACACAAACAAGTGCAAGAAATCTTAAAGATAGAAAGGAAGCAAAACAACTTGCAACAAGGAAATGTTGAGCAACAAGAGAAAGAAGCGACAAATAAAGACTTGCTCAACCGAAAATAGATGGGTGTGATAAGGAGAGACATTTTAGGAGACTAATGCAAAGATGAGCGTAGCATCAACATAGTCGTTCAATATAAGTGGTACATAGTGCATATCATGTCTTTCCATAAACACAACCCAAAAGTTGAAGCAAATAGGTCCACAAGCTTATTAAGGTCCAAAAAGGAATACCAAATGAAAAGCAAAGCTTGTGCCTTTTAGAGACCACCAAAGAATCAAAAGTAATAAAAAGGGTGGTCACTAACGAGCTGGAATATCAATTAAAGATGTAACTATTCTCATGTGTATAAGTTTCCTAGTAGACACCAATCATGAAGATATAAGTCCACAAAGAAACATGCACACACAAAATAGATACTACGGTGAAGAATATGATATCCTAGTGGAAGTCATATATATACCAATAAGATCTTTGCTTTAAAGCATAGAACAAAGCTCAATTTTATCTTAAAAGGATATAGATGAACTTCCATCAAAATCTCATCATAGCATCAAGAATATCTACAATGGAAAAAAGATAGTTGGGATGCTCCGAGAAAGATAACAAGTATCACAAAGGGCAAATGATTTTGCAAATTCATCAATATTGCATATGAGAGACTTTGAGAAGAATTGCTAGATTAACATATCTGGGATTGGAGAATCAATAAAATGATTATATATATTCCCTTGATATGTAATCATCCTGGCTTGCTCACATTTGCAATAAAAATATTTTGATAAAGGCTTTGCAAGAACACATCAAATGCAATAAAGATTCATGCCAAGAAACAACCTACACAAGGTTGAAAGCTAGTAAAGAAGGCATGAGGTAGATACTTGTTACCGAGATAGCATTGGTGATGTAGAGGATAAAAGTTCACGATCATCCAAGCTTGGCTCCAATAAGCACATGGTGACACCACCTTCCTTGTATATGAGACAAGCTTCCAATGCATCTCCAATGTACCTAAAACAAATTCAAGTACAAAATGGTACCCAAACTTATTGTGTCCAAAGTAGTTAGAGCAACTACAATACATAGGACAAACTCCACATACATATGTGCATATTGATATGAAATTGAATTTCATGCACACCTTAGCCATTTGGGATTTGATGGAGTTTATCCTATATATTGGATCAAAGAGTGTAAGCATGCCATAAGATATACATATAGTAAATATGCATGCACAACACTTTCAAGAACCAAATGAGATACAATTTGGAAAAAACACCAATTAAATCAAGAAAGCACACACAAGTGTGACAAGAAAAAGAATTGTCCAAATTATATCAAGGACTCAACTCAACACAAGTAAATGGCGTGCAAACCAACATACACATACTTGATTACTCAAGATAAGTAAGTAGAGAGCACAACACATACAAACACTAGCAAGGTACAAAACCAAACACATGCAAGGGTGCAAGCAACTTTCAATGTATATATGATATAAGCACAAGTTACTGCAAGGAGGAACATTAGATAAGAGATAGAACAATATAACCCAAATGACTTGACTTGAGAGAATAAACTTGATGAAGATCCCTTAACTCTTCATGATATAACCAAGTCTCCATTGCCCTCCAAGAACACCTATTTATCAAGTTTTAGCTTGTTGGTCCCTAACCAAGTTGGGTCCTAAGAGGTTAGTCACAATAGGCTTGGCAACTAAAATGGTGCTTTTCTTGACACCACTTTGAGTACCAACATATTTGGCAAACACATTGCCAACCTTATCCTTCCGAAGAGAATAAAAATTATCAATTATAATGGGGTTGGATAAGGTACCATTAGTGCATGAAGAAGCAAAGTGGCCCTTCTCACGGCATATGTAGCAACATTGGCTTCCTCATTTCTTCTTAGTTGGAATCTTGACTTGAGGAGAGGTAGCTTGATTCTTCTTGGGAAGAGGCCGTTCTTCATCTTGAGTTTGAGCTTGAGGTCGCTTCCCTTGTTGCTTCTCACTAAGAGGCTTCTTATTCAAAGGTCAAGATCTAACATGGTGCCCCTCAACTTTGCACTTGAAGCAAACAATCTTGACCGAATCTTTAGCTTGTTCTTGGCCCTTGTTATTCTTGTTAGACTTGGACTTGTTCTTGTTATTGGAGTTGAATCCAAGTCCACTCTTGTCATTGGGGCGTCTTTGAACACTCAACACATTGTCAAGTGTGGACTTCCCAACATGACGCTTTTCCTAGTCTTTCTTCAAAGAAGCGACTTGGGCCTTGAGCTCTTTTAATTCCTCTACATGGTTAGTATCAACAAAAACACTAGAGGAAGTAGATGCTTCATTGTTAGAGCAACAAGGCATGGTAAGTAATTCATCACAAGATGTAGCAATATTGTGAGTGGATGAATCACAAGGACTAGCACATGGCAATAAAGCATTTGGAGTACAAGTAGTGCCATTGTCCACATGAGGCTCACACGATGTTACCTTTGTAGTGATAGCCTCATGAGCTAACTTTAGCTTCGCATGGGATGCTAGAAGATCCTCATTAGAGCTAGAGAGCTTTTCATGACTTTCTTCCAATTTCCCATACTTGCTAGTTAGCAACTCAAATTGAGCCCTTAGCTCAACATTCTCATTCAAAATAGATACTTCACGAGAATTTGAGTTAGTAGCACAAGCATCATTAACATTAGAAATGGAAGAAGATAACTTGGAAAGCTCATCATTCAACCTAGCATTTTCCTCAATAATATTAGCATGACCACATGAGGGAGTAGAGGAACTAGGCACGTCATTTTTAGATAGTTGAGTTTAGAGTTGATCATGAGACTTGGTAAGGAGAGAGTGTTCACTTTCCAAAGCCTTAAGAGTTTTGTCAAGTCTCTCTATATCCTCAATTAGTCTAGCATCGCCAACACCGAATTCAACCTTTTCCTTTTTAAGCACTTTATATTTAGCAATTGCATGATCTCTTTCCTTAATGATTTAAGCAAAAATAAGATCATTTTGTTTCATCAAGAGATTCAAGTTTCTCCTCAAGAGACACTCGAAGCTCATGCTCTTCCTCAAGAGCATTTTCTAAGGATGTTTTTTTCCATAGCATCCTCTCTTTTGATCCTTCCCTTTTCTTCAATGATTTCCTTGCACTTAATAGCATAAATCAAAATTTCGCACAAATAAGAGCAAACTTTACTACCTTTAGGGAGAGCACTTAAAACCATCTCACTCTTTTCTTTTAAAGAGTCAATATCATCCTCTTTTAATCCATAATAATCCTGATCCTCATCATCACAAGATGTAGAGGGTTCCAAAGGTGGAGATACCTTTGAATCCCTAGCCATAAGGCAAAAGTGAGTAATGGACGATGATGATGAAGAGTTGCTTGAAGCACCATTTTGGTCCATGTCTTGTTCCAACAAGTGTTGGGTTTCCTCTACATTGTTAGCCACACAAGTACTAGAGGAAATGGAAACATTGTTTTCATGGAAACAAGACATAGAAAGCATATCATCATGGGATTTAGTTAAGCAACTAATACATGATATGCAAGGACTATCAACACTAGCATGTAGGACATTTGAAGTGCTAGAGGAGTTTAAGTCCAAAGATAGAACATTGCAATGAGATAGAGATGAAGTATAGTCAATAGAATATTCACCATCAACAAAGCAATTTCTATCACCACATCATTACCTTGTGACAAATCACATGTTGGTGGAGTGGAAGAAGTTGTGAACTCGTCACGGCCGGAGGTGGAAGGAGAACAATCATCCTCAATAATGTTGGACACTTCATATTTATCTTGAAGCTTGGTCCAAAGCTCATGGGCATTTTGAAAAGGCATGATTGATGCAAGAACTACATCGCTCAAAACACAAATGAGACCATTAGATATTTGAGTATCGAGATGAGAGTTTTCCTCATCCTCTAAAGATAATTCTTGGGAATCCTTTGGAGGAGAAAAACCCACATCTATAATTCTCTCAATATAATTTGGACCCATGTCCCTAAAAAGATTAAGCATGCGAATTTTCCAAACATCATAATTTGTGCCATCGAATATGAAAGTGGAATCGTGCACTAATTCTCTAAACGACATCTTTTACTCTCTAGGCGGTAAAGCCCAAAAAGAGAGCCCAGGCTCTGATACCAATTGAAAGGACAAGGATGTCACCTAGAGGGGGCGGGGTGAATAGGCGATTTAAAAACTTTTCCGGTTTAGGCTTGATAATTGCGGAATAAAACTTGGTGTTTAAATTAACAAGCCAACAACCTAAATATACTAGGCTCACCTATGTGCACCAACAAATTATTCTAAGCAAGACAAGCAACAAGGTGATAGCAAGATGTAAAACTTCAAGCACGAAGGCTATCACAATGTAAAGTGCATAAGTAAAGAGCTCGTATATAGAAATAACCGAGGCACGAGGAGACGACGACGTATTCTCGAGTTCCTCCTTTTTTAGGGGAGTACGTCTCGTTGGAGGGGTGTGAGTTTCAAACTCAAGACGCCACAAATGGCCTCACCCTATTCGCCGATGAACCTTGCCCAAAAGCTCGGTTCACCTTCCACTATTGATTTCCCTTTTGGGCGGAAATCGAGTCCCTTACAACAATCTTGAGGCACAACCCACAAAAGGATTGGGAGCTACCAAGTGGCCACAAAAGGCTTCAACCGCCACAAAAGGCGTTTAGGGTCCAAAGACCCAAGAGTAACAAACTCACGAACTTTTACTTCCATGAATCCTCGTGGAGAGCACAAACCGATGCACAAAAGCAATGACAAGAACACAAGAAGTGCTCAAGTCCTTCACTCTCAAATCCCACCAAAAGCAACTAATGCTTGTGGGGGTAGAAGAGAGGAAGAACAAAGAAGAACTCAACAAATGGAACTCCGAGATCAAGATCTACTAGGTTCCCCTCACTTAGAGGAGGAATGGGTCTTTATCTCTTCAAGTGGACCACCTTTCTTGATTGCGCTTTCTAGCACATGCTTGATGAATATTTCTCCAAATACTCCCCCATACACCATTATGGGAGAGCCTCGCCTAGCTCCATCTTCATGTATCCACTTACACTTCATCTTCTTCTCTTGATGTATAAGATGGCTTGGAGCTAAACATGAATGTTCACTCAATCTTCTTTTCCAAGCCATGCTTGCAATAAGCTCATCTCTAGATGACCATTCTTCATATAAACTCTTGAATAGAATCTTGGTCATCATATACTCCTCTAGAGTCCAACAAATGAACTCCAATCTTCTTCATGGACACGATCTATAAAGATATCTCAATGCAAACATTAGTCCATAGAGATTGTCATTAATTACCAAAACCACACATGAGGGCAAATGTACTTTCAATACTGACGACCACTTCTACTTCACCGTCATAAACTTCTTGGTCGCCTCTCCCATCACGCAAACTGGCGAGTGGGTGTTATTCTCATTCAATTTTTTCCACAAGTGACATGTTCTTCAGCTGTGTTTCTCACCCTGAATATGATCATTACCCTCCTTTATGAATGTGATGTCGTGGCCACATGGTCTCTCTGCGACATTTCATCGAACAAGTCGCATCGAGTGTTTGGCATGGTCTTGCTCCCACATGGCGCCTACGACCTTGACGAACGACATACATGGAATTGATACAACCCTGCCCAAAACACTCGTGTAGGACATGGCGAGGCATTGTGATGAACACACGATGTACCTGGCCATGGCGCTCAAGGACACAGTTAGGCAACCTGACAAAATAGGCCATAGCCCCGCTATATAAATATAGCAACAACCCGAAACAACCAACAAGAGACACGGCTGGGGCGACAGCCAACAAGCACCCAAAGAAACGAAAAGAAGAAATAAAAGACAACATAGACGGATTGACTAAGCGACGATGACCCGCAACCGCTGCACTCTCTCTGAAGATGTACCACCACGCTCCTAACACCGAATCGACGAGTAGCAAGCAACACCTTCAAGAAGGAAAGCCATGCTGCTGCCGGACAAGCACACTGGTCCTAGGGTTTCCCCCGGCACTGAGGGAAGCGGATGAAGGGTAGCCACGACGCCCTTCAGGAAGGAAAGATGCCACTCGAAGGCGGCACCACGTCGGTGTCGGACAAACCGACATGGATTTCTCCCAAAAAAAAAACCTATCCGCAATCCTGGATGATCAGCAGCACAGGAACCCGCGAGGACGAACCTCGTCACCACCAGACTCACCACCCGACAGAAAGCACCACCACGGATGCGAAGCCACCATCGTCGTCTCATCGAAGCCACCGTCATGAGGCCAGCAAGACATAGGATAAGAGTAGGTAGCACCAGGGTCAACAGTATTACGGCCGCGCGGGAGGGAACTACCTCCACCGCCGAAGACGGTAGTCGATCGGACGCGGCCGCGGAGCACACCGGCCCCCGTTAAGTTCGGCCGGACCCGACATGCCCGTAAAGCCCCCATAGGGGCGCACCAATACTAATAGGGTCCAGACCGGGCCCGTGAAGCCCACCGCCATGCTGCAACAGGACGGCCTCCGTCGTCGCTGTCGCTGCACCCTCTACCTCACCATCCGCTGCCGAGAGCTTTGTAGTTGGGCCGGCTTGTCCCGACCCAGATGGGGCCCGTAGGGCCCCGATCTGGGCCACAGGGGCCTCCAAGCCGCACCACCGCGCCCCACCGCCCGCTTTGCTGCGCTGCCCCGCAGCTCCACGCGCGTCGCCGCCACCATGGAGCCATCCGGTCGGAGCCGAGCCGCCGCCCGAGATGCACCGCCGCCATGCAAGGGGAGCCTCGCCTCAGCCTGCACAGCGCGGGGAAGGACCTGCCGCTGCCGCCGGTGCCACCCAGGCCTCGCCCGGCGGCCCCTACCGTCGGCGGCGATGGGGGAGAGAGGGGGAGGGGAGGACTGGGGAGAGACGGGCCGGGGAAGCGCGCTGCAGCCACGGGGGCGGCGGTCGCGCGAGAACGGGGTAGGACAGTTAGGCAACCTTACCAACCCTTCAGTTAAATCGGGCAAACATTCCACGACGGCCGCATCAACATGCGTCGACGCCATCTCAATCGTGGGAGACGACGGAGGAAGATCACCTCAGCCTTCAGTGTCCCCCTCATGTGCAGTGCCCTGTAGATGAATCTAATTTACTTTGACAAAACTCGATTTTCATTCAATTATTTTGTGCATTGAACATCTCGGTTCCACGATATAAAATGTTTTAGGTGTTACACATTTTGTTTACATTCGGACTAAAAAGAGTGAAATATACATTAAAACGTGTATACATACGCATGTGTACAACATACATGTGAACTAGGGATCTAAGCGCGGCAAATGTCGCGCGTGTGTTTTTGAATTTGAATTTGAAAATGGTGATGTTGTAAGTTGTCTAAGTTTGGAAATCATTGAAATTAAAATCCTTTTCATTTGAAAAATGGTTGGATTTTGGAGATTGTTCAAATTTGGAAACTATTGTAATTCAATTTCAAATGTGTTTTGCTTTTTTTAGGCGAAAATATTCTGAAATAGTTAGTTTTTTTTATTTTGTCACACATTTTAGAGTTTCGTTAAATGGTTAGCAAGTTGAATTGGTTCTATATGTTTGTATTTTGTCATAATAATTGTTTGAATTTTGTATTGGAGGGTATACAACATATGATCGTTTGTAAAGTCAATTTATAATTAGATGAAATTCATTTGGATTCTATACAAATATTCTTCAATTTAGAGTGGTGAAATGCTATAAATTTCTGTTTGAACTCCATAATTAGGGAGAATGCAATATGTGAGATATATTTTAGTGTGTTTTCAATTTTCTAGCAATTTGAAATGTTCAAATGTGTTGTATTTCTTTGAACATTTATTTCAAATGTGTTAGTTTTTTGAAGGAAAATATTTTAAAATAGTTAGTATTATTTGTTTATTTTTTGAGTGCCTTTATATATTACAGAGTGACGTTAAATGTTTAGCAAGTCGAAATGGTTATATATGTTTGTATTTTGCTGAAATATTTGTTTGAGTTTCATAATTGGAGGATGTATAATACAACTTTTGTGTGGTAAGTTTGAGGATTTGTTAAATTTAGGGATTTTTGTCATACTGCTTGTATTATTTTGAATTGTAGATTTGAAAATATGTTTTTTTTAATTCTAATATTTTTTTATAATTGTTATTTTGAATTGTATATTGCAAGATATTTTTTGATTTTTTACTTTTTTCTGTAATTGCTGGTACATTGTTTGTATTATTTTGAGTTGTAGATTGGAAAGTATTACTTTTTCCTGTAATTGTTGGTATATTGTTTGTATTATTTTGAGGTGTAGGTTGGAAAGTATAAGTTTTTTAAGTTTTTACATTGTTTTTAATTGTTATTTTGAATTATAGATTGAAAGGTATGGTATTTTTTTGAATTTTCGAATGTTTTTTTGTGCGGAAAGTTTGATAATTTGCAAAATTTAGAAAATTGTGATATGTTGTTTATATTATTTTGCATTGTAGTTTTGAAGATATGGATTTTTTTGAATTTTACTATTTTTTAATAATTGTTATTTGGGATTATAGATTGAAATGTAAAAAGTTTAAATTTTTTTTTTTTGAATTTTAGAATGTTTTTTGTGCGGGGAGTTTGGTAATTAGCAAAATTTAGGAAAAAATTATATGTTGTTTATATTATTTTGCATTGTAGTTTTGAAGATATGGATTATTTGAATTTTAGTTTTTTTTATAATTGTAATTTGGAATTGTAGATTGAAATGCATAAAGGTAATTTTGAAGGGTTGTTTGGATGGTATGAATTTTTTTGAATTTTAACATTTTTTATAATTGTTATGTTGAATTGTAATTTGAAAGGTATGTTTTTTGTTTGAATTTTAGTTTTTTTTTTGTTATTATGAAATTTCTGGCAGTTGGGTCCCACATGTCAGTTTTTTTTTTGAAAATTATTTAATCAATTAGAGAACTGACAGGTGGGGCCACGTGTGACGTCATCGCTGACGTCATTCCCCGGCGAGCTAGGTTTGCCACGGCCGCGTCGGCGAAGACGGCGGCCACGCCGTGCCACCGCAAGTTGGCATGCGTGAGTAAGCGCGCTGGACGCGCGCGGGTGCGGGGTAGCCAGAAGCGGCGGCGCCGCCCGCTTTAGGTCGTCGGAACGGCGTCGGCGACCTGCGAATACGGCGGGCGGACAGCGACGACGGCGATGTCGATTCCGGCGCACACACGGTGTCCCAGCAGGCGGCCCTTCGCGAGAAAAGAGAAGTGGCGACGGCGAAGTTGGCCATTTGCGTCGATCTGAGCGGCGAGCAGCGGAGCGGCGGGGATGCACGTCGGCGGCGCCGCTGAGCTCCGCGTCGTTCGCGAGAGAGAAAGAGATGAGGAAATTATGCGGATGTTTTTACAAAAAAGTCCGTGCGCTTTTCTCTAATTGCAAACAGGTCCCTCGCAACGTTAAAATTGGACCGCGGGTTTGTTTGCGGAAGTTGTGGGGTTTTTTTGTAAGGTTGTCTGCGCCAAAAATCGTGCGCCGCGACGTGTCGTCGCGCGATTGGTAGAAATCCCGTGCTACAGTAACGCACGATTCTTGAATTGATCCGGACCGTCCGACGATGCGATCGGACAGCCTGCGTTTAGTGCGTGACGTGGAGGGCATATTGGGGGGGGGGGGGGGGGGGGTGTGTGAATCCATCCTACTTTTATATATAGTAGGATATGGAAAATGGCTAAAACATCTTATATTGCGAAACAGAAGGAGTAGTTAATAACAGTTTTTTACTAATTTGTGCAGATGATGACTAGACGATCTTGTGGGACCAGTGGACGTGTCATGGTGTCCCCGGCTGGTGCTCTCATCTACGTGCTGGTGCTCTTGTCGTTTACCATGTCTACGGCTCAGCCAGGTACCTGAACCTGTTATTGTTTATGTGTTAAAATGTTAAACTATTTTGGTATTAAATTCGTTTTTAATAACATGTTCATGTATGAGAAAAAATGTTAAACAAAGGGTTCATACACGATGCTCACATACTTTCAAAACTATACGCCATTTTTTCCTAGAAAAAACTAAAGGACAGTAACAAAACAAAATGAAGAACGACTAAACGAGTGTTGTTGTTGTCCCTATATTGGGCGTCCGACACTACAGGCAAATCCTATTTGATGGTGCGTGATTGCGCTCGCATACCCTCATCCCTCTCGCGTGCCTAACATGGCCGGCCCACCATCACCGATGATTGGAGGATGACGATGACAGACGGTGCACCGAGATCGCTTAGCTCGGGGCAGCACCCACTCACTGACCACAGGGACGACGCGGCTGGCCACGGCGCCCGGGCGGAGGTGAGGCCATGACCTCCCCGGAGATGGGATGATGCGGCTGGACGCGACATCGCTGGCGGAGGCAAGGAGGAATCATAACAAAGGGGTTGCGGGTGGGGAGCTCACCGATGACCGGAGAGGGGTGCAAGAATGTCGCCGGTGACTTGAATTAGGGTTAGAGGTGTGGGTGGGGGGAGGGGTTAGAGGGATGTCCAATCGGAGGGTGGCGACTCGACGGAAGTGGCGGTTTGAGTAGGGTGTGGCGACGAGGGGTCGCTACTGCAACACCGGCGGCGGTGGTGGGATACGATGATTAAGCAGGCGACAGTGTGCGGGTCGAAGAGCAGGGAAGAAGAAAAATAAAAGAGGAAAATGGGTGTGGCCGAGAGCGAGAGCGGGGTCACGTGAGCGCATTGACGCATGCAAGCAGGAAACAGGAGCACCCGACATTATATCTAGCTTAATGCAGCCATATCACATGCTAATCTGACTTGGGACGACCGAGTTAGGAGGTCCGTTATGCAATCTCTAGCACGAACGGGTTGTTTCACGACAAACCCTACTTGCCGCATAGGTCGGAGTGCTTTCGTCCCGCACACCCCCTGTGGCTTATGGGCACAGTCCATGCTTTGCGTCGGAGATGAGGAAGATCGCCAGAGAAGGAGAACACGGGGAGGGAGGCAGCGTGGCCGGAGAAGGAGAAGAAGCGGGTGAGCGTCCGAGATGGAGGCCTAGGTCGCCACCGTCAGTGTAACACCCGACCCACCCCCGGGCCGGGACTGTCACCCCTGGCAGCTCTCTAGGATCTCTAGACTGGCCCCACAGATCAACACTGGTCTTTTCTGCGCACTTTATCCTTACTCGTGCGCACAGGGAACGAATTCCCGGTCGGTCACCCATCCTTGGAGTGCTCCGGGCCAAGCACGCTTAACCTCGGAGTTCTTTCCGGATGAGATTTCAGAAAAGAAGTTGCAACTTGTTGATATGAGTATTCTATCAATCTTATTAAGCCTTGAGTCAGGATCTCACATCCTTCCCGCCCCCCCCCCCCCCCTAAGAAGACCGACGCCCTCGTCGGTCAGCGCCCAGTCCAGGAACTTCCCCCCTTGGCACCCGTCCATGCGTCGAGTGTCGGCACATGTCCACATGTCCGCACACTGACCCGCACACGCCCAAGTTACCGCGAGGGTCGGCTCTGATACCAAATGTAACACCCGACCCACCCCCGGGCCGGGCCTGTCACCCTTGGCAGCTCTCTAGGATATCTAGACTGGCTCCATGCATAGATCAACACTGGTCTTTTCTGCGTACTTTGTCCTCACTCGTGCGCACCCCGGGTGCTCCGGGCCAACCACGCTTAACCTCGGAGTTCCTTCCGGATGAGCTTCCGGAAAAGAAGTTGCAACTTGTTGATATGAGTATTCTATCAATCCTATTAAACCTGAGCCTAGATCTCACAGTCAGGGACGGCACGGCTGGCCGTGATGTTGCCGGCCAAGCGAGAAATGGATCTCACGGTAGCCGTCGACGACGCGGCTTGCTGCGGTGACGTAGGTGGAGGCAAGGGAGCAACTTAACGAGGGGGTCGGGTGCGTGGTGCCAACACTAGAGAAGGTGGGTTGGGGGCGGGGTTAGAGGGAAGTCGGGGAGGCGGTGGACCAGTAGAGGCCGCGGCTTGAGCAGGGCGGGAGCGGTGGGCGCCTTATAGCGGCGCCGAGCCTAGGGACGAGGGCAAGCGGGTCCAGCTGGTGGTGTCGACGGCAGGGTGGGAGGGTGGATGGAGGTGGAGGAGACCAAAGAAGAAGACGACGGATGGTGGGCCATGACCTAAAAAGGTGAGCGTGCTTGAGTGCTGAAACTGTCCCGCGTAGATCGTCAACTAGGAGCTCCCTTGTTTCAGGGCGCTAGCACATTCATCGCTCTTAGCGACCAGCTCTCCATAGGATTGTACCGCATGGGCCGGCCCATTTTGGGCTGTTTTTTTCCTTTTCTTTTTCTTCTTTGTTTCGTTTTCTTTCTTATGTTTTCTCTGTTTTTTCGGGGATATGTTGGTTTCTTTTTAATATATTTTTTTCTATTTTTCGGACATATCTAAATACTCATTTTTTTGGTAATGTGAACATTTTTTTAAAACAGTGAACACTTTTTATGGTGAACCATTTTTTGTACCCTTCAACATTTAAAAAATAGATAAATATTTCTATTTCAACGTGTGAATAGAAACAAATGTGAACAATTTTTTGAAACATGTGAACCTTTTTTCATACCACGTGAACTTTTTACTCTTTTTAACTATACTTGAATTTTTTTAATTTATCGAGAACCTTTTTTTAATTATAGGTGAATAAAATTTAACTTTATCGTGAACCATTTATTTATTATAGGTGAACACTTCTTAATATCCATAAATACATTTTTTTATCGTGAACCATTTTTTATTATAGCTGGGCACTTTTTAATTTATCGTGATTAATTTTTTATAGGTGAATATTTTGTAATGTATTGAGAACCATTTATTTTTTTGCATTTGGAATTTCTTCTTACATCTCGAAAAACAATTTCATGTTTCAAAAATAATGTTCACAGGTTTAAAAAAGTTTCATTTGTTAAAGAATTATTCATATATTTTATCCCAGAATGTATGCAAAATAAAACACGTAAACTAAATTTGAAGAAAAATAAATAAATGGACAAGAGGAAAAAAGATTACTATACCTATCATTAGCCACCACTGATAACGCAGAGTAGCACAGCTGCTGCGGACGATTCCCCGCCAATGCTCTCGTTTACATTTTTTATTAATGGGCGGACCGTCGGCCAGAAGCAACTATTGTGGGCGAGTGAGTATAGGACTCGCTTCCTCCCGCCCGGGTTCGATCCCCTGTGGATGAATTTCGGGTGTCTCACGCTAGTGGCACTGTTCAATAGGAACAGTGTCCGTGGTACTGTTCACTAGGAACAGTATTCCGCATCATCAATAAGTGTCTCTGGTCTAGCCTGTGAGCTCCATGAGGGAAAAAATCTTGTACCAGACAGACAAGTCGGGTCTAGTTTGTAGGTCTAGATTAGGTTCACAGCTAGTGGTGTGAGTGTGGTGTGAGTGTGGTGTGCGTGTGTAAGGCTGTGTGTCTGATCAGATACTACAACTTGTACCCACTTAAGTGAGACGCAAAAAAAAAAAGTATAGGACTCGCTTGAAGCCAGTCAAAGGGGAACCTTTCAATGGAAACAAATCGTTTCCATTGAAACAAATTCTGGAAACAAATCGTTTCATCCTAACGATTCTCTTTCTACAATAACAATAAACAACTGATCTTGATTTGCATCACATATGACAAAATTAAAACATCTTTTTCATCTTTCCCATGATGCAGATTTCCTCAGCTTGGACTGTGGCGGGAAGACTGACGATTACACAAAGATGAATCTGGGATCCATTGGATCTCTGATTCCAGATTCATATCCAGTGGTCAGACATCGACCCTGCCTAACCAGACCCAGCAGGTTCAGAAGCAGTTCAGGAGTTTGCGATACTTCCCTGTAGACAACAGGAAGTACTGCTACATCATAGATGTGAGGGAGAGGGCACGGTACCTAGTGAGGGCGACTTTCCTCTACGGCAGCTTTGACGAGAGCCCGACCTACCCCAAGTTCAGCATCTCGCTCGGAGCGTCGTACTGGTCCACTGTCTTGATCGACGACCCGAGCTCAGTTGAGGTCGAGGAGGCGATTGTGCTGGCGCAGACATCGCAGCTCAGCGTCTGTCTCTCAGACGCGACGGCGGGCTAGCCGTTCATTTCGACATTGGAGCTGCGGATGTTCAGCGGGTCGCTCTACTCCACTCCATACGAGGCGGACTTCTTCCTTGGTCTTTCCACGAGGATTAACTTCGGTGCGGAAAGCAATGAGTCAATCAGGTATACATCGTTAGAGTTGTTAGTTTACTGTTCATTTCATATTTGTTCCCACTATCTAGTATCATTTCATCAGAGAAAAAACTAAAAAAAAATCATTTTGAAACTGTTCCAGATATTGAATTGGTTATTTAGAACTGACGAGAGATTAACAACTTAGCACATTCATAACTGAAGAAAGATGTCAAGGATATAATCACCAACAGCCACAATAGCAACTCAACTATTAACTTATAGTAAGTACAATAAATTAGCCAAATGTCTATACCAAATTAGCTGTGTTCTGAAAACAGGGTACAGAGATCACAAAGTCAGCAATTAAACATCTGCTCTCGTATCTCCGGCGTGAATGTGCGCTGAGCCCTGAAAACCCACCTTAGCTGTGTTCTGAAAACTCCTTGCCATGGCAGGCCATAGATTGGTCGTTGTATATATTCTTTAGAAGTAAGACCATTGGCCCTGCTTTATATAAAGCAACCGTTGATACAAGTTTGAACTCCATGCTGAGATTACCGGCTTACAAGAAAATCAAATGTCTCTGCAAACCTGCAGAAGAGGAACAAAATATTCACATCCAAAACGAGAGGGCAACAGAAAAGACAGACAGCAAATTAGTGAGCTGCCGCTTATCAACGAACCACACTTAACCAGAAGGACATCCAACACTGAACAGACGGTTAACACGACCATCTCTTCAGCACGTGGAGGCGAATCACACATGCTTGTCATCACTAACTTATTGATGAAAGATAAAACAGTGTACAGTATATACGAAGTCCTTATTGCAATGAATATATGTGATTCAGTTTCACCTCTTGGCTGAATCACTTGTATTTGTAGCTCAGACCTTTTATTCAGCACCAACAAAAAAAATGCCAATTTAACGTTTGGTTTTGAGTTGAGTGGACATTTTGGTTTGGCTTTGGTTATGAGCGGAGCGAGGGTGGTGTGGTTTGGTATCGAACTGAAATATCATTGAAGTGTTAGTCTAGGTTTAGTTTAGTTTTGGCCGCTTTGCCAATGTGTTACAGTTTCTCGTGCATGATATGTTACGATAACATTGATGTTGCTACCATCTCAATCTTTATTAATGATTTGCTTTGTCATCAAAATGCCTAGTTAGCATAGTTACATACTTACATTACTAATCGCATGGCTTTACTAAATTTCTCTCTCTCCCTCTCTCTTTATGTCTCGGTACCCGGATGATCCGTTCGACATAATCTGGAAATCTGACTTGGTGAGACCGCTCGAAACGGCCGGAGGAACCAGGCGGGTATCCACCACGAGGCTAGTTTTCATCGACACACAGGAAGAACCACCCCAAAAGGTCATGCAAACCGCGGTGGTTGGCCAGAGTGGGTTCTTGTCCTTCGAGTTTCTGTTCGAGTTGCCCCGAGGAAAATCATGGATGGCTACATATTTCACAGAAATAGAAGATCTGGCCCCAGCTGAAACCAGAAAATTCACGGTAGAGGTTTCAGATTGGCCAGAATACAGTGGTTTGACTGTTGATGTAGCAGCACAGGCTGGAGGTAAATACCAGTGGCGGAGCTTGCCAGAGTCTGCTGGGGGGCAAAATGCCTGGGGTGCCAAAACACACAAATCTATCTAATCTCAGCTCTCAAAAAAATAATTCTTCATGGATTTCCAAAAGCTGGGGGGGGGGGGGGGGCGGTGGCCCCCCTGACATCAACTAAGCTCCGCCCGTGGTAAATACCGTCTCTACTCGGCATGGAGAGACAGATTGTTCATACGAGACAGATTTAACCTCGTGCTCCTCAGCATCTTCACTAGCATATCCTTGGAAGTTGGAACTGTAGTTTCCCTTTCTGCATTGATCCTATTTGTACCTGCTTTTATAGTGATGTAGCCAGTTCAGAATAAAATGGCCACTCATTATACTTGGAAGAACAAATCGAAGGAGATTTGGTGAGCTACAATACATTAGCCGCAGCGCGAGCAAGGAGATCGAACAGGGCTGCGGTCGCGTCCGCGGCGTCGATCTGCGCGAATGCCTTAGGGGCCAGCAGGCGCTGATATTGGGCGGGATGGGGCTGAGGTTGGGAATGTTACGTGGGTGGGGGTTTGGAAGATGAGGAGTGGGGGAGGAAGCCCGCCGATGGTCTCCGCCGGAGATCACGCAGGGGAGGAGATGCGGGAGACGACGGGGAGCGGGGCAGCTGGGCAACGGACCGGCACGGCCCACCATGGCCCGATGGAGGCCACCTATTTTCGGAAATATAAATAACAGGCCGTGCCGCCCGGCAGGCGCGCCTCGCCTCGAGGCCCAGGCACGGCCCTAGGCCTGCTGCGCACCGGCGCGACCCATTTGGCCCCGTGCTTAATCAACTAACCGAAAATGGACTTCCCTTTCAAAAGGGCACTCCAGCCTCGCGAGCGTGCCACATGGTGGTCTTGCCGAAGTAGCAAAATCAAATTTGCTCCCTGCGATCGATCAGCGCACAGAAGAACCGACTGAAGCACGAGCAAGCTAACGCCCGTACAGCCGCGCATACGCCCGATCGGCCGCGCGGCCGAAGCCCCGAGGCCAAGACCGATCATACGTCCAACCGCACTTTGTACATCCGTGCGTCTGCGCGCGTACGTCCAGCTCCACTTTGTACATCCGTGCCGTTTCTGATTGATTTTTTACTCGTATGTACAAAATAATGAAAGAGAGGTGTACACCTACACGCTTTAGCTGAAATTACACCGTGTGTCTAGATGTACACCTGCGTTGCTATTAGATGTACACGATGTTACTAATACAGGTTGTACGTTCACACTGCTACTGGATGTACATGATTTTACTGGATGTACACCAAAACAGACACATATTGTACAACCACATAACACATGTTGTACAACTAGACAGACACAGATTGTGCAGATACAGGTTGTACAACTAAACATACATAGATTGTATAACTCGCAGGCTGTACAGACACAGATTGTACAACTATACAGACACAGGTTGTACAGACACAGATTGTACAAGTAGACAGACACAGGTTGTATAGACACATGTTATACAACTATACAGGCATAGATTTAGTTGTACAACTACATAGACTACAGACACAGGTTGTACAACTACACAGACACAGATTGTACAACTATACATAACCGGAAGTAAAAAAAAAAAAGTTCGTCGAAACCTATCAACATGGGATCAAGTTTTGAAGATTTCGACGCGACGAGCTCAAAAGTAAAAAAAGGTTTGTAATTTGGATAAACGGTTCTAAAGATATTTCGTTTTGAAGTTTCGGTTTTGAAAAATAAAAGTCAAAAACTGCTCTCCCACCTCCGCTCCCCACTTTCAATCTGGTTGTGACACTTGGCGAATATGCATGCAACTGTTGGTACCGCACGAAGAAGAAAACGCCACTCGTCAGCACGAGATGGTCCGCTGGGTTCCCTTCGTAAAGGAACCCTTTTTCTAGTAATTTCGACCGAAAATATGTAGCCCGAGAGATTAGCTGCCTCCCTCTCTTTCTCAAAAACAAAATGCCTCCCTCTCACCAAAAACGAATGGAAACCCTACTAAATCCTTAGATTCAGCATTTAAATTGGAGGCTTAACCTGGGAGGCCCCGTCTGAGCCGGGTATGTATGGGGATTGTTCTAGTATCACAAACAAATCCTTCCTTTAATATATTTTGTGGTGGTTGTAGAGATTTAATATCTAGAGTATATTTTTTGCCTTGGATTTATTTGCCAATCTATGACCATTTTCTTTTTATTACCAACATAAACTTGGACGTGCATTGCGCATGTATATGCATACTTGTAGTATGTCAATCTATGTACAAAAAAAAGTCAATCAATAAATTCGGCCCTCATATGTTCTCTTGTATTGTCAGATGACGGTAAGCTCGCCAGACGACGTAAACGTGCGATAACTATTGCTGCTTGCATTGCGTCTGGAGCCATTTTGCTATTAATTGTTGCTGCCATTGGATGTTGTTGCTACTTGAGACGCAAGAAGAACCCTCCTCCACACGGTGCATGTTTGTTAACTCATATTTTGTAGCTTTCCTAACCCCTTTCTAGTAACTACTTGACGAAAACCTTTTTTTTATTGTAGCACAAGAAGAAGAACTTGGCTTGATCCAAACCGCTATAGGGAGATATACGCTATCAGAAATAGAAGAAGCCACCAATGGATTTGAGAGACGGATAGGCTCGGGAGGGTTTGCGGACGTTTACTATGGAAAGCTCGCAGATGGTAGAGAGATTGCAGCTAAAAGCCTGATGAATCCCCAGGAGAGCGTCAACGAGTTTACTAACGAGGTTAGTTTCTTCCTTCTCAGTTTGTTCCTCATTTTTGTTCTAGATATATTGTGATCAAATAATTAGTCAATTGTTTGGCTTTCAGGTAACCTTGCTCTCTAGAGTTCACCATAGAAATCTGGTGTCATTCCTTGGATACAGTCAGCAGAGTGAGAAAAGCATACTTTTTTTTTGAACGGGGATAGGTCCCGAAGGACCTAGAGCTTGCATTGATTGTGAGCGGTGGAGGTACAAATTACACAAAGGACCACAGAAAGATAAGAAATTACAAACAAGTCCTGCACTTTTACACAGAGGACCTCAGATCTAAAAAAAGAAAAGCAATCTGGTCCAGCTCCTTCTCCACCGAGCTCGTGACTCGATCCGCCGAGATCAACCGCAGCAGCACCGGGGACGACACCACTTGGGCCACCGCAGCGGGAGCACATCACGGCGAATCTGTAGGGCCTCCTGCATAGGAGGTTGATGAAAACCTTGTGCCGGCAATCAGACGCCAGCCGCCAAGGGGGGAGCGGCCGCCCTCCGGCCAGAAAAATCGACGACGAAAACGCCGCCGAGAGTATGCTCCCAGATGCCGCGCCGCCAAGAGCACAACAGCAGACGATGGCTGCCGCCGAAGGACTCCAGGACGACGCTGCGTGCAGCTTTCCCCTGCCAGCTTCTGAGCAGGGAAGATCAAAACGAATCCGAACCTCACCTGCTCTCTCCGCCCCCACAGCGGCAAGAACAGGGAAGGAGATATCCCTGCCCCGAAGCAGATGCGAGCTTATTTAGCGTGGAGGGAAAGGTGACGCTGCCGCTCATCTTCGTCTCCAACCTCTGGAGCACCATGAGCAAAAGCAGCAGCACCCCCAGTTGTCGAGCGCCGCCCGCAGACCTCGGCCACCATGGCTCCACCGGCATGACGCCAAACCGGGATACAACCCGAACACTAAAACCAAAGCAAATCCTAACACAACAAACTAAAGTACTGCTATACAAGAGGGGCTGGCACCCTACTCCATCCCTCCACCAACCGGCGAAGACGCCAGCGGCGAGAGCGGCCGGAAACGAAGACCACCGGCGGACTCTCAAACCCTGTAGCAGTCGCCTCTCCCAAACAGTACAGGTCCTAGTCCCGAGAAAAGCATACTTGTTTATGAATTCATGCACAGCGGGACTCTGAAACAGCACCTCCCTGGTAAGTCCCTCGTCCCGGCAAATTTACAAGTTCCTACTATGCTACCTTGTGTTAATCACTGTTAGCAATTTTGAGCCTGCTATGAAAGAGGGAGTAGTACATATCTTATCCGCTGTTGATTAACTATTTTTCTGGTTTGCTACAACGCACCGTGAGCTAAGATAGTGGGCCAAGTATTACATATATTACTATTTCTTTTCGCCACCTATATGATCTAATCAAGATATAACTCCAGCTTTACTGTTATCCAACCAGCAGAATTTCTAGACCTAAAAAACGTTGCTAGCCTATGCGTACCCTGTATCCCTGATTTTTCCCGTATGTGCCAGCCCACATGACCGTTGCACGGGAGGTTCAGCGATATACTCCCTTCGTCCCGTCATTAATGTTTTCTAACTTGGACCAAGTATTTATAGAAAATATGAAGATATATTTTCATATTATATTTACCAAAAGATATATTTTCATATTATACTTGGGCCCGTCATTATTGTTTTCTAACTTTGACCAATACTAAATCAATATCACTCCATTCACCAGAAGATATATTTTCATATTATATTTATTTCACGTTGTAATTATTGATATATTTTTCTCTATATTTGGTCAAACATGTAAATTTTTTACTTTTTAACTGAGTTTATACATCACATATTTAGAGACGGAGGGAGTTGTATTTTATGACCAACATGCGTCAAATAGATGACCGGATGCCTCAAGCGAGGGGCAAATGGGACGTCTCAAGCTGGCAAGCTCATTTGAGTGGGTTTCCTTTGTTTAATTTTTTAAAAAGACAATTGTTGGATCTTTTACAGAGCTAAAATAATAACCAATGTAGGAAAATAGAAAAACTGTTTTTATATTTTCTAAAAATCAACGTATATTAGAAAAAAGTTCACGTCACATTAAAAAAGTTAAGTCTACATAAGAAAATGTACACCGTACATTATGAAAAAGTCCACTGTATATCAAAAGTTCGGCATATACTAAATAAACTGTTCAGTGTCTACTAGAAAAATGTTCACCGTACATTATAAAGGTTCACTATATCAAAAAACAATTCGCCATATAGGCGTATACTAAATAAAATGTTCAGTGTGTATTTAGAAAAAAATAAATGACCACCGTGTATTTAAAAAATGTTCACCATATGTGATATAATTCTCACCTATTTTGTGCAGCTGTGTGCTTTAGGATAACTAGAATTGCATCCTTGGTAGGTTGGGATCAGTTTTGTACCCGGATGGATCTTTAAGTCTCCTTTTTATTGCGAATATGATATATGTGATTTTGTTCTGCGATCAAATACATAGACAATTTGCACCGTTAGATAAGACATCCATACTATTTGACACATTTTTTTGTGCAAATGAGGTCTGGCTGCTACGTTCATGTTTATTATTTTGTTCAATCTTAGGATCATGCACTATTAGATTAATTAGATGGTTGTAGAAACTTAAGTATTAGATTAATTTACTCCCGAATAATGTTGCAAGTGATCCTAGCTAGCTGTTGTTTACAGGAGGAGGTTCTGATTTACAAATAACCAGCTGGGCCCAACGTCTCCAGATAGCTGCAGATGTGGCAAGAGGTAATCTCCCTCTCATTTTATTCGTCCACTATAATTATTCTACTACATGTAATCAACAAAATTGTTTATTTTCTTCGGACGTTTTGAATTTCAGGCATGGAGCACATGCATACAGGATGTATCCCAGCCATTCTTCATCGAGATCTGAAGACCGATAACATCTTGTTGGATAACAACATGCGAGCGAAAATTGCGGATTTCGGCCTAGCGAAGCCAATAGTTGACGGCCTAGAAGTGTCGAGGAGAGCTCGTGGCACATTCGGTTATCTTGATCCGTAAGGCGTCTTCTCTATTCCCCATGATCTTGAATCATTGTTTGCTTGTCTTTGGAATTGAATTGTTAAAACTTATATGCACATCTATCTGTTTATCTGCTTTGGTGAGTAGGTACATGGGTGGGCAGATAAGTGAGAAGAGTGACATTTACAGCTTTGGTGTCATTCTTCTTGAGCTCATCTCGGGACGTGAGGTAATCCACGGTGACGTTAGCATAGTCACATGGGTAAGTCCGTCAGTCTTGCAGATAGATGTTTGATGTCATGGCTCTGTTCTTTTGGCATTAACAGATATGAATGAACTTCGTACAGGCTAGACCACAGATTGAGAGCGGGAACGTGGAGGCCATCATCGACGGATCCTTAGATGTTGGGTACAAGCTGGAGTCAGTGCGGCTTATAGCTGATCTGGCTATCCGGTGTGTGAGGCCACAGGGTACACAGCGGCCATCGAGCTCAGACGTGGTCCCAGATATCGAGGAGGCGGTTCGTGTCGAGCTGCCGTTGGAGGCACCTCAGCAGATGCCCATGGGACACGCCGACTCAGATGATATCGAGGAGTGGGACATACCCCAAGCGTTCCAGGAGTTGCTCAACCAGCCGCCTAATCAGTGACAGGAAATTAGTGATGCACGAATTCTTGTCCGTGCAATGGATAGTCATAAACTCTCAAGTCCTTTACATGATATAAGGTTCTGTTGTAAAACCTAATAGGAAGCACTGACTCGCTTGCAATTCTACAACCCTTTTCTGCACCATAAGCTAAATGAATAGGGAGCACAATAAGCTAAATGTGTCATCGTTGCCATTGTGACAATATCTAAGGTACATCAACCATAAGAACCAAGATTAGTAATTTTCCAATCACATCAAATATGATTTTATTCTGTTCCTCTTGCAATTCAGACGAAATCTTTTGAGGATAATCCAGATCAAGTACCAAAAGCTTTTGAGAAACTTAAAAAAACTTCTCCTCTAGAGTAAGCCAACATTGAAATGTTCAAGCTAGGGGTGAAATCAGAGAATATTCATGGTCCGACATTCACCTTATCAGCACAAGCGTTAAAGTGTATCATATCATACAGAATATCTGTGCATGGTAGAAGGACACACCCCAGCATACTATACAGGTTACTATTGTAACATTCCAAGTTTTTCAAAAAGTTGAAAAATCAGAAAAATTTAAAACTTTTGGAAAACTATTATGTATTTTGCTTTGAAAAGAAAAATCTTGCATGCATTCATCATATAGCTTGTTTGCATTTGGATATTTCAAAAGTTGGAATATTATTTCCACTTGAAAACATATTTAAGAAAATATATTAAAAGGACAATTTATGTCCTATATATTATTTTGGACTTTATGGTGTTAATTGTTATGTTTAAATTTTGGTTTTGACTTGATTATATTTATTTAAAAATTAAGTTTAAAATAAATTATTTTTCAAATATTTACATTTGTGGTGATTTTATTAAGCCACAAATAACTATTAAAATCCTATTCTCAAAATTGACACAAAATGTCAATTTTGCATTTAAACCTTATTTGCTATTTTTCGGAGTTTCATATCTGGTCTCCTAAAATTACTTTCTTATTCTATTTCTATCTAAAATACCATGCACGTACACAACAATATTAGCAGGCACACATTCTACTCCTGTACGTTACTAGCTAGCTGATTAGTACATGAATGGATCGATCCTCTTTTCTTTTCCTTTGCTGGTACCTGTACGTGAACTAGTATCCCTTTTCTTTTCTTTTCTTTTCTTTCTACCTCTACCGATCCAACTTGGCTAGCCCCAGTAAACCATCCCAGGAGCCCGACCGAGCGCAGCATATCAAAACCTATCGTTCGTTTCAGCCAAGTCGAGCGAGCACTCGCACGCACGCGGAGGACAGCCCAGCCAGCCTTGGCCCAAGAAGGTGGCCAGGCCCAACAGCAGCATTTTCAACCCATCATCGTCGTCACGTACCTGGGAAGCAATTCTGAACGAACACGAGTTCGTTCGTATCTCAAACAGCCCCACCAAATCTTCGATTTCTCCTGATCTTCTTATCCGTTTGCCACGAAACTTCGTCTATATAAACCCCAAAACCCTACGCACCTTTTCCCCAACTTTCCCCAAAAACAAGCCGCCAGGCTGCCCGAATTTCGAGCTGGTTTCGATCTGCCGCCGCCGCCGACATTGACGCGCTCCGAAGGTGGTCGCCGTCGTCTCGGACTAAACGAGCCCGTCTAACCCTGTCAATCCTTCTGTCCATCTTATTTCGCACCACCCTGAACTTTTATTTCTGAAAACGATGAACCAGGGAGGCCGTAATCGTCGCCGGAAGGTCGCCGGAGCGGGAGCTCGGGAAGTTCGTGGCTGTCGTCGATTTCGTCACCGTGGGACGCCATAAAGCCATCCATCGTCTTCACCGTGAGTAGGGGAGCACCAGGGAACAACACCGACGAGCCGTATCAGGAGCAGAACGACCGGAGCCTCGACATCCGCCGCCGCTGTTCATCTTCTCCGGTGAGCACCACCGTGTCCAGCATGGTTTTGTTCCTGGCCGCTAGATCTCCAATCTACGGTGTAGATTAGAACCATTAGATGAAGGGGTACTAGCTAATCTTGTCACGCCACGTGTCAATTCTTTTTCTGTTTTTCGTTTTAGATCTCAGAAACTTGTCAGATTTTGTAAAATTCATATCAAATCAACCGTAACTTCGTTTTCAATGTTTTTGTAGTCTATGGATTCGTATGAACGTGTAGAATACATTAGAATAATAAAAACATATATTTTAGTCGTGCACTAACTTGTTATTTACAGAAACATGTAAAATATTATTTTAGTAATAGTTTTAAATCTATAAGTTCAAAATTTGTAAATAAAATATTTTTGGAAAGCCTATGACCTGTAGATTATATTAGTATGTTAGATCTAGACCGTTAGATCTGTTTTGTATGGCTAAGATTAGATCCTTTAAACAAATCGGTATCGGCGAATCAGAGAAGGCCACATCATCGCCAAGTCGCCTCGTCATCGCTGCGTCAGCGCCACGTCAAGCCCCGTCAGCGCCAGCGTGGAGAGGACTTCTGCGTTATTTCTTTTTACGTTATTCATTACATATAGGTCCCCGATTTTAAATCTATCACTAACTTTTATTGGCTCGGCCAATTTTTGCAAACTTTATATTTTTGGAAAGCTTATGACACGTAGAAACTTTTGGTAAAATTATTTTTATGTTTTGTCGAATTAATTTTGTTTAATTTCAAAAGTGGCTTTAATAGTATTTTGAACATAGCTTCAAATTAAAAATTTATTTTTGATCAAACTCTTTTGCTATAAATTTGTATGTCTAAGTATTGGCCGTAGGAATACTCTACTATTTTTGTAAACGTATTTTCTATGATTTTTGTAATTAATATTGATTAAATGCTTTTTAGGTGTTATTTTAATAATTAAAAATGATTAAAATTATTTTTCTTCACCTATTCGGCTAATAAAATGACTTAGTAATATTTTGATATCTTTAGTTACAAAATTTACTTAGAAATATTTTGCCTCTCCAAACAAAGTAATTTTCTTCCTTAGAAAATATTTGATACTTATTTTGACAACATTATTTCCTTAGAAAAATTTCAGCATCTTAATAGTGCTAAATTTTCTCCTTAGAAAAATTTAGCATCTTGAAAACTTAGTTGTTTTATAACATTTTCCTAAGTGATATTGTTTGACAAGTGTTTGTCCTTAGAAATTTTATCAACTATTGTTTTAAAGTATTTTCCTTAGAAAATTTAGCAACTATGTTGTTAACTTTTCCTTAGAAATTATTTGTGACTTGTTGTTTGACCCTTGGTCCTTAGTTATTTTGGACCCTCTTACTTGCTTGCATTTCTTAGAGCATTTTCGTAAGCATGGCATGCATATTAAGTCCTTAGTACTATTCTTGCATTTCTTACATGACTTTCCTCCTTAGAAAATTGAGGATGCTTGTTAGCCCTTTTAACCCTCCTAGCCAAAAACCACTAAGTTAGAAATTAGTGGAAACAATGAAGGGCCAATGAAGATTGCATTGTTATCCTTGGAGGATTCAACATGAAGTTAGAAGACCAATGAAGGACTTAGCCACGAAAACAAGACTCCAGAAGCATCTCCAAGAAGTAAAAGTACTTAGAAGAAAATCAAGAAGAAGTTCATGAAGACCAACCACCTACATTTTTCTAAGTCTTTCTTTCCTTTCTGTCTTTTCTTCCTTCTTCTCTTAGACTTCGGTGACTAAGTTATATTCAAGACCAACCTGGATGCTGCCAACACCATCAAGTCTGCAGAACCATCAAGTCTACAAATTTCAATGAAGTCAACACACCAAGGAGCAAGTGACAAGGAAGCCTGAAGATGATTCTTGGAAGACCAACTACTACATCTTTCTTTCTACCTTTTTCCTCCTTCATAATTTGTCTTTCACTTTGGACATAGACCAAGTCCTTTGTGTTTAAGACTAAGTTCCTAGAGTGCTAATTGAAGACCATTGAAGATCAATGAAGCTACAAAGGAGTTGAAGATTATTTGAAGACCAAAGTTGTGAAACTTAGAATAACCTTACAACTTTTCAAGTGGTTTTATCAAGTTTACTTTAGGCTCAACCTGGACCTTGCTTAGCTGAATGGGATAATGTTATTTTGTTGTCTCTCCCTTATTTTGTTTTGCTTGTCTTTCATACCACATTTCTTTGTATCATCCTGCATCTCATGCATGTCATATTTTTCTAAGTGTTGCATTTATGATTGTATGTTTATTTGTGATTTGTTTGACTTGTTAGAAATTCCGGAGAGAGACGAAAGTGGTTGCAACTGCTACTACTACACTACTGTTTGCCAAGGCAAGTGGCACACCCCCATGAAATTTCCTAAGTATTTTTATATGCATTATTTAGTGTATTTCTCTATATGCATGTGTTGGATAGTATTATTGCTATATGCTAAACCCACTATACCTTTACACTAGTTGTGTCTAGAACCCTTCTGATAACTTAGTAGATTATTGGATGCTATGCAAATGTGTTTCCTTTAAAGCTAAATTCTACTAAGTAATTTATCACCTGGGTGGACTTGGTTATGAAAAGATGATGGAAAGGTTGAGTGTCATCTCTTAGGGGTGACCTCTAAGGGATGGTCACTTGTGGTTGCCACCCAGGGTATTAAGGGGCCAATGTTTTCTCTAAGTGAAGATTGCTTACCGTGCAACCATTAGTCATATGGGCTCTGACTTGATGGATTAAGTTGCGTGGACTCGTCCCGTCTTGACAGGAGGTGGTAGATGGTTAGAATGGGAACGGGTCAAGGCGGCATGGGATGAGGAAATGCTTCTGAAAAGTCTCGTCTCAACTCTCTCCTTTTCCTTAGCACAATTTGAGTGCTTGAGGATAGTTTGGGTTTGTTGGGTCTAATGGTGAAAGTGCACAACCTCTGCAGAGTTAAAAACTAAGTACTTAGCCGTGTCCCCGGTTACGGACAATTTGAGCAGCTGATCAAGGATTCAACGGAGGCTTCATCATTCAATTTCGAAATTAAAACTTGATGGTGAACAAGGGTAGTTAAGACTATGGTTTTCAAGCCATCTTGTCTCAAAATTTTGAAGAAAATGTTTTACAAAGTGTTAGGCAAAATTGGCTTTATGCAAATCAGCCTTGAACTCCACCAGCCAAATATGCATATAGGCTATTAGAGTTATTCCATTAAGTGTCCACATAGTGTCACTTGCCAGATCCATTTTTAATGGTTCTGACCCACTCTGTTGCAAATTTTATTTGTTGCAGATTGTTCTGACGACGAGTGAGTTTCGTTAAGGGTTTCGAGTCTGCAACCAACATGTTTTCGCCTGTGGCACATGCAAAGGATGAGGACTCCATGAAGATTATTATTTCCGCTGCTTTACTCTTTCAAAGCTAGCTTCGTGCTATGCAATTTGTAAAGGATATTTTCCTAAGTACTGGATCCACGTGTAATAATTGATACAATGTTGTGATATTTCATCTTAGACTGTGTGTGCAAATGAATCGATCCAGGGGTTTGCACTATACACAGGTACCTTGCCAATTTCTAAGTGCAGGTGCGCTACTGATGGTATCAGAGCATTGTGTTGCCTGTAGATTCGAAACCTAGGTTTGGATAGAATTAGGATTTGACCATAGGATTGAAAATCTATTTTTATCTAGTTTTCTAAAAACAAAACTTTTCATTTTATCTCTCTTGTACTCTAACTACTCCGTATATTCTGAAAATTTCCTTTCTTATTCTAGATAACCATGTCCAAAGTCTGAGTCTGCTGCTTCATATGCAATTCTACGAGTCAACACGAAGCACTACATGCATGGAAGACCATTGAAAAACCCAGATTTAGAGCTCAAACACTTAGAAGATTTTGAAGAAAGTTGAAGAAAAACTTGGAGCACTCAAGAAGGAGATAGAGTAGAGACCACCACTTAATTAGGACAACAAAATCGTGTTAGTTTATTGATCATACCAACTTAGGTTGTATGACAATACTAGATTGCTGCTTTTTGTTTGTTAGATGTTGTCTGTAAGATGGATTGCCTTGATCTGTTGTGTTTGGGTAGGATTCTTCCTAAGTATCTTTCTATCTCCACTCATCCATGATAAACCCAACCAAATGCCTTATCCTTTTTGACAACAAGTGTCTGAGAACCAGTTCCCTATGGTATTACCAGCCATCCAACAAAGGAATGCTTCCCAACTTTGGTTACTTCTTTTGTGTGAAAGAACAATCACATGCTTTCCCTATGCCACCTCTATCCTTGGATACAACAACTGAACCAACAAGAAGAGACAGAAATGTGCAACTGAAGTATTTACAAGAAGAGATAAGAAGTCTATCACATCAAGGAGGAGTCTTGAGAGACATGCCTACAAGAGAGGCGATGATGAAAAGCCTAGACCATAGAATCGTAATATATATAACCCTATGTTAGGCAAGTGTTGCCGAAACGTATGATATACGGTGAGGATAAACACAAACCAAGTTTGGAGGTGTCCTACAAAAGGAAGTTTTTGCCTACCATGAGAGTTACGTTAGTTGCATGGAAGCTGGAAGCTGAGAAGATGAAGCACATGGAGGACACCAAGTAATTTGAGATAAGAAGCTGTACCGTGAGGGAAAGCCCTACTCAAGGATTCAAGACCTCAATCCCAACAAGGAGTTGGTACAAGCTATACCAGAAAAATTAAGGACGACGAAACAACACTCAAGAGATAAAGACAAAATTCTAGCATGCCCACAAAAGTTTCTTTTAAGGGTGGTAGCCACCCTGATGCTCCAAACCCAGTTGCCCAAACCTATCTTTCTGTCTAGCCTCTCCGAATCTCGGGGACGAGATTCCTTTTAAGGGTGGTAGTCTGTAACATTCCAAGTTTTTCAAAAAGTTGAAAAATCAGAAAAATTTAAAACTTTTGGAAAACTATTATGTATTTTGCTTTGAAAAGAAAAATCTTGCATGCATTCATCATATAGCTTGTTTGCATTTGGATATTTCAAAAGTTGGAATATTATTTCCACTTGAAAACATATTTAAGAAAATATATTAAAAGGACAATTTATGTCCTATATATTATTTTGGACTTTATGGTGTTAGTTGTTATGTTTAAATTTTGGTTTTGACTTGATTATATTTATTTAAAAATTAAGTTTAAAATAAATTATTTTTCAAATATTTACATTTGTGGTGATTTTATTAAGCCACAAATAACTATTAAAATCCTATTCTCAAAATTGACACAAAATGTCAATTTTGCATTTAAACCTTATTTGCTATTTTTCGGAGTTTCATATCTGGTCTCCTAAAATTACTTTCTTATTCTATTTCTATCTAAAATACCATGCACGTACACAACAATATTAGCAGGCACACATTCTACTCCTGTACGTTACTAGCTAGCTGATTAGTACATGAATGGATCGATCCTCTTTTCTTTTCCTTTGCTGGTACCTGTACGTGAACTAGTATCCCTTTTCTTTTCTTTTCTTTTCTTTCTACCTCTACCGATCCAACTTGGCTAGCCCCAGTAAACCATCCCAGGAGCCCGACCGAGCGCAGCATATCAAAACCTATCGTTCGTTTCAGCCAAGTCGAGCGAGCACTCGCACGCACGCGGAGGACAGCCCAGCCAGCCTTGGCCCAAGAAGGTGGCCAGGCCCAACAGCAGCATTTTCAACCCATCATCGTCGTCACGTACCTGGGAAGCAATTCTGAACGAACACGAGTTCGTTCGTATCTCAAACAGCCCCACCAAATCTTCGATTTCTCCTGATCTTCTTATCCGTTTGCCACGAAACTTCGTCTATATAAACCCCAAAACCCTACGCACCTTTTCCCCAACTTTCCCCCAAAAACAAGCCGCCAGGCTGCCCGAATTTCGAGCTGGTTTCGATCTGCCGCCGCCGCCGACATTGACGCGCTCCGAAGGTGGTCGCCGTCGTCTCGGACTAAACGAGCCGTCTAACCCTGTCAATCCTTCTGTCCATCTTATTTCGCACCACCCTGAACTTTTATTTCTGAAAACGATGAACCAGGGAGGCCGTAATCGTCGCCGGAAGGTCGCCGGAGCGGGAGCTCGGGAAGTTCGTGGCTGTCGTCGATTTCGTCACCGTGGGACGCCATAAAGCCATCCATCGTCTTCACCGTGAGTAGGGGAGCACCAGGGAACAACACCGACGAGCCGTATCAGGAGCAGAACGACCGGAGCCTCGACATCCGCCGCCGCTGTTCATCTTCTCCGGTGAGCACCACCGTGTCCAGCATGGTTTTGTTCCTGGCCGCTAGATCTCCAATCTACGGTGTAGATTAGAACCATTAGATGAAGGGGTACTAGCTAATCTTGTCACGCCACGTGTCAATTCTTTTTCTGTTTTTCGTTTTAGATCTCAGAAACTTGTCAGATTTTGTAAAATTCATATCAAATCAACCGTAACTTCGTTTTCAATGTTTTTGTAGTCTATGGATTCGTATGAACGTGTAGAATACATTAGAATAATAAAAACATATATTTTAGTCGTGCACTAACTTGTTATTTACAGAAACATGTAAAATATTATTTTAGTAATAGTTTTAAATCTATAAGTTCAAAATTTGTAAATAAAATATTTTTGGAAAGCCTGTGACCTGTAGATTATATTAGTATGTTAGATCTAGACCGTTAGATCTGTTTTGTATGGCTAAGATTAGATCCTTTAAACAAATCGGTATCGGCGAATCAGAGAAGGCCACATCATCGCCAAGTCGCCTCGTCATCGCTGCGTCAGCGCCACGTCAAGCCCCGTCAGCGCCAGCGTGGAGAGGACTTCTGCGTTATTTCTTTTTACGTTTTTCATTACATATAGGTCCCCGATTTTAAATCTATCACTAACTTTTATTGGCTCGGCCAATTTTTGCAAACTTTATATTTTGGAAAGCTTATGACACGTAGAAACTTTTGGTAAAATTATTTTTATGTTTTGTCGAATTAATTTTGTTTAATTTCAAAAGTGGCTTTAATAGTATTTTGAACATAGCTTCAAATTAAAAATTTATTTTTGATCAAACTCTTTTGCTATAAATTTGTATGTCTAAGTATTGGCCGTAGGAATACTCTACTATTTTTGTAATCTCGTTGTCGACCCCAAGCGGGTTATGACAAATTGGTATCACAAGCCAGTCTTTCCTCGAAGGCGATTCGAAATTGGGTGAGCAAGAGGTTTGGATCTCCTGTAAAATACCTTCCACCTCACCCTTTTTCATGGCGGCGGTGAGTTCGGTCGACGGCCGCGACTTGGTGACGGTGGCACACACAACACAGGTTGGTCGACGGCGGTGGCTTGGCGGCGGCACCATTCAGATATAGTTTTAGCTCTTGTCAAGGTTGTTTGAGATCATACCCTCTAGCCTAAAATTCCGTCGATGGTCTGAAACCATGTATCAAGGAGAAGTCAGATCCGGTTGCGGTAGAATTTAGCCTGAGTCAAGTGTTGCTGTGCTGCAATGGTTGAAAAAAAATAGTATGCCCATACTTACACCCAACATGGTAATCCTCCGGTTGCGGTTGAATTTAGTCTGAGTCCAGTGTTGCTGTGCTGCAATGGTTGCAAAAAAATAGTATGCCCGTACTTACACCCAATATGACATTTCTTAGTTCTATCGTTCTTTTGGAGTATTCACACAATCGAGTGCTTTCCACTCGCAGCCATCTATAAAGGTGTCCCAGCATGTCATCTTCTTTAACCGTCAGCTTCCTATCTTTGCGCTAATGCATGAGCTATGCGTCTTGCTTGCTTGTGTGCATGTAGACTATGTTTTGGAATTCGTTGCACTCTGCACACTATGTTTTCAGTGGAAAGTACCATACCAACTTTTGAGTAGCTTTCTTTCCACTCTTGTATTGGAATTCTTGCACTATGCACACTACGTTTTGTCCTCATGCTAGTTCTGATAAAAGATACAGGCATTGACGTGTGCGGTATCTTCTACGGAGCAAATCAAGACGACACACGACATTCTTGGCTCATTTATACTACTAGTAAATTGGCACGTGCAACGCACGTCTTAACTAAAATGTAGTGTGATTGTTACTGAGACACATGTGTATAACAGAGCCATACACGGGATGAGATACATTAATCAATTAAATCAACATGGTTTATAATTTCCATGCAAACTTATCACATATTCCAAAACTTTATAATGTTCTCAAACTTCGCTTTCTCCCATGAAAATTTTACATATTTTAAATCATCAAGGGGTGTATAATTTCAGAGTGATTCATCTGTAATGTCCACTGAAAACATGTTGAGAAAGGGTGCTGGAAAGCTAAACACAACGGGTTGGACTTGTACGCCTTCTAGATTTTCAACATAATATACGTAGGTTCACGGATACGTAGGGGATCAGTATTACATAGCTAGGTTGCCATGGAAAATATGATTTTGATCCTTTTAGTAATTGAATGATTATTCTTACCTGCGTGTATCAGCATAGTAAGCCGCCATTGTTGCCATCGATCCTAGCTAACAGCGATTCATAGATGCAGTGATAAGTAAGTAAGTCGTGGATTAGGCGTCCAGCATTAAGAAAGAATTCACTCTGACAAAGAACAATTAATTCAAAACAGATCTAGAAGCCATGCCAATTCAGAATCAAAGGAGAAGTTTCAAGAACAGTTGATTAGAAAATACCTGAAAACTACCCTACAAAAATACCTGAAAATTAATGTATAACAAATGCTGCTATTCATGGCTGCGCTGGATGGGTAATGCTCCTATTCCACCGGGTAAAATACTTTGTCAATAGTCAGACCACTATACAGAGTAAATCGCTCGGACCAGCCTCAATCATCTCTACATCTATCTCGTGAAAATTCAGCAAGAAAAATCACCTAGTGAGTCGACTTCAATTTCCCAATCCATTGGCTTTCCCCTGAATCTTTAAAGTGTGCCAGGCTATGCACTTGGAGGTGAGGCTTGACCAAGGCTGGGACGCAGGCTGGAGCCGCGGATACGGCGTTCCCGGCCGGCGACGCTGCATGTCACCGTCGCCAATTATAAAGGTAGGAGCGGCCCTCGCAGTTGTGGCCGCCACTGTGGAGGCGCACGGTGGCCCGCAGCACCATTGATGCCTGTGCACTTGGTTTCGCCGAGAATCGCCGAGAAGATCGATACATCAAAACCGATCTGCGATACTGACGCCGGCCGAGATCACGTAATGCAACCTGGACGGGCTGCTATCAGGTAATACCATCTGGAGTCCTGGACGGTCTGCTGCATGGCGACTATGTCCGGCAAGGATCTGCAGCTAGATGCAAAGCTTGCTGCAAAGAAGAATCGATTTATGGACTCGGTGCATCACGCTAGAACTCAAGGAGATCGCCAAATTGAGGAGGAAGATGCATGTCCGTCTGAGAGAAATCGATCTGTCTCTTCTCTTTTTTTGAAGACGATTGGTTTCCTTTTTAGTGAAGGGCGACATGGTGTCCTTGCCTGATGATTTTCGTTCTTCCCTGATCCATAAAAGCAACACTGCCGTCGGAGATGTGCAGCTTGATCGAAGTTGTCTTAGACTTCCCGCCGGCTGGCCGGCTTCGTGATTTACCAAGCGGTCCTTTCGATGTCCGTCTGCCCCTGGCCTTGCCCCAACACCACGAAGTCGCCTAGGGTTATCCTATGTTTTAATTATATAAAGGAGTCCATGACTCACACGAATATGAAATTGTTTCCAATACGTGACGTGAGGTTAGGGAGCTCGCCTCAGATTAACAAATCGTTTATTTTTTGCGGTGACAATCTCTGTAATATTTACGAAAACGAAGAGGTACGATGGCATTAGCAGTATTATGTGATTTGGTGGGAGGGTAAAACGGGCAAAATTAGATTTGTGTTGAGTTGTCAAACATTGGAGCGATCTGGACCGTTGGCCAAATATTGAAGGGCTCAGATTTAATGTATCAACACAAGTTTGCTCTTTTAATAGTACTATAGACTAGGAAACATGTTCTCCTCGGGCGAAACGATATGTAAGATACTCCAATGTCGACACAAGGCTAGCTTAGATCCGTGCTTTTGCATTTTTGGTGAGCGTCTAGAATTTTGGGCGTGCATTGAGGACAGTGTGCTCGGGAACACAGCCATCATACATTGGAGTTTTTGAGTCTTCCTCAAGTTTGGCCAACCTGGCGACCTCTCTAAAAGCATCTTTTTTGTTGGTTATCTTCTTCAAAAGAAACTCCTAAAGATGTGTTATCTGTGACTGCCAATTCGTCCTCGTCTTCATCTATGGCATCTTCATCATGTCTGGGTGCCTCTTGCTGTCCCATCCCTCCTTATTTTGGCTCTTTGTCATCATTTCCCGCTTCTTCATTTGCCACCCCTTCGAGTTTGGCAACACACATCGTCCTCGTCACGACTTGCCCATCGTGTATAACCACCCATGAAACCGAATCAGAGCAAATGTGCCTTCATAGAGTCAGTATTGGGCTCGATCATATGCTAGTCAGGCACTTATCACATAGACATAATATCTCCATGTACGCTTATAGATAAATCTTATTATCGCTATTTAATCATGAAAGTTCTCTCATTCTATGGAAAGCAATTATTTAAAACAAGCAATAAATTATGCCCTATTCAAAGGAATCTTATGAATGTCAATTAAATCAGAATTATGTCCACCTTATCAATTCATTAATTATTACTTAATGGTTGCCAAGATAACAAATTACAATTACCAACTTCTATTTTTACATATACGAACCTAACAATATAAAGAGACATGTCTACCGAATTCAGCCTCATACATCTCAAGTTATCACTCCAGCTCCAGCCTTCTACATCTAAAATCACCAACCCAAGAATACACCGTGGCACGCAAGGTGGCAATAGTAGTTCTATCTATGTTCATGTTAGCGTCCATCTTCTGCTACAGTAAGTAAAGTACATAGTACTGTTACAATAAGTAAAGAACCCAGTACGAAAGCTTTACTTCAAATATTTTATGCCAATGATTTTGTTAATACAGGTACAGAAGCAAAAGCAAAGTGTAGTCAACGCCGGTACAATCTGCCTGGACGTTGTGATGGTGTAAAATGTGAGAACTTTTGCATGAAACAAAAGTACCAAACTAGGACTTGCGGTTATATTGAGAATCCTGATGAAATTCGTTGCTACTGCGCTAGATGTGATGATAAGTCTTCAGTTGATCAACTAGCTATGGCACTACAAGGGGACAAAAATGGGGCATGAACATGCAATATATGATGTACACATCACCGATGAAGGATTGGTGCTCTTACTGGGTTTGTCGCCTTTAGCATGAAAATAAATTGTTGGTGATTAATAAAGAGATTGACATGGCATTCCCTAAGAAATAAAGTTACTAGGGGCATCAATATGGTTCTCAAGGGATTCATTGCATCAAAATTATTTCCTTATCTAGATCTGGTTCATGTTCTCACACGATTTGTTCTAGTTTTGTGGTCAATCCAATTGACACTTGAATCCACTATACAAATCTTATCCTTTCGTTTCATAGATTGAATCTCGAACCTCTCCCCAAATTAATCCTAGAAGTTTAGAAATGGTTGACCATCCCTAACTCAATACATCCTTCTTGAAAAATAAAAATAAAAAGAACACACAATGGGGACTTTAACAACAGTCCTGCTTGCGAACTGAAAATCGCTTCACTCCCAAATTAGTTTTAGTGTTTGATGACTATACAATTAGAGTACTAACTGTGTGTTTAGCTATTTTAGGTGTTTTCATTGATGACACACGTGATTAAGTCCTCCTAGGTGTTGTATAAAAAATAAGAGGCGAAGACCTTTTGTATTTTCGGTTATAGGACCCGTACTATCAAGTTGGGGTTGCGTAAGGAAAGGTATGGGGGATTCGTTTTGCAAACGCATCTCCTTCCAATCTCCTGCCACTTTTAGCAACTAGCATTTGTTACCCATCCTAAGCACATCCCACAAACTAAATTATCTTCCTACTGGCTACCATCCCACACTTCTCAGAAATGTGCAGGTTATTTACCCCACATATATAGTCCTTGGCAATGTGCCCTGGATCAGAACACATGTAACAGTTCTTGCTAGTATCCCACGTACATGCGCTCTTAGTCACCTCCTTAGTGTTATCCACCTGCATCTGCCCTGAATTTAGGTGTCCCCTCCAGCTCGTGGGGACATCGTTTTGGAGCAGCTATTGGCTAGAGGGGGGAGAAGGAGGAGTGGTGTTGTATCTACTGCGTCAAAGGTCGTGATTTTCGGTGGCAGACCGAGCGGGGGGTGGGGTCTCGGTGATGGACGCGTGACAACGGACACGTGCGGCGCAGGGTGGTGGCGCTGTCTGCCGCCCTGGCGACGTCGATGGTAGGTCTGTCAAGGTCAATGCGTTTATCCCTCCTGAAGATGGATTCGTGTAATACGGTGGCGGCGGCTTTTGTAGCGTGGGGCAATTTAGCCCATGGGTATGTGCGGCCCTGGGAAACCGACGTTAATGGGTCGGATATGTGTAGCTATTTGCGCCCATGGGCGACCCGATTAATTGCGGACAGGGTATGTGTCAAAATTTGTGCCTGTGGCGGGTCACCTAATGGGTCGTCCGATTAATATAAATAATTACTATAAATAACAAACAAGAAGCGCAAAAAAACCAAGAAACGAAATCAGCAAAACCAAGCTCAAGCAACATAAGGACGTTGAAGAGCAGCTACGGAAAGAAGAAGCAAATAGAAGAAACCGAAGCCAAACACAACATATAAGTAGGCAAAAAAGGAAGGAAAATAAGAACGCGTGAACACTCACCGGCAAAAAAAGCACGTATCCACAGAACGATCTGGATGAAAAACGTGTCACCAACCAATGGATAGCACGCCGCACAGGTGGCGAACAACACGGGAGACAACGCACTGCAGCTAGCTGACGACGTCATTAGTCGACATCGGCAACACGGGCCGAGCTGGCGGTCCGACTCTCCCCCGCGTGAGTCCACGTGTCGCCCTAAGAAAAATCGGAAAACTGACAAAATTCGAAGCCCAGGGCTCAGCAGCCCAGCCCGACAGGAAAAGTCCACGCGGAGTCTCGGGAGGACATGTTTCGCGCGGCGCGTGGAGGGTCAAAAATCGGACAAAAATCAAAACCTACGACTCTTATCATATAGAGTTATTCATGCACTATGTACACTACGTTTTCTGTCCTCAGGCTAGTTCTGATAAAAGATATATACAAGCATTGACGTATATGCGGTATCTTCTTTGCAACAAATCAAGACGACAAACAACATTCTTGGCCTCATTTATACTACTAGGAAACATGTTCCCCTCGGGCAAAACGATATGTAAGATACTCCAATGTCGCAACAAGGCTAACTTAGATCCACGCTTTTGTATTTTGTTGGGCGGCTAGAATTTTGAGCGTGCATTGACAACAATGTGCTCGGGAACCCAACCGTCATACTTAAATATGTGTTATGTGTGTCTGCCACTTCGTCCTCGTCTTCATCTACGACCTCTTCATCATGTCCGGGCACCTCTTGCTCCTCCATCCCTCCTTGTTTCGGATCTTTGTCGTTGTTTCCCGCTTCTTCATTTGTCACCTCTTCGAGTTTGGCAACACACTCATCCTCCTCGTCACGACTTGTCCATCGTGTATTATGCTAGTCAGGCAGTTATCACATAGACATAATATCTCCGTGTACGTTTATGGATAAATCTTAGACTCACTATTTAATCGTGAAAGTTCTATCATTATATGGAAAGAAATTACTTAAAACAATAGAATTATGCCCTATTCAAAGGAATCTTATGAATGTCAATTAAATAAGAATTATGTCCACCTTATCAACTCATTAATTACTACTTAATGGTTGCCAAGATAACAAAATAAAATTACCAACTTCTATTTTTACATATATGAACATAAGAATATAAAGAGACGTCTACCGAATTTTTTTGAGAATAAAGAGAGAGCCTAAATCAATGGGGAACAGTCGCCTCGATGTCCTGTGCAGCCAGATCTTCTACAAGATCAGGAGGTGACGATCTCCAGATGCAGTCGCCAGCCGTTCTTGCGATCTTGGCCAGTGCATCTGCAACTCTGTTGCTCTCTCTTTTGGTGTGGCAGACCCAAAAATCACGAAGTTCGTTCAGAATTCTTCTGATTTCACCGTTCGTGGCCCAGGTCGATGTTCTGTCCGTCTCTTTGGAATTTAGCGCTTCAACGACGGATTTACAGTCCATCTCCAGGATGATCCTGTCTTGGCCCAAGCCTTGGAGAAGCCTGACGCCCATCAGAGCAGCCCTTGCCTCTGCATTTTCGACATCAGCACATCGGGTGATCGAACTGCAGGCTGAGAGCACAATCTTACCCAAATGGTCCCTTGCCACGGCTCCCGCTCCACCCGGGACAGAGCAGCTGATGAAGGAAGCATCGGTGTTTAGTTTTAACCAGCCCAGAGGGGGAGCCCGCCAAGAAGGAGCCACTATAGCTGCAGCCTTAGACGACTCAACATGGGTAGCATCAAGCACAGCAGGTACAGACTCAAACACAGGAGATTTGCCCTTTCTGTCAATAGGATGAGAGGGCATCTCCAGTCCTGCACCGGCATAAGTCAGCAAAAATTGAACCGAATGTTCAATCGTCTCCCTGCCATCTTGGTGGACAATGTCATTACGAAGGTGCCAAGCACGCCACAATAGCATTAGAACTCTAGCTTTTGACGACTTGTCAAGCCTGGCCAGAAGCATTTGCAGCCAATCTTTTCCTGTAAATCTGAAAAGGTGCTCGTCGGGCAATTTCCAATGTTTACGCATGGCATGACGGAGGGTCACAGCCTTGGTGCATTTCACCGTGGCGTGGTAGGCATTCTCGGTGCCAGTACCACAGATAGGGCAGCAGCAGTCCACTTCCAGGTTCCTCCTTTTCTTGTTTAGCTGCGTAGCGAGGGAATCAGTGGCAACTCTCCAACCAAAAACCTGGACTTTTGGCTGGACATCAGCTTTCCAGATACCGTCCCAGAGGGACCGATCGCCGCTGGGAACAGCGCTAGAGCCACAGGAGTCACGACCAAGGTGTTTAAGGTTCATAGCAAGGCGATATGCACTTTTTACCGTGAAGCAGCCGTTCTTCTCGTAGTGCCACGCCACCCTATCTGTCACACCAGACTGAGGGAGTTGGATGCTAAGGATGGTATGGACATCGTGATCAAAGAAGAGCTCGCGAAGAAGGGGAGTGTTCCAAGTTTGGTCGCTGTTGTTAATCAGTTGGTTAACCCACCGCCTCCGAGAGTGCTTCTTCACAGCTGTGACTTTGAGGCCATTCTCTCTCGGCAACCACTGGTCGCGCATGATTTGAGTGTTCCTGCCATCCCCAATGCGGCTAATGATACCCTTCTTCAGCAGCTCCAGACCAAACTCAACTCCCTTCCAAACCGGAGACGGATCCGAAGCAAAGGACGTGTCCAATATGTCACCGTGAGGGTAGTATCTTGCCTTCATGATTCTAGCATACAAGCTAGTGGGTTTTTGAATCAGCCGCCAAGCCTGTCTAGCGAGCATAGCTTGATTGAAAGGCATCATCTCACGGAAGCCTAAGCCACCCTTTCTTTTTTGTTTAGTCAGGTTGTCCCAAGCCGTCCAATGCACCTTTCTTTTGTTCTTATCATCCCCCCACCAGAAGTCTCGAATTAACTTTTCATAGTCCTCACAGAAACCAGCTGTCAGCTTGAAAACACTCATGACATGGCCAGGAAGAGCTTGAGCTACAGATTTGATCAGAGTACCTTTGGCAGCATGTGACATGAACCTCTCATCCCAGTTCGTGAGCCTTTTTGTGAACCTTTTCATAATAGGCTGGAAGCAGTCATTCTTCATTCTGCCCTCTGGAGTTGGGAGGCCGAGATATTTTTCCTCAAAAGTGCTAGAGGCAATACCAAGGTGTTTTTGATCTCAGACTGTGTTGACGAAGGACAAGCAGTGCTGAACAGAACAGAGCACTTGCTAGAGCTCAGCAGCTGACCCGTGCATCTCTGAAACAACTTCAGAGCGCTATCAGCAGCCCTAGCCTCCTCTGACGTGGCTTTGAAGAAGAGGAGGCTGTCATGGGAAACAGCAGGTTAGAAATCCCAGGGGCATTTCTCGCGACTTTTAGAGGTGTTAATCCCCTCAGCCACTTCTTTTTTTAGGATGCAAGAAAGAGCTTCCCCCACAAAAAGAAATAGGAAGGGGCTTAGAGGGTCACCTTGTCAAAGGCCACGTGAAGGAGAAAATGAATCCAGGGTGTGCCCATTGAGTTCGACCGCAAAACGGACAGAACGCACACAACTCATAACCCATGTGGTCCATTTTTCACAGAAACCCAATTTCAGCAGAGCCATTTCCAGAAAATCCCAATCGACCCTGTCATAAGCCTTGGATAGATCCAGCTTGTATGCACAATGTGTAGCTCTTGGGTTTTTGCTTCTTTGGATTTTGCGGAAGCATTCAAACGCAATGGATGCGTTATCAGAGATCAGTCTACCTGGAACGAATGCGCTTTGTGTTTCAGAGATCAGCTCATCCAGCATAGGTCTTAGGCGATTAACCAAGCATTTAGAAATGATTTTGTAGACCACGTTGCATAAACTGATCGGTCTAAAGTCAGACAGGCTTTCTGGGTTGTTTCCTTTGGGAATGAGGACGATAACCGTATCATTTATTCCTTCCGGGATAACACCAGTAGTAAAAAATCTCTTACCCCAGCGATCACATCTTGCTTCATAACCGCCCAATTCCTCTGGAAAAATCTGCCCGGCATGCCATCCGGTCCCGGGGCCTTTAAGGGACCGATCTGGAAGAGAGCATCGCTGATTTCGTCATCTGAAAATTCTTTGCATAGACTCTCATTTGCTTCAGCTGAGACTTGAGTTGGAAGCAGGTTGAGGAGATCAAAAGGGTTAACCGAAGCATCCCTTGTATAAAGGTTTTTAAAGAACGAAGTAGCAAGTTCCTTGATCTCATCTGGGTCATCAGTCCAATCACCATTAAGGTCTTTCAACCTTTTTATACTATTTTTCGCTTGTCTCCAGTTTGCTTTACGGTGAAAAAACTTTGTATTTCTGTCCCTTCTTTCAGCCAAGCCACCATTGATCGTTGTCTCCACATCATCTCCTCCCTGTGTAATAATTCATCAAGTTCAGCGCTAATCTTGCGTGCTTCCTCTTCTTTGGCAGGAGACAAAGGTCCCAACCATAGCTTGTTCAGTCTGTTGCTTTTGAATCTGATATCTTTTGTGATTTTCCCACAGTTTTGACTGCTCCATCCTTGAAGATGGTTCCGGGTACCACTGATTTTCTGTACTAAGTCTGACAGAGAGGTAGCTTTGTTCTCTCGCTTCCAGGCTTCTTCGATGGCTGCGGGAAGGGAGTCATCCCTTTCCCACATGTATTCATATCTGAAGGGCTTGGTGGCTGAATTTCTATCCTGTAGCTCAAGCTCCAGGAGCAGGGGAAGGTGGTCAGATCTTGAAGAGCACAAATGAGTCAGTTTTGCATCCGGGAAGAGGGCAGACCAACTGTGGGAGGCCACAGCCCTGTCAATGCGAGCTTTCACATTCTTTTCATCTTTCTGCTTATTGTTGTAGGTCCAAGGAGGGCCAACAAAACCAATATCCTGCAGTTCGCAAAAGGAAAGCAGCTTCCTGAAGTTTGCCATCCTGCTTTCAGATCTTTTAGCTTGAGAGAAATGTTCATGCTGCCATTTAGTTTCGTTAAAGTCACCTATCATCATCCAAGGTTCATTGCTGTTTGGCTTGATCCTGCGGAGGGTGGACCACATATGATGTCTTTCTGATCCTTTCGGTTCCCCATACACAAACGTACCCCGCCACTTGCAGCCATTAGGAATATCGTTAACTAACACATCAAAGAACCTCGGGCCTTCCGACAGAACCTTAATATCAATCTGTTCATCCCAGAACAAGGCAATCCCGGCACCCTTTCCACTGCCTTTCTGCGTAATGCAGTTCTTGAGGCCTAGCCTCCCTCTAAGTTCTTTTATTTTCTTATCCCCTTGTCTGGTTTCACTAATGAATAAGATTTTGGGTCTGTAGGTGCAAACTAGCAGCACTAACTCATGTACTGTCCGGAGCTGCCCAAACCCCGGCAGTTCCAAGCTAGGACGATCATGGCTCCTGACAGGCGGTGTTGAGACCGCCTCTGTTGTTTTGGATTTATAGGTGGGTCGCCGGGATCAGGGGGCCGAGTATGTAAAACAGAGCAAACGCCGGTGCTATTACCTCCCGAGGTGATGCCGGGCATCAATGGCGCGGGGAAGGCGTCCAATACGTCGCGGAAGACCGTTGGCCGGACCAACAAACCACCGTAATCGCGGCCAGATACGGAATCCGGCAGCCTGGACTTCAGTTGATCAACTAGCGGTGCCACTACAAGGGGATAAAAAGGGGGCATGAAAATGCAATATATGATGGACACAACACCAATGAAGGATTAGTGCTCTTAGTGAGTTTATCGTCTTTAGCATGCAAATAAATTGGTGATGATTGATAGCGTGGATCACACGTTCGCTGGGAGACCCCAAGAGCAAGGTATGATGTAGCAAAGCAGTAATTTTCCCTTGATTACAAAACCAAGGTTATCGGACGAGTAGGACTTGGAGAAGGCTTCGGTTAGGTGACAATGGCAATGGCGCCGAAAAAGAGCTGTTGACGTGGACCTGCACACACACGAACAAACTACTTTGCCCCAACGAAACAGAGAGGGTATCATCCCACACTTGTCAGATATGTGTAGGTTATTTGCCCCATAGTTGACACAGAACAACTTACTTTCATAGTCCTTGGCGATGTGCCCTGGATAAAAATACCCGTAAACAGTTCTTGCTAGCATCTGGCGCACCTACGCTCTTAGTCATCTCCACAGTTTTATCCACCTGCATGTGCCCTGAATTTAGTTGTCCCCCTCCAAAACTCTGAGCACTACCAGCCGAGCTAGAACTCACAGTCTTGCCACCGGGAGGTAGTGACAAAGAACAATTTGGCTGGAAAATCTGCTGCTCAAACCCTCTACCAAAACCTTTTGCTTGCCTCTGACCCCGAAAAGGCTAACCTTCAAATTATTGCAGATTAAATCTACCATGCCCCTTGCCCCAGACCACTGTTCTTGTCGTGGGAACACACCTGGAGCAGTCGCCCTAGGATCAGCTGCAAAAGAGCCTCCCATAGCATATCCAAAACAATCTAGGAACTCTTGATAGTGCTGAAAACTTGTACCTTGTTGTGGTTGTGGCGGCGGTAGCATGAACTGAGGCCTGGGTTGATTCCAGTTGCCATTCACACCACCCCTTCCCATCGCCCAATCCCCTCGTCCACCTCCTGTGAAACCACCTCTCCACCATCCCCTCAAATCTTGCTGGAAACTCTCACCTAACATAGCAGCAACTATGGCGAATGACACCTCCAAACCCCACATGGTCCCGAATCTCGCTTCCGCCCCAAGTGTAGCCACTTCTCCCCACGAGAGTCGCCGCCGTGTCTGGATGGGAAAACACGGACCTTTTCTCCCAACCCTAGTGAAAGTGCATGTGTTGCCCCATGCGTGGTTTTGGTAATTAATGACAATCCTTATGGACTAATGTTTGCATTGAGATATACTTGTAGATCTTGTCCATAGGAAAAGATTGGAGTTCATGTGTTGGACTCTAGAAGATTTCATGATAACCAAGGTTCCATCCAAGGGTTTATATGAAGAATGGTCATGTGAAGAGTTGAGCTTATTGCAAGCATGGCTTGGAAAAGAAGATTGAGTGAACTTCATGTTTATCTCCAAGCCATCATCTATATCAAGATAAGAAGATGAAGTGCAAGTGGATTCATGAAGACGGAGTTTAGCAAGGCTCTCCCATAATGGTGTATGGGGGAGTATTTGAAGAAGTCTTCATCAAGCATGTGCTAGCAAGCACAATCAAGAAAGGTGTTCCAACTTGAGAGAGTCAAGATCGTCATCATCAAGCTCAAGTGGACACTACTGCAGAAACCCTTACTAGTGACGGGCACTTTTTGTCCATCAGTGACAGGCAAGCTGCATGTCACTGGTATACAGTTACTAGTGACGGGACTTATACTAGTGACATGCCCATTATCCTGCCCGTCACTAGTAACGGTATACTTGTGACATGCCCATTATCCTGCCCGTCACTGGTATGAATTTCGGTATTAAAAAAAATAAATGCGTTTTCCAGAATATGCATTGACAAGCAGGTACAATATAGCATCCAGTAGGCAGAATCTCATACAAAATTCAACAAAAACACAGTAGAGAACATAATTAGCCATCTGATACGCCATGAAACACAGACACATAAAATGTAAGCAAAGTTCAGAATGGAAATAGTTCCCAATGAATGCAACTACTCCATCGGTTCTTTAAAAGATCTAAGTACATTATGTCTGCATAGTGAAACTATGTTCTCTAGGTTAACACATGGCTCTGGTGATCTCCAGTCCTGAAATCTGCACATATCACGAAGCACTATATGCTAACAATGGGGTTAAACCTGACAATGTTCTCATAACTCAGAGGAAGGAGCAGCATCTTGCTATCTTGGTTGACTTTGAAAGTGCTCGGCCTCCAAGAAGAGCTATTAGATCACAAGCAGAAGCTTTGGAGCTGCAGGTACCTTTCACTTAAATATGCAAATGAAAATTATTAATATAACTTAGATTAACAGCTCACTAAGAAAGAGCAGATGTTAAGGCAGTCTATAGCGTAGATGTAGCTTTTAGTACAGTTTTAGAGGCAGAGGACTTCACTGACCAATTTTGAGGTCTCCAATTTTCCACTTCGGTTTCTGTTTTCTCTAGACAATAAATATTTGGATTGACAAAGCTTTCAAGAAACTAGTCTGGACAAGTATTAGCTAGCAATATGGTCATTACAGAGGGGGTGTCTGACCACATAACCTTAACTCACTTGGACATATATCAGCGACTTAAAAATTGTTGTGTAGCTTACTTATTGATGATTGCTTGGTAAAGAATTGCATGTCGCTTGTGAAAAGATTGATAGCTCAATAACCAATAACATAATGGATCACAAGAAAACAGTTAATTTCATTGAGCATCAGCTTAATGCATCCAATTAACTAACAAACTACAGCAATATCTTATAAATTTGACCTCGCAAATAAAAAACTTTACCTTTGAGTTTGCAATATCTTCAAAATTTCTTATTCCTGGAAAAACGATAATAAAATAGAGTTCAATAAGATTGGAATAATATGGAAGATCAGTTGACCAATTGCCGCACACCACCAGTTCTGGAAGATGAGAGAAGAAAACTTATAAACGCTACAAACTGAAGAAAACTTACAGAATAGATGATAAACTGAATAAAAACAAAACTGATGAATTTCAAACACCCATTCAACGTGAACATACAAAGCTGGATGGCCCTGGGTGTATGATCTGACCAGACACCAAGTTACATGCATTTGATCAATTTATCAGTGCAATATTGTCAGTGCTTGGCTGTTACTAGTTACACTCAGGTATGATTGTAGTAAGCATTTTGGTTTTCAGCTCAATATAATGCACAATAGACGTCAGACTTATCAGTGCACAATTTATCAGTGCCAACACCAACAGTTCACCACTGCGGTGTAAGTGCATTGTGCATAAATTGGGCAGCTAAACCATTTCCGTTATTAGTTCGTTAGGCAATCAGACTTTACATTTGCTGACATTGGACAAAAAAATCACCTAGTAGTACTAGTACTAGCAGCAACTGAACTGACAACAGACGAAAGTGGCCATGGTCCTACCTAACTTGCAAAGCACTAATCCAACCGAATTATGTGAGAATAGCACCAATTTCTGTTTAATAGAACACCTACATGACTAGATAGGTACTACGCACCTCTCTGAACTTCTGCAGATAGACCTTGAGGGGTTCGATGTACTCCTCGAAGCCCAGCGTGGCCATCGCCCAGAGCAAGTCGCCGCCGTTGATGGTATTGCGTTTCTCCCTCTGGCACTTGCCCTGCAGTCAGACAAAACAGAACACCAACAGGTCAGCAGCTAACCCACGTTTCTATTACTATTAAGCAAGACAGAGCAGAGCAGAGCAGAGCAGCAAGGGAGGCACGCATACTCGCTGGTGATGACGGAGATGAACTCGGAGACGCACTCCTACACGGTCTCCTTGGCGTCCTTACATCTCATGTCAGGCAGTTTTGTAAAATCAGAGATGTGATTTCCTAGGATAACGAACATGAAATACAGGTCGGAATTTGTGATCTATATGTAAAGCAAGGAGGGAGAGGTGTAGTACCCACATCATCGACGGCCTTTTTGTGCGCTGCTACAGGGACTTGGTGGTCAGCGGCAGCAGCTCGGGGATGCGGTCGGTGAAGCCGACGGCGGTGGAGCTCCGGGTGAGCGCCCGTAGGAGATGCCTGGTCAGGTCACGAGCAGACCCACCTCCTCCGTGCCTCCCCGCCGCCATTACTGCGCCGCGGCGAGCTTCCCACGCCCGCGCCGTTCCCGCTGTCGCCGACCGTGATTGTCTAGGCGCCTTGCTCGTCGATGCCGGGCAGCAGGTCGGCGCGTAGAGCTCCGGCGCCTCAACTGACCTTGGTCTCGACGAGCACGAGGCCGACCGGCGCTGATACATCTGGTCATCAGGAGGGGTGGCGGCGCTCGCAGGCAGGACGCAGATGCGGTTGTGCTGGAAGAAAGGGGATCGAGCCTCGAGGTAAGCGGAGGAGTGGTGGCGGCGATTGCGTTGGATGGATCGAGAAGAGGTGCGTCTCGACCTGCTGAGTGCGTTCGGTTGAGTTCTGGTCGTCGGATGTGTGGTTCCTGGACGGTTCAGATGTGTGATCCGTGCGTAGCTGTTTGGGCCGCTCTTATTAGCTAGAGTAATTTTGTTTATCATATGGTTACCAGTGACAGGCCTTATATATGCCCGTCACTAACTATTTTTTCCTTTATGCCAGCCTTCACAAAAAATACTAGTGACAACCACTTTTATGTGTCCGTCACTAATGTTTCGTACTAGTGACAGGCTTATTCTTGCCCGTCACTGGTAATACTTACTAGTGACGGGCACAATTTTGCCCGTCACTAACAGCTTGGCGGCTATAGACCTTTCTCCAGTAGTGGGAATGCGCAGGGCAAATTTATGATCTTGATAGGTTTTCTATTTTACCGGTCTCGTGAGTGGGAGACCGGGTTATAGGATAGACGGCGTACTATCAAGAGGGGCTCTCAAGTGAGTAACTTGATCGCACCTTTGTGGAGAGCTCAAACCTTTGCATAGTTGGCATATCATCTTTCTTCGTTCTTATTTGACTTTTATTCATGTGAGAATGTAGAGCTTGTGTTCATCTCCATACCAATCTCTAGTTCACCGAAAACGGATTTCGTATTGAAAACTTGTTGCGTTTTCGGTTTTGAAGGTTTTGCCGGTTCATCTTTTTATAGAGAGGTTTTACCTCTCTACATTTGATTTCCTCCTCACATGATGGACTATGATATTTCTATGCATGATCTTGTAATGCTCCTCATTGCGATTCCAACAAACCCAAGATCATCGAAATCGGAGTCCGGATGGAAAACTTGTTTCATTCTCGGCGTTGGAAACATTACCGGTCCACCTTCGAGATAGGGTCCACACCTTACCGGTCCAGCTTTCGTCGTTATCTTTCCAACAAAGTTGGTTTCATCGCATTTGGATTTTTATTGAAAAAGATATGATTTTTCGAAGTTTTATTTCTGCGCGGGCCGGCTCCTGGCCGGCCCAGGCCGGGTCCCAGGCCGGGCGGCTCTGCCAGGCCGCCAGCCCACAGGCCGGCCCAGGCCGGGCCACAAGCCAGGCGGCTCTGCCAGGCCGCCAGCCCACAGGCCGGCCCAGGCCGGACCACAGGCCGGGCGGCTCTGCCAGGCCGCCAGCCCGCAGGTCGGCCCAGGCCGGGCCACAGGCCGGTCGCAGCTCAGCTGGCTGCCCAGCCCTCGCTGGCTCCCTAGCCGGGCCCCAGGCCGGCCCAGGCCGGGCAGCAGGCCGCTCGTGGACTTCGCTCGCTCGCTCGCTGCATCGAGCCAGCACGGCCGGTTCGCTTCGCTGCTGTGATCAGCTGCTCAGCCCAGCTTTTAGCCAACGGCCATTTTTTTCGAGTTGACCTATTTAAAGCCCTTTCTTCCCCAATTGTTTTACACAACTCTAGAGCAAGTTTTTCTCCTCTCTCTCTCTCCTCCATTGTTGAACTTTTGAAAAGCTTGCCTTCCTCTCATTCCCTCCCATGATTCTTGGATATCTTTGAGGGAAATTGAGAGGAGATCTAGATCTACATATTTATCCATTCCATCTCTCCTCTAAGTGAGGGGAACCTAGTAGATCTTGATCTTGGAGGTCTTGGTGCATCTCCTCTTTGTTCTTCCTCTCTTATTCCTCCATAAGCATTTGTTGCTTTGTTGGAATTTGAGAGTGAAGGATTTGAGCACTTGTGCTCTTGCCTTTTGCATTTGGTGCATCGGTGTGCTCTCCACGAGGATTCGTGGAAGTTGAAAGTTTGTGAACTTGTTACTCTTGGGTCTTTAGACCCTAGACACCCGTGTGGTGGTTGAGACCCTTGTGTGGTCACTTGTAGCTGTTCGGGAGCCCCCAATCCCGTTGTGGGTTGTGCCCCGGATCGTTGTTGAAAGGCTCCGGATTTCCGCCTCGAAGGATTCCGATAGTGGAAGGTGAACCAAACCTTTGTGGTGCGGTTCATCGGAGAAGTAGGTGAAACCTTTGTGGTTGTTGAACCATTGTGTTGGTTCACACCTCTCCAATGAGACGTACTCACTTAACAAGGAGGAACTCGGGAATACATCCTCGTCTCCGCGTGCCTCGGTTATTTCTATACCCGAGCTTTTTACTTATGCACTTTACATTGTGATAGCCTTCGTGCTTGAAGTATTCTATTGCTATCACCTTATTGCTTGTCTTGCTTAGCATAAGTTGTTGGTGCACATAGGTGAGCCTAGTTTATTTAGGTTGTTGGTTTGTTAATTTAAACACATAGTTTTATTTCGCAATTATCAAGTCTAAACCGGAAAAGTTTTAATCGCCTATTCACCCCCCCCCCCTCTAGGCGACATCCTTGTCCTTTCACCTAGCCCACACACGAGTGTACCTAATGAAGGTATATGTGCCTCGCTCGAGGACAGACCATGTACCACCTCTGTCCCACGGCCCACAAAACTCAGCCCGGTGTCAGAATAAGGTACTCGCTGCTCTATCTCCGCTCGGCGGTGCGCCTAGTGCTAGTGGAGAGCGCGTGGAGTTGTGTGTCCGGCGGATATCCTAGGATGTTGTAGGTTTTCTTGTTTGTGGGTGTGGTTGCAGGGATGTTTCTTCCGCTCTACGGTACTCATATTTTGCGGTGGTTACTGCTCTGTTGCACTGGCCCTTTGTGGTCTTAGCACGACTATTTCTCATTTGTCTACTACAACAAGCTCTCCTACGACAAACTTTGCCTGACTCCGTTGAGAGGAGCGAGGACCGCGGCACGACTTCGGCTCGCTCCAGTGTTCGTAGTTGTCGCTAGTTAGTCGAATGACAATGATCTACTCCCTCCGTTCCAATTTAATTGACTTGTCATGCACCACATGTGGATGTATCTATACATGTAACATGACTAGATACATCCACATTTAATGGATAGCAAGTCAATTAAATTGGAACGGAGGGAGTATTTGTAATTTTTGTTACTTTTTTGTTCTTTTGCACTGCTGGGATGATTAATAGATCGGTGGTTTCATCGCAAAAGAAAAAAAATCCCTGTCTTGCCTACCAGAACACCTTGGGTAGGAAGAGGATGAGCACCAAAAACATCTTTAATCTCTTCACTCCTTCCACCCATCCCACCGACCCCACGCCTAAATAACTTGCAGGAACCACTAGTGATTATCCTAGCTAGAACCGCAAGGTGTAGTGTTGGGAGTTTGAGACTTCAGAGCAGCTTGTATCCAGTGACCCAGACGTTTGCCGGAGAACCCGGCTGCACGTAGCCGAACCTGAGGCTCCTCCCGGGGCGCAGCCCCGGCAGCCACTTCTGGGGAACGTAGCCGTACCGCGCCTTGTCGAGGCCCCACAGCCGTCCGTTGAGCTCCGAGATGCCGAGGTGGAGCCCCCGCACCGTCTTCCGGGACCTGTTGGTCACCGTCACCGAGTACCTGTAGTAGGTCCTGCGCCTGGTCTCCCATGTCCTCGTCACGTTCTGCTCGATCTTGAGGTGCTCGGAAGCTGCAAAACAACCACAGCATGAAAACTGACATTCAGAGTTCTTCCACGTTCTGTTCGATGTTTGTTACATGGAGCGGAGTCAAGTAATTACCGTGATGATGCCGGTGAGATGGCCGTAATGTGTGGTTCGCATGTGAATTAGGAGCCACCTCTGGGACTGACTGGTACTCGTCCAGCCCGCCGCACGCGCCGGCGAGGCGGGCGAGGACGCCGAGCAGCGGCGCGCTGTTGTAGGTGGCCGCCTCCGTCTGCTCGTAGTTGTTCCTCTCGTCGGCGAAGTCGTCGTACTCGTCGGGGCCGCCGACGATGGCGCCTTCCAGGAGGTTGGGGTTGCCGGCCTGCTTGCCGTACCAGCTGGAGTAGCCCTCATGGCAGTTGACGAAGGAGGGGTCGGTGTTGATCGAGACGATGGAGGCGCCCCGGTGGTGCACCTGCCGCGGGTAGTTCAGACCGTACCCGACCATGTAGCTCGTCCCCCTCGGGTTGTCACCCAGGATGTAGTTCACCTGAGACTTGACGAAGGCGAGGATCTCGAAGGGCTGCGCGGCACCGGCCGGGCAGCGCACGGCTCCCTTGCCGGTCACCGTGGCGTAGTCGGCGTAGACCGTGAGCAAAAAGGAGGCGCTGGTGACGAACTGGAGGTTGTTCCACCTCTGGTGGTACATCACGCCGCCGGGGGTCCTGGGGACATTGACGGCGCCCTTGCCGACGCAGGAGCACACAAAGAACTCGGCGTTCTGCCGGTACCTCTGCAGCGCGTCTGCGTGCTCGCCGGCTCTGCCCTGGAGGAGGAACTTGGCCGCTAGGACTTGCACGCCGGGGTACTTGACGTCCCAGCCGAACTGGTTGATGGACCAGCCCGTGCCGCCCAGCGCGTCGCCGTTCCTTGCCAGGTACTCGAGGTAGAACCGGTCCTCCGTCGCCTCGAACAGCCACGCCGCCGCCCATAGTAGCTCATCCTGCACCGAACCATTGAAATCAATGTCAGAGCATTTGCATATGTAATGTCCACTCCACATCCCGTTTCAAAGAAAGTTGCTTACCCCGTATCCGCTGAAAGACCGTAGTAATTCCGCGCCACGGGGATGCTCGCGTCGTACTTCCCGCGGTACTTGTCTGCGAATTCGAACAACTGAACCAGCATAGAAGAATCAGACAACATTGTAAATCCTTGTTCGATTTCCAAGATTCAGTTCAGTTGCAGTGTCGGGCCTATACATACAGTACCTGCTTAGAATGTTCAAGGAGCAGGTTGGCATAGCCCGGATAAGTGGTGCGGAAGACCATCGATGCAGCGGCCATTGCCGCGGCTGTCTCTCCGGCCAGGTCTGACCCGGGGTTCTGGGGATCAACGCGGAACGCCTGGCGGCTCGTTGTCATGTCCTCCGGCCGCTGCCAGCAGCTGTGGTCCGTGTCGCCGTCCCCGACCTCCCCGTAGAGCACGTCGGGCTCAGGGTGCGCCTTGATGAAGTAGTCCGTGCCCCACTTGACGGCTCCCATGGCGTTCTGGAGCTCGCCGGCGGAGGCCATCTGCTTGCCGGACTCCAGGATGCTCCAGGACATCATGGTCACCGTGAACGCCATGGGCAGCCCAAACTTGACGTTGTCCCCTGCGTCGTAGTACCCTCCCACAAGATCCACCTGGAACAAAACCAACAAAGCCGAATGATTGCATGCACCACTAAAACAAGGCATGGCACTGGTCCATCAAATGGCATTATGTTTTTATCAGTGGTATGAAGATAAAAGTGTACATACTCCATTGGCTTTCCCATCAAAGAGGCCAGAGCTCGATCTCCAGGGGACCCTCTGGTCCGGAGGGAGCGTGCCGGACCTCTGCGCCTCGAAGTAGAGGATGATCTTCTTCAATGCCATTGCGTAGTCATGGCCACCAGCACCTTGGGCCAGCTTCACCATTGGTGCAAGTGCCAGGAGACCAAGGATGGCAGTAACGACATGAGCACAACGATTCCTGGACATTGCACTGGACCAAGGAGTTGTATGAAAGTGAAACAGAGTGAAAGAGCAGAGGATTTGTTATGTTTGCTGGCTTTGGAGGGAGTTGGGGGAGCTCAACAGGGTGCCTCTTATACTGGAGGGAAAAGGGGGGCGGGACTAGAGATTCAAAGGAGGCATATATGGCTGCTTACTCCCTAGTCCTCCTTTCACACTTTAGCAAGTGGCTGATGGATAATATTCCATGTACAGAACACGCTAATGAGGCCTTAGGTTACACCCTTGTACTAATTGCAGTAGCAAGTGCGTGCATGTTTTCTCAGTGATGTTGTGACTCATGGCTATGTTTCATCGCTGGTAAAGCGAAAATGCCCATGCAAATGATGATCTTGTTCATCTAGAGCGCTATCTCTTGAAATGACGCACAAACGCACACTATCAAGTAATCAACCGTGTTATTTTTTCGAAAAGGGGATTATAACCCCGGCCTCTATATCAATGGATGCACACCACAATTTATTAAAGCATTCAAACTATTAGATTTTAAGGATAGAAAAGGGCTGATACATGAATCAACCAACAACAAAAAAAGCAACAACATGCATCAACAAATCATTTTGCAGTATAGTAGTATGTTGTCAGCCAATCTAGATGAAGATATCCCGAACGACCATCGGCATACCGCGGCATCTAGAAACCTGAACCTTCAGCTGATCCAACAGGAGAAGGAAAGACCACAGCTCAATCTAATGTGTGGTCATATGGAAAACTTGCAAAATATGAAAATTTCTGGACTTACTAAAAAAATGTTATTTATGCAATGTCAAATCGAACCAATATAAAATGCAATTCCAATACGTGCTCTAGCCTTAAGTTTTTTTGTTGATATCATTCAACCAATTCCCAAACATATTAATGATATTGGTAGGTGAAGTGCTCATTTGATTCAAAGGAATTGCATAGGATTTTTGGAGGATTCAATCTTATAGAAAATTTTCCTATCTTGCTATCCTATAGGAATTTTTCCTAAGTAATCATTTGTACTACTTTCCCATCCACTCCAAGCTCTTTTTAAAATTCCTTTGATGGAATCAAACAACTTTGGTACAATGCAAATCATACAGAATTGGAGTGTGCATGAAATTGCAATCCTATGCGTTTTCAATTCTTACGTTTTTCCTATCCTACGAATCAAAGTAGAAAAAAAAAGATATGCCACAAAAGCCGCGGAAAATCGACATGAGATAAAAAAATGCTCTACGGAGTCCACCTCCGCCTCCACCATAGGTCAGTTCCCCCTCCTCCGGCCGGCCTTGCCGGCGTCGGGAGGGGTGGGCACCCGATCTATGAGTGGAGTTTCCAATAAAATTAGTGTTTTTTAATCGATTGGATTAGGGTTTTGGTAGCCGTCTTCTTATTCAATGGAGATGGCTTCGTTTACGATAAGTAATCTTCGGCCCTTCGTTCTACGACGAGATCTCCTTCCCGGCGTTAATGGTGGTGTTGAAAGATTATATTTGTATATTTATGGTTCTTCAGATCTTGTTTCGCCGGATCGATTTTGGAATTTTTCTCATGATCTCTCGAACCAGGCTTTCGCCCCGCTTTATAAATAAAGCAACATGCCAAGCAAGTTCATACAACGATGCAAGTACCCGAAAATAAGCTAGAAGAGTTTGCTGGGGCAACAGCACAAGTAAGCCCAACAACAAGATAAAAGCTAGAAAAGCAAGGGGGTAGGGACAGGTGGGAAGAACAAAAAGAGCGCAGCCCTCCGGCGCTAGCTGCTAGATGAGGAGGAGAGGCGACGTGCGGTCACCAGCAGGCTGTCAAGCATGTCATCTAGCCGCCCCCTGTCGCGCTGTCTAGAAAGCGGGTGCCACTGCTGCAAGAAAGCCAGAAATTTAAACATGGAGTCAGAAGCACGTCGAAGAAACACCCGCTCAATCACCATCTTATTACGAATCGTCCAAAGGGTCCAAGCCATTGCCGCGAACACCAACCAGAAGAGGCGCCGGCTCCCCCCGGTACGGTTCGCGTGGGTCTCCAGGAACTCTCCGAGGTCTGAGGCCTGCCAAGCAGGCCCAAGTGCCTCGTGGACGAAGTTCCATAGAAACCTGGCCGCAGGACAAGCGAACAGGATGTGGGTTCCCGTCTCGGGGATCCCACACAAAGGGCAAAGACCATCCCCCGGTCCATGTCGCTTACGGACCTCCACCCCCGACGGAAGGCGGTCCCTAAGGAGCTGCCACACGAAGATTTTGATTTTCAGGGGGAGGGGGGCCTTCCACAGCGGGGAAGCCCAAGCTCTAACCGGACCACTGAAGAGACTCCGATAGGCCGTCTTTACGGAGAAGGTCCCAGAAGGCGCCAGGTGCCATGACACAAGGTCTTGGCCCCCCGGCAGCGCCTCCGGGAGCGAACCCCGTAACTCCGTCCAAGCTGTAGCCTCGGCAGGACCAAATGTGCGTCGGAACGAGATGTTCCAAACCCCATTATGCACTGCCGAGGCCACCAACAGCATCGGGTCCGCACAAATAGCAAAGAGAGACGGGAACCTATGCTGTAACGGGCTTGCACCAAGCCACGAGTCCAGCCAAAATAGGGTGCCCTCTCCATTACCGATGGAGAAGCGGGCACCCTTTCTAATCTCATGCTTAAGGGTTTGGATGGATCTCCAAAACTGGGATCCATCCCGGCGGTCACAAGCAAGGAGGGGGCGACCCTGCAGGTATTTTGCTTTGATCAGCTGCAGCCAAAGACCCCCCTCCTCTCTAAGTATCCGCCACACCCACCGAAGCATGAGCGCGGTATTCATCTTACGCGACGCTAAAATACCTATGCCCCCCATGTCCTTGGGGGCGCAGACATCCGCCCATTTGACCATATGGTACTTCTCGCGCCCATTGGCCGCCTGCCAGAAAAAGCGCGAGAGCTCCTTGTCAAATGCGCCATGCACACCTTCTGGGAATTCGTACATTCCCATCATGTACATAGGCAAGCTAGACAAGCAGGAGTCAATAAGGACCGATTTGCTCCCCTTGGAGGTAAACCGCCCCTGCCAAGGTTCGGCCTTGGCTTTGACACGCCCAATAACCGGCTCGAGGTCCTTAATCTGGATCCTAGCGTCACTAAGCGGCATCCCTAGATAAGTAACCGGGAAGGAGGACAACTTGCAATTAAGATTGTCCGCTATCCGCTGTTGCTCCTCTAAGGGGTACCCCATGATCATGACTTCGCTCTTGTCGAAGTTAATCTTGAGGCCAGACATGGCCTCAAAGCAGAGGAGTAGGAACTTGAGATTAATAATGTCAAGTTCCGAGCCCTCCACCATGATCATGGTGTCATCCGCATACTGGAGGTGAGTGATCCCACCACCAGGAATAAGGTGTCCGACCACACCAGAAATGTGGCCGGCCGCCTTGGCTTTGTCCAAGACAGACGCAAGGACATCAACGGCAAGATCAAAGAGCAGGGGGGAGATAGGGTCCCCTTGTCTCACCCCACACGAGGACCTAAAATAGGGACCAATGTCCCCATTAATATTGATCGCCGTGTTGCCAGACATGACAATCTGCATAATCCAGCCTATGAAGCGATCATCGAACCCTCGGCGCTCGAGGGCCAGGCGAAGAAACGCCCAGTCCAAACGATCATATGCCTTCTGGAAATCTAGCTTAAGGAAGACACCCTTAAGGTGTCTAACCTTAACTTCATGGACCACCTCATGAAGCGCTAGAATTCCGTCATGGATAAATCGTCCCTTAAGAAAGGCGAACTGATATGGGTGTGCGAGTCGCTCCACAACTGGGGCCAAGCGTGCAGCACAAACCTTGGTAAGCAGTCTCTGGATGACGTTGATCACCGTAATCGGTCTAAACTGGCGTATCTCCGTGGCCCCTGTTACTTTAGGGATCAAGGTAATTACGCCAAAGTTGAGGCGAGACATAACCAATGTTCCAGTATAGAATTCCTGGAACATGGGCATAATCACCGCCTCAAGGCTCCCCCAGAATTTCTGGAAGAAGGAGACAGGAAGGCCATCTGGGCCCGGGGCCGAGTTGGCCTTCATCCCCATAATAGCCCGACTAACCTCCTCACGGCTGAATGGGAGTGTAAGCTCCACATTCTCCTCAGCAGATACTAAGGCCCCTAAGGACCAGAAGCCATCAGCTAACGATACTCCCGTGCGAGGTCCCTCCGTGAACAACTCCTTATAAAAGGAGTATATGTGGGCGGATAGGTCTGGGGCCTCCTCTAATAGGATGCCATCCGCCCACAAGCACGGTATAGAGCACCTTCGACGACGACCATTCGCAATGGCGTGGAAGTATGCTGTATTAGCATCGCCGTGAAGAATCCAATTCTGGCGACTACGCTGTCGCCAGAAGATCTCCTCGCCTTTGTAAATCTCCATAAGGGAGGTCTCCAAGGCATACCGCTGAAGCCAACCATCAGCGGTAAGGCCCACCGTATCGGACGCCACGTCAAGCGTCTGAATTTGGGCAAGGATATCCGTTTTATTCTTCGCAGCTCTGCACCTCTATTCGCGCCCCACCCCCGCATAAATTGGCGAACGACTTTAGCACAGTGGTGCCAAATATCAACCGCATTATATGCCCGGGGAGGAGACGCGACCGCCGATGCCCACTTACGTCGAACCGCTTCCACAAAGCCCGGCTGACAAGCCAGAACTCCTCAAAGTGGAAGCGATTCGACCTAGGGGGAGCCCCTCCTCCAGAAGATAGGAGGAGGGGGGAATGGTCCGAGCCAATCCGAGTGAGCGCGCGAAGCGAACACAACGGAAGGCAACTTCCCATTCCACCGACACTAGGACCCGATCGAGAACACTCCGGATCGGGTCAGCCTGGTTATTAGACCACGTATACCTCGCCCCAACACGAGAGATCTCGCGTAGCGCAAGGTCTGCAATCCAGTCGTTGAACAAGCGCATCCGAGGGAGGTCCACATTATCCGAGCTCTTGTCATCAGGGGAACGAATAAGGTTAAAGTCCCCCGCCACCACCACCGGGGTGGGGCATCGTTCCACCTTCGACTTGATCTCAGACAAGAAATCCGCGGACCTCCGGTGGTCCGCGGGGCCATAGACAATAATAACCTCCCAACGGAGGTTAGACCGTCTATGGGTGAGCGACATGCTCACAAAGAATTCCCCGCGATCCATATCCTCTACCTCAAAGGTATCCTCCTTGGCACCAAGGAGGATACCCCCTGAGTGTCCCGTCGCCGGAAGCCAGTGCCACGAAAACTTGTGGCGACTAAGGCTCTCCAGCTCAGAGATCGAGAAGTCCTGTCGAATCGTCTCCTGGAGTCCTACGATGTCCACATCTTCATCTCTAAGATAGTTGATCAACTGTCGGCGGCGGCCCTCCTGCCCGAACCCCCGCATGTTCCAAATAAATGTGAGGACATTCATTGGGAAACATTGTCGGGGTTGGTCCCCTTAAGGGGGACCGATCGAGCCCTACTAGAGGTCGAGGGCCGGGACGCTGACTTGGGGGGCCTCCCACGCTTCTTCCCAGCATGGGAAGATGCCACGGCAGCTGCCGCACTATCCGGCCTAGGAGGGGCTCCACTACCGGACCCTTGTGCCTCCTGCACAGGTCCAGTGGGAGCCGGGGGTCCCTGCCGCTCAAGCTCCGCCTGAGCCCGAGCTGCCGCGAGGACCCCCTCATAGACCTCCTTAGCCTTGATAGCCGCAATCTGCTCAAGGCGAGGCCCCCTCTCACCGCGGAAGATAACGTCACTGTCCGCCGCAACCTGGGCGAGGTGGTCCAACGGGACTGTGTCGAGAACCGAGAACCGAGAGCCAGATGGGGGAGAGGGGAGGGGGGAGGGGGGTAGGCGTGGGATGAGACGTACCAGTCCTACAGTCGAGAACCTCCAGCCTGCGAGACGCCACTGCCGCAACAGTCGGCTCCACCACCTCACCCCCGTCCTAGCACGTGCCAGGCGAGCGCTGTGGCGGTGGCCAGAGGTGGGGAGGACCGGTGACGACGAGAGCGCATCCTGGTGCCAGTCACAGGAGTGTCGGGGAAGACCGTGACTGGCTCCAGGGCCGGGGCTGCAGGGGTGCCCGGGGAGCGGGTGTACCAGACAGCCCCCGGGGAGCGTGGGGTGTCAGGCGCCATGACCTCCATCCCGACACTCGTCGAGTCCTCCTCTCCCTGCACCTCCTCCTGAGGTGAGGAGAGAAGACCCACAGGCGCCGAGATAAGGCCGGAGAGGTCCACGGATCCCGGCCCGTCACAGAGGTTGGAACCGTACTGTGCGAGCGGGAACCCAAAGGGCTGTAGAAGAGCTGGGCGAGAGGCACGAGAGTCCTCCACCAGGGCCACCTTCGCCGGCGCACTCTTAGACAGAGTACCCGGCGCAGTGACGTGCGGTCCAGGCGAAGATGCCTGAACCTGGGACCCGGCAGAGGTCGAGGTCCCCCCAGCTGGAGGCTGCGGTGGAGCTGGAGAGGGCCCCTCTGGGCGCTGACGAGAGCCCTCCCCCCGCCGTCGGCGTCAGACGGGTCGTCCTCCGAGGAACCATCCCCGTCCCTGGAAGAGCTGCGACGCGGGGACGGAGAAGGGCGTGGTGTAGAGGATGGGGGAGACCCCGGAGGGTCCACCACCGCCTCGACCTCCACACGAAGCAACCTGCCAACCCCGTCGAAGTAGATCGGAGGGAGCACACCAGCCAGACGGTCAGCGTCTGGAACCCTGACACAGAGGCGGAGTGGCCCCTCCCCCGGCAGGGAGTCACCGTCCACCTCCTGAAGCACTCCAATGGTCCTGGCAATCAGCTTGACGATGGGCCCCACCTTCAGCTTACTTGGGACCCCATGGATCCGGACCCAAACTGAGGAGAGGGAGGAAGTCGAGTCGGGATCTATGGCGGACGGCTCGATGTTGACCTTGATGTTGTAGACCGGAAGAGTGGTGGTACCAAACCAAGAGACGGTCTGGAGCAGCGACGCCGACGGGAAGGCAACCGCGAACTCGGTGGGGGAAATCTCACGCACCACCCAAGGGGCCTCGCCGTCAAGCCGTAGGAGCTCGGTGCGGATGGTCTCCACCGAGATCACCACGGAGGGGGCAAGGTCCTGCTCGGGGAGCACGGTGATCCGGGCCATGTGCTCAGGGTCGCCAACTTGATGCCGCCAGTGTCGATGTAGAAGAAGCCGGCGTCAATGCCCTGGCCTAGCAACTCCAAGGTGGGAACCCTGCCGGATTGCTCCCCCGTTCCAGCAACCACTACGGTCGTAGGCACGGGCACAGCACCGCCCGCAGCCGATCCGGTCCTCTTCTTCTTTTTAGTCTTCTTCTTCTTCTTGCTTGCTTGCACCCCCGGCCACAACCGTCCAGCAGCATCAGGATGCGTCGCGAGGGCAGCCTCCCGGCGAGGAGGGGAGCGATCCCTACCCCCCCCCTCCACGAGGCAGCCTCGGCCTGGGACCGGCCTCCCGGCCGCAGCCCCTGCTGGCGAGCCACGAGGGACCCCCGAAGCTGGGCCTCACGGCGCTGGCCCTCCGGGGATGCACCCCGACGAGGCGGCGACCTGCGCCGGTCCGGGCTCCTGCCATCCCCTCCTCTCTGCGGTGGAAGGGCACGGCCATCCCGCCGGTTCGTCGGCGAGCGACGGGGCACCGGCGCGGAGGAGGACGGTAGGGGCAGGCGCGGGCGCACGGGAGGGACTCGCGCGGCGGGGAGGACTCGCACGACGGGGAGAGCTCGCGCGACGGGGAGGGCTCGCACGGCGGGGACGGGGAGAAGGAGGGGCGTCTTCCCGGCGGCGCTTCATCGGCGGCGACGCCACCACGGCGGCGAAGGAACGGGTCAACGGAGGTGGCGGCGGGTGGACAGAGACACGGCGTGCACGCGACCTGTGCTGAGCAACCTGGTGTGCTGGAGCCTCGAACCCTAACGCTAAGTCGTGGGCTCCCCGACGGATCCACAACCACGGCGTATTGGGCCGCTTCTGGGCCGAGCTGGGCCACGGGAGGCCGCGCGGGCGTCCTGGCTCCTCCACCCGAGAATGGGCCGGCCCACGATAGGAAGCCCATCCTGGCTAGGGTTGCCGCCCACCTGCGGCCCAGGGCCCAGCAGGGACGGCTCCGCTGAGGGAGATGCACCCCGCCGCCCGACGGTGACCGGCCGCCCCCCTGGGGGTCGCGCCGCCGCGACGCCAGCCGCCGGAGCCGGAGGACCAGCCGACCCGGAGCAGAGCTCCAGGCCAGCCGGCATCCCCAGTCCAGCACCCGCAGGTCTCGCGGAGACCCACCAGCAGCCGGCACGCACGGCCTCGTCGAGGACTTTGTCACCACCGGCCTGGGAGGTTCACGCGCCGTCCGACCACCGCTCGAGCTACGCCGCCGTGCTGGAGACCTCCTCGCCACGGCCATGAAGTCCGCCAGAGTCGGAAGCAGCGGTGGCGAGCAGAGTCGCTCCTCCTCCAAACGCGCTTCTTCCACGGCCTCCACTTCATCGGCGACGTCCGCCCAGCTCCGGCCCCGGATGGAGTCCTGCTCCACCGTCGGCGCGGACGGGGAGGCAGCAGCCAGCCGTGACATCACCGGGGAAAGGGGCACGGCGCCCGCCCGCTCACGCGCTCAGATCGCCGTAGCTGCCATGGTCGCCCAAGGCTCCGCCTTTTCTCATGATTACCGCGAGGAGGATTGTCCTTACAATATCTGTCCCGGCTACTACGTACTCGACAATGGTGATTCGTTTTCTCGACTCCCAACGACGTCGACCAATTTGTTCGGTTGTTTTTCCCTAAAATGTCAGTGTTGGTACTCTTGCCGATGTTGGATGATTAAGGAATTGCGGCTCAAAATTAAAATTATGAGAGAAATTTCATTGATATTCACAGGTCTGTGGTTTGGTATATTTATCGTTTTTCTATGGTTACCTTGAAAAAAAAATAAGATTGTGTCATGAAAGAAGAAAGCTCGTCTCTTTTAGTCTTTATTTTGTAATCGTTGTATTCAGCTAATGTATCTCTATCATGTACTATTTACAACTATAATATATATGGTATTAGTTGTTAGAAAAAATTGTACAACAACTCTGGCCACACTCGTTCCTTGTTAAATAGTTTAAATAACAATTTGTCAAGTAAACACTTGTTCATAATATACAGAATGTTAATACCAAGACCACCTCTAGTCCTTCGGCATTCAGAAATCCTTTGCATTTCCTCCTCCGTTTAAGAACGTGATGGAAAGCCTGCTGCCACCATCCAGGCAGCCGATCGATCTGCCCACGACATGCTGCTGCATATCTACATTTATCTTCTTCTCGCCACTCTTTTCTTTCGCGTGGTTTAATGCAGGCGCAGTGTCGCGCGCCGTGCGTGCCGGCCGTTTCCATTTGAGCTTTTGACTTTGGTGGAGCCGCGGCCTCAGTTCATCAGGCCGTGATTTTTGCAGCACTAGCAAGCAGCTCCGTCCGAACCCCAAAACCGGAGAGGCACACAGGAAGTCCGCGCGCCGCAACTTTTCTCTGCACTACCCGTATGATGCGCCAGAAACGGGGACGTCCGGCAAGGATGCACTTGTCTGGCATTGGCAAACGAGCTTGTTTATGATCTTGATCAGTATCTTCATTTTATTTAATTCAACTTTCAAGGAGTTGTCGCGCATGCATGTGTTCGTCTATAGCATTGGTAGATGAAGTGATTTCAAAATAGCTTTTCAGAAAGTCTAGGATAAATTTAGCTAGCTGGTCTTTCTTCTAGCAAGTTTTGCGCATGAAGGGGTTTTATGTTGCCTATGCATGGCGGTGATGGTAGACTTTTTCTCTAAAAGGGTAAGGGCACGATAAAGTTATTCGATGATGTGGGGCTATTTTATCAATCAAAGAAAGACATATTTGGAGTTAATGGACATATGAGAATTTTGATGCAGAGGTTTGGGCGATGCTCCCATTTCTAAAAAAAGTGGACATATGAGAGTAAAGTTTAGATTGAAACAGATGTGTCGCCTCAAGTCACGTCCATAAGAAATAGATTTTTCCGTGGTACTCATATCAGGACCTAACTTTAACAAAAGAACTTAGCCAAACAAAATTTATATGGATATACGAATTATAGCCCTTTTTTTTTGCACAAGTGTCAATTCAACATTTTTTAGTGTGACCGGTTGTATAGGTTGCTTGGATGGTTGTAAACCTATCTTTTGATATAACTCCACCTCAGAATATGTCGCATATATTTACTCATAGCTTCACATGTGTATAACCATCTTGGAACTTTCATATTTGTAGGCGCAATAGCGATTTTTTGTCTATAGGGTTGTGTCATAATTTTTTTGGATTTTAAAAGGTAGAGGATTTCTCTACCTTATTATTAAAGATTGGTATCTGTACAAGAAATGGGCCTTAGCCCCAAAAACAAAAGAGAAAGAAAGAAAAAAAAAAAAAGAAAAAAGGAAAAAGAAAGAAGTTCACGGGCTGATCATGTTAACCCAAGCAGCTATTTGTTGTCTTAGTTTTGTGGATCTGTGGGACCATAACGTGAGCTCCTGTGCAATTGTAGTTAAGATCAGATGACGTGAGCCACTTTGTTGGTCAAACACCCTTCTGTTCCTTGATCGCCACAGAGTCACTGCGCATGCAGCAAAGCAAATTGGCCAAGCTTCTGAAGATAACATGTCCTGCATTTTTTGTACAAATTGGTAGATGTCATTTGATGTAGCTGCTGCCTGTGACATACCCAGCCGTTCCCAGACCCACTGAGCAGGGCGGCAGTGCAAGACAATATGATCGATGCTTTCAAGCGCCGGGCAGAGATCGCAGCCCGCATCATCAGTCCAAGTCTTAGCAGTGGTATTATCCTTTGTATTAAGCCTTCCGCGAAAGGCTAACCATAAGAAGAAGCGGTGTTTGTTGGGTATGTGAGTGAGCCAAATCCACTTCGCTGGCCCCCAACGCAGTCCATGTTCAGACAGTAGCCTGTAGTAGGATTTGGTGCTTGGCTGAATGCCACCATAGATCATTGTTCTCTTTGTTGGTCCTACATTGGTTGTACTTATCTGATTGATGATGTCCACGAGTTCCAAAAGTTGTATCTCAGCCGTAGCGGACAGCGGAAGGTGCAGCTGAATATCCCAGGTCTGATGAGAGACTTGTGACTGAACTGAACATAGTTGATCAATGGCAAAGGAGTATAAAATCGGGAATCGCTCGACAAGACGACCCGCTTTGCACCAGTGGTCGTGCCAGAAGGAGGTCGTTTTATTGATGTGCATGGTGCATTTTGTGGATTGCTGAACAAGGGGGATCAGCGGTAGGATAGATTTCCAGAATGGTGTGTCTCGGGGGGTTGGATGCAGTGGTATTTGATCTTGCATGTACCAGTTTATTAGCCAGTCAGAACACGTACCAGTTTGCCCTGAGAGTAGTTTAGTCACCAGATTGCACATCAAAGATTTGTTGTGTGTGTGTAGATTTCGTATGCCCAGGCCCCCTTGCTCTCTCGGTAATGTCACAGTCTCCCATGCAACTAAGCAGTGTCCACCGTTTGCCTCCCCTTTATCACTCCAAAGGAAACCTCGACGCCGTTTATCGGCAGCTTCAATACTGGATTTGGGCCAAACAATGCATGCCATAAAGAAGTTTGGAATTGCAGATAGCACCGCGTTGATCATTGTTATTCTGGAGCCCGAGTTCATTAGGCGTGGAACCCAACCTGGCAATCTTCGATCAATCTTCTGAATAACCGGTTGGAGCAGCTGTTGATTGATCTTATTCATGGATAGCGGCATGCCCAAATACGTGCTCGGCAGGGAGGTAACAGAGCATCCTAGGATTGCAGCAATTTGTGCAGTGGTCTCCTCATTTAGATGTATTGGTACTATGGTGCTCTTGGAATAGTTAATTTTGAGACCACTGAATTTAGCAAACGCATCAAGAATTGTCTTGACATAAGTCATTTGCTGAACTGAGCCGTGCAGAAGCAACAGTGTATCATCCGCGTACTGCAGAATCGGTAGTGGAGCGCCCTGCTGTATCGGATGGCACAAGAGGTCAGCTTGATATGCTTGTTTAAACATCTGTTGCAGTATGTCAGCCATAATGTCAAACAAATATGGGGAGAGCGGATCACCCTGACGGACTCCCCTGGAGATGGAGAACACCTCGCCCAAACAGCCATTGATTAAAACTTGCATTTTGGAAGAATTTAGAAGCAGTGAGATCCAGCGCACCCAATCTTCTGGGAATCCTCGTTTTCGCAATGTGTGTAAGAGTGCGTTCCAATTAACCGTATCGAAAGCTTTTTGAAAATCCAGCTTGAGAACAATGAGTGGTTTCCTGTTCTTGTTGGCGCATTGGACCATTTCTGCAGCAGTCGCAAAGTTTTCAATGATTGATCTCCCCTTTATAAATCCTGATTGCATTTGATCCACTAAGCTGCCAATGAGAGGCTGTAGCCTGTTTGCCAGAACCTTTGCGATGAGTTTGGGTATGCTGTGCTGTAGTGCGATTGGTCTGAAGTCCTTAATAGCATGAGGGGAATCCACTTTCGGCAAGAGAGTCAGGAAAGCTGTGTTTAACCCTGCTAGGTTCAGTGAGTTTTGATGCAGAGCCTGGAAGAGAAGCATGAGCTCTGGTTTCATGATCTCTGCATACTTTTTGTAGAATTCATTGGTAAATCCATCAGGTCCAGGGCTCCTGTTGTTGGGGGCATTTGTGATAGCTTTCTTGATTTCCTCCCAAGTGAAAAGGCCAGCTAGAGGTAACAATTGGTCAGTCTGCGGCTGGTATAAGACATTTAGATCAATATTGGGTGCCCACTCAAATTCTTCCGTGAGAAGATTTTTATAAAAATCCGTAGCGATTGTAAGCTTATCTCTGTCAGAGAAGAACTCCTGGCCTTCATGTCTGAGAAACTGGATTTTGTTTTTTCTGAACCTGTATGTGCTCATAGCGTGGAAATAGCGCGTATTTTCATCGCCTAGCTGACACCATTTGATTTTTGCTCGACGTCTCCATTTTTGCGCGTTGCATATGTTGATTTGGTTGATCATAGCTACACACCTCTTCCGTAAGCAAAATTCAAGATTAGTTAAAACCCTCCACTCCTCAATCGCGTCCAGGTATTGAGAGGTAATGGTGTTGTTGGACAGTATGGTTGCTTGACAGTGTTGCCGTCTGCACCATTCCCTTGTTGCTGCTCGAACAGATCGTAGTCTATGGTTCAGTTTAGTGGCAATTGTCATCGGTCGTGTGCCTCTTGTTAGCTTCTGAGTTGTTATCTCCAAAAGGCTCGGATTGAGGCACCAATGATTTTCGTATCTGAATATTGCAGATCTGGGATGGTTTTGATCAGACGTTACCTGCAGTGGTGTATGATCAGAAGTAGGCATCGATAGGGCCTTACATTGGGTGTTGATAAACTTGTTGCTCCAGTGAATGTTAACCATAACCCGATCCAAACGTATAAGTGTAGGGTGGCGTCTTTTGTTGGACCAAGTATATTTCCGGTTGCATATATCAATGTCCATTAGTTCCAACTCATTTATCCAGTCGTTGAATTCTGACATGGCTGTCCAGTTGATGTTCCCATTGTTCTTTTCAGATGCGTATCTGTACATGTTGAAATCCCCAACTAATATCCAAGGTGCGGTTATTGAGTTTTTGATTTGCCTTATATCATCATAGAATTCTGGCCTGTCAGCTGTCTCAGTTGGGGCATAGATATTGGTGAGCAAGAATTGCTGATCATTTGCTAGAGCTTTGACCTCAACGTGAAGGAAATGTTTTTTCTGAGTTATGACCGAGACACTGAACTTCTGTTGGTTCCAAGCAATCAGAGTTCCAGCTGAAGCGCCCTCCGAAGGTTGGTACACATAGGATGCAAGTTTAGTTGGCAGGAAAGTTTTTGCTTTGAATATTGTGATTTCCTGCAGTTTAGTCTCTTGCAAGCATAGTATATCAGGATTTGCATCAGTAATATTCTTGTAAATGACACAGTTTTTTGAATCATCCCCTAAGCCCCTCACGTTCCAGGATTCAAGATTCATCGGATAGTGAACAGCCCCGCCAGGAACATAAACAAGAAGAATGCAGTAGGGAATGCAGAGTAGTTGATGCAGAACGGAAAGCAAACTAGTTCTTCAGTATTACAGGGGGCAGGTACATGGCGTGGATAAAACAAAGTGCAATGTCGATCTGTGGATGCACGGACAGTGTGCTCCATCGACTTTGAAGGAAATGAAAACAGGTGGATGAAAGCAAAACCCCCTAATCTACATGTAAACTGAAGAACGCCTAAAACAAATGAGCTAGCCATCGACGGAGATGGTCCTCTCAGAGCTGCCGTCAGACTCGGCGCGCAGCGCATCGTTTATGACGTCATCTGGGTTGATCCCGCAGCAGGAAGCAAGGTGCTTGAGCTTGTCCATGGTGGTCACCTCCGGGCAGGCAGAGAGAGGTAGCTTGATGGTGTCGTTGAGGTCCGGGAGGCGCTTCATCTTGCGGCGGAGTGGCTTGGCAGAGCTTGCCGAAGCGCTGGAACTGGGTGTGGCGGAGCCAGAGGACACCGCCTTGCGGTTCGCAGCCCGATCGGTCGCATCAACGCGGACGCCGTCGTGGAGGTTGCGGAGACGCTCGCTCCGCCTAGGCCCTTCGCCCCTCCTGGCGTAGGTGAGCAGTGCCTTCTTTGCTGGAGGCTCAGGCGGGAATAGCATGTTTGAATCTTGATCGTTGTCGGAGAGCTCGATAGGCTGGGTGGCGTCTGTGCCAGGCAGCAGCCCGTTCTGTTTCTCCACTGCAGCTTCATCATTGCCGGCCATGGCGTTGGAGGGAACGATGGCCTGGCCTTCCAGCACCACAGGTGGCGGCTTCGAGGGGCCGGCTTCTCCAGTGGCCCAGCCTCCTGCTGGACCGGTGGCCCGAGGCATGGCCCAAGTGCGCAGCGGCTGCCCAGTAAGTTCGCCGCTCGGACCACGGCAAGGCGCAACCTGGCGCACGTCGTGGGCGCGCTGCAGTTCTCCTTTTGGGCCCAGCATCGGAGTGAAGGACCCGGCTGCCAAGCTGCTGACCACAGGCGAGGGCGCGAAGGTGCAAGAGGTGAAAGGAAGCGGTGTAGTGGCGATCGGCGAAAAGGGGACATTATAGAGCGGGATGATCTCAAGCTTCTTGCTGTGGGTGACAAACGGTGGCATGGTACAGGTTGGGATTGTGGGAAGGTGGAAGGCGGTGCGTGGCAGCGTGATGCAGTGTGGCGTATCATCGTCCTCATCAGCCGGGGATCCTAGGCTGCAGGGGCTGACAAAGGGGCCCATAGCATAGAGCGGCTGCAGTGCCTTGGGCGGGTGTGTGCAGTCAACAGCAGGCAGAAGAGGCAGAGGAATCTGCCCGTGCACTGGTTCAGGAAACATGCTGTAGAGCAACGACCGCACGCTCTCACGAGTCAGACCAGCAGGCCTGTGAACAGTAGTAGCGGGGTTGGTGGAGTTTATGTTGTACACCATGAAAGTGTCATCGCCGTCGAGGCCGGGTGAGCCCGCGACTATCCGCACCTTGAATACGCGCGAGTTGCTTAGGGTGATGGTGAGGTTGTATGTGGCAGTGGAGTCAAAGATGGCCTCGGAGTGCGGGACACGAGGTGGCGCCAGTGGGTATGGCACCTTGGTTGAGATGGATAGCAGCGCCATGAAGTCGAAAAGGGAGGCAGCCTGCGGTAGGTCGAACGCGCGGCGTGCACGCGCGAGAACAGCGGGTGGGATAGTGGTTGTTACCAGGCTAGATTGCGCTGCAGCTACAGCAGGTGGCGGTGGCGGCTGGTTGGCGTCGCGAGGTGGGGAGGGACATGCAAGCCGCAGGTCAGCGGCAATGGGAGCTACTGGTGCAGAGGCGGTACGGTTGGGCGTGGACGGGGCGCATCAGTACCGGACCGCACCCAAGTGTAGGGAGAGCGGCCGCGCCTGTTGGAGCCAGATGGGTAGGAGGTTTGGTAGAACATGTGGTGGCGGCGGAACTGGTTTGGAGGGGTGGGTGGATAGCGGCGGCGTGGGGTTTGCGATGGTGGAGCGCTGGTGTCCCATACCTCATTGATGAAGACGTCGGCGTAGGTTCCAACCTCGCCGTGCTTGTGGAAGGCAAGGTGGTGCGGGACGTGAGCTGGGTCCTCGACCTTGACCATGGCGAAGATAGCCGAGTAATCGTGGCTCCGGACCGCCGAGTGCTCGACGCTCATGAGGCTGGCGAAGCCGCATGTGGCTGTGGCAAGCCCTCGCCTGTCCCAAAACTCCAGCGGGAACTTCTCGAAGGTGAGGCAGACAATGTACCGGTAGGAGAATGTGAAGGACTCTTCCCCTGCGTCATGCGGCACCACCTCCACCGTGAAGACGGTGTCGCGGTCCTGCACCTGGATTGGGCTCGCTAGCATGGCGAACTCCTGCTCACGGAGGCGAAGGAACATGGCGTAGCAAGCGCCGGTGGAGCTAGAGGCGAAGCGGACCGCCGGATTCTGGAAGCGCTGGTGAAAAACACGGCGCAGCCACGGGATGCAGTTTGCTCGCGGCGGGTCGACAAGGACGAGGCACGTCAAAGCGTGAGGATCCCGAACCGGCGGACAGTGCACGTCCAGCGAGGTGGGGCGTCCCTCGATGATTGGCTCCATGTGGCGGCGCGCCGAAGGGAGCAGGTGGCGTATGCGGTGAAGAAGAGGGCAAAGCTGGCGCCAATGGCCGCTCAGCCGGCAGAACCAACACACGACGGGGTCGCGGCAGGATTTTGCGAAGTGTTCTTTAGATAGGCATCGGAAGCATCGTAGGTGGAGGTCTGCAGGACGGTGGAGGTGGAAGATGGCAATGGGGAAGTGTTGAAGTGGTGTGGAGGAAGGAGGCCGTAGGAGCATGTCTTTATAGGGCGTGCGAGGAAGGGGGCTTCCGGAGGAAACGAGAGAGTCCGCAACGCTCTCGCTGGTAGCCGAATTCAATGCGGAAGTACGTGGCGGCTGCATGGGGCGAGAAGTCACACATCTGGGCAGAGCCTCGATCAGAGTTTGGTCGGAGCAGGTTTCTGTCGGCACCTGGGTTTCCTCGTCTAGAGAAGACAAGGGAAGGAACCGGTTTGCCTCGCGCGGGACGTATGCTTGGCGCAGCGAGGAAGCAGAGGGAAAGCCAGACGCAACTCTTCCGTTCGCAGCGTTATGAGATGCAGTAAAGGCCGCGTTAACGCTGAAGCAACTTGGGACTGACTGAATGACAGGGTTGTCAGCCCCCAGACGCTGCCGTGACAGAACAGAGGCAGCCAGCGTTGAGTTACTCCGTGAGCAGGTGTTCCCTCCATCGGTTACAGCGGCTACCACGTCTTCGCATTCGTGGCGAGCATGCAGAAGCGGCACCGTTTCCTTCGTCCGGGAGGGAAACGCAGGTGTATCGCATTGGACCGGCCCAACAAGGTTGATCAAGAAGAGGAGCGGCCCAGCGGCCCATCGACCCTTGAGAGCTACTTCAGCAGCTACGTCAGCAGCTGCGATACGAAATTCAAATTTCCCATCCCGCCCAGGACGAACGAGGAAGAGCTCCGGCGAGCCGCCGAACCAGCGGGAAAGCTGGGCGGCGACGAAGGAAGGGTGAAGCACGACGCCAGGGGTGCAAAGCTCGATGGTTAACAATGATGGATTGTCACGCCAGCCGGAGATCGAGTCGGAGACCCCGTGATGGTACTTCACGAGCATCCGGTTTTCAAACAGCTCAGCAGAGGACCAGGCACGAACAGGGCTAGCGGCTAACTGATGCATGCGCGGCGACGGTAAGCGCCGCCGGCGACAACTTCTAAGATGCATGCAGGTAGTGGATGCAAAAGTGCATGTTCCTGGACAGGCAAGGCTGGAGCACTTATCTCGATACCGGGCGTGAGGAGCAGGGTTCCCGTCGCGGCGCCACCTCCGGTTTGCCGCCATTGCGGTGTTGCAGAGGACTCCGGGCCCGCTAAAGCACCATGGCGGCCGTTGCCTTGCGGGAGGCGCCCCCCCGGCGCGACCGGCCGTGGCCCGGCAGGGGACGGTGACGTGAGCAGCCGTGAAACGGGCTGACGACGCTCCGAGAAGAGAAGGTGGTTCGTGGCAGAAGATCTGGTGGCGCCCAGGACCTGGGCGGTCCAAGGCGGTGGCTGTGGCCGCCGTGGCCGGAGTGGCGAGCGGCGTGTAGGCTAGGTGCTGGCAACGCTCATGCGCCCTCAAGCGGCGGGGGTCTTCTCACTCAACTTCGTGATGGAATGGGAAACCCGAGCTCCTCCTGCCCCATCGGTTGTGTCATAATGATAATGTCCTTGACATGAAAGAAGTTTACTCTTGTATTGGGAAACATGCATGCCTAGTTTCCTAAACATTTTACCAAGTTCTCATTTCTATGTCGGACCCGGTAACCTTGGACTGTCAACATTCTACTCGTTTTGACCTCTTCGACTATGCTCAATGCAATAGTCGTGCCACGTATCCTTTCAGGGGTTTTAGAGGTTCAAACATATTTCAGCGATTACTAGGATAGATTATTTTTTGTCGAATCTTCGATTTGAGCTGAAACCCAACCAAAGTTTGAAAAATTCAACAAACAGTTTAAATTTATTTTTAATGACATATCTGTAATGAAATACTTACACCAGATGTAAATCATTTTGGTTCCTACTGGATTGGCTGAAATTTGGCGAAATTACGTAATTAAGAACTATGTTGTGCATAGCTTGGCTCTGTCCACGTGAATCTCAACAAGTAGCCATTAGTTTCGTTTTTTTTGCATCTGCCTTCACCTAAAATGTCGCTAGACCATCCTTATAACAAAATGTCGCCATGCCATCCTTAAAAGACACGTAGACATACAAAGACCTAATTGGTATTTCCTACAGGTCTAGGATATTCGGTGAATTTTCTTGTGCCAACTTAAGGAACATCCAACATCTTGATCATGTCTATATTAACGATGCTTTTTGATTCATGGACGAGACAGTATATATAACTAAATAGGCCATAAAGAGGGGCCATGGCCATGGTCATCCAGGCTTAAGAAATGAGAAGAAACACAGCTAAAGCAAAAAAAGTTCGGATCATGTCCACCTACGAAGACGGCGAACAGGCAGAGCGACAAAAGGCAAAGACAAAGAAAAGTGAAGTCGAAAGCACAGACAAGGCCGTCCAGTCCGGAGGGAACCGCGATCAATTTAGCATCTCAATCAATCTCCCATACTAAAAGGAGCAGCAAAATGAAAGCAAACAAACTGGAAGAATAGTGCAGAGAAGATGAAATTAAGTAATTCGAAATTCGAGTAGAGCAGAGCTTCTCGCTCGCTTGCCAACACTCGGGTACATTTCGAGTTGATCTAGAGAGCTCACCTGCAAAGTGAACGCAGCAGACTGACAACACCATGGTTCCATATCCAAAGAGGGATTAAGCCGCAGATGCATCCGTCTTTTGGTGGTCCAAATAGAAAAAGCATGTCATGGCCGTGGTTAATTTGTTAGTACTGCCGTACATGCAATGGTACAACCAATAGGTCATGTGGCCTTCAAGAGATACCACCGGGCACCGGCTATTGGTTTGACGTATGGGTTCTAGAGGAACATGTCAATCTGTAAATTTTAGCATCATCTACATTAATTGTTGCCTTGGCCAAATCTGACATGGAGCAAAAAAAAAAAAATTGGAAAGGAACAGCAGTGTTCTGCTGGTTATTTTTATTAATTTTTTATATATAAAGTAAGTACAGGCAAGCAAAAGTAAAAAAAGGTCTAACTAAGGCAGAATGTACAGCAGGTTTCAGAGCCTAGGCCACCCGGAAATTATGAATCCAGGTTTTGAATCCTGCAAGACTGACACGGTTAGCTTTATAAGCCACCCAATCGAGCTCCTCCTTGAATTTCTTCAAACAGCGGAATAAACTTGCTCTGATGCCCTTGAAGATGTGATCATTTCTAGTAATCCAAATAGACCACAAAGGATGAACACCTCCATGAAGAAAGGTTGCTGAAAAGCCAACCTAAACGATCTAATGACACAATGAATGTCTCCCGATGGAATTATCCAAGCTGGTAAAAGATGAGACCAGCATCTGACGGCAAAAGGGCACTGAAAGAATAAGAGATCCCTTGTTTCCATGTCCATATGAGACATGGAGCAGAAATTGGCATCCGTGTGAAATATGGCCAAGGTTCTATATCGTTGCTTGTTTCAAATATCTCTATTGTGGGTCCCACCACCAAATAAAATCAGGGCATAAAATGAACATTCTCACTCTTCTCTTCTCCTCACACATGTGAGTGCAATTTGTTGTTGGTGGTTGAAAAAATAGTATTAATCTATTGCTTGCTAGAATTTGGCATCGGAGTAAGAGGATGCACCGGTTCCCTTTTTTCCTTAATTTGGAACTCTCACAATCTGGGGAACTAGTTATAAAAGCTAAAAAGAAAATATGGAACTAGAATTTGGCAAACGTTGTGGCTGCTCTAAGCAATGATTGTCAATATGTGTTGTGTGCAAGCTACTGAATATATCGTTGGTAAGAGATTTACTCCCTCCCTCGTGCTATAGAACTGTCATACGCCTCCAGGATCAACGTTAAGTTTGACAAAGTCTAGTATAAAAATATATTCTAGAATGAATGTGATCAAACTAATTTAATGTTGTAAATGTTGATATATTTTTCAATGGATTCACTCAAACTTATAGAAATTTGACTTCGGATAAAACTAGAACTTCAATTAATTTAGAATAGATAAAAGTAATTTCAAGCACATAAATCAGTTTTTACTCTCTTGTCCCTAGTTTAATACTACTTTGGAAGAGGTTAGGTGCATGATGTTTACTTCTCATCACCTCGTTCTTAGACGTACTTGGTGACATCGCTCACAGCTTACTCGGACGCCGACTGGGCAGGCTGCCCGGACACTCGCCGCTCTACTTCCGGCTTCTGCATTTATCTCGGTGACAACCTGGTGTCCTGGTCCTCCAAACGCCAGGCTACAGTCTCTCGCTCCAGTGCCGAGGCCGAGTATCGTGCCGTGGCTCACGCCGTGGCTGAGTCTTGTTGGCTTCGCCAACTTCTTCAGGAGCTACACCGCCCTCTGCATACCGCGACCGTCATCTTTTGTGACAATGTCAGCGCTGTCTACATGGCCTCCAACCCAGTCCAGCATGGTCGCACCAAGCACATCGAGATCGACATCCATTTTGTCCGCGAAAAGGTGTCTCTCGGTCAGATTCGGGTTCTTCATGTGCCGTCTTCGCAACAGTTTGCTGATATCATGACGAAGGGTCTTCCATCTCAGATTTTTCTGGATTTTCGGTACAGTCTATGCGTCCGCTCTCCCGACGCATTGACTGCGGGGGGATGTTAAAGTACATACCTTGTATAGATTATAGGATCCTACCTACCGTATCTTCCTGATATTGTTTGGTTGTAGATTGATACGAGGTGGATCGGTTCCTTGGCTCCCAAGGCCCATGTACACGTGATATAAATACACATGAGCTGATCGCCCATTGTTGTGGCGTTTTTCCCTCAAACTATTCCCGTTCGCAAATAGAGAATACACACGCTAAAACACGTCTATATATACATACAGATAAAGATGAGTGAACAAACACACCTCGGTTTATAACTTTATATATACAAGGGATTCGTGAAAATTTAGAAAATCTTATAATTCGAAATGGAGGGAGTGCATTAGAAGAGGTTAAGTGTTGATGTTTATTTCTCATCAGCTCGGTTCTTAGACTTGGTGTATGCTTAATGCTTTGTCTGTGCACATGGTGAGCTGACGAAAGATAGTTCAACAGAGGAAATACGATGTTCACTAACCGCAACCAGAACTATTCGGGGTCAACTTTCCATTTTTCTTGTATCTGGTCTTTTTTATCCTTGCTACAAGATCTCCCCTAGTGACTACTGTTACTGTTAGTCTGTTACTAAGATAAGAAAAAAATGTTACTCCCTCCGGTCCAGAAAATCCGTCGCAAGGACAGCTATGCGATCATACTTGGTAGGTTCATTTTCCACGAACGTTTTAGTGGATCGGAGGAAGTAATTTGCTCCAGATTTCAGGATAAAACTGGAACAAAGTAAAGTAGCCTTTCTGTTGAGTTGCCTGTACTGTACTGTAAACGGAAGTACAACAATTTCTGCCGTCAAATAAAAATTCATTTCAACTTAGAAGACCTAACCGGACATGCTCGCCTTGTAGCCACAAGAACCCCAAGTCCAGTAAAACAATGATCTCCTGCAGCTCACACGTCAGTGATGATCCGCTCTCCAACAAAGTGCAAATGCTAATTTGCAAGTCACAGTGATATTCTATAACATCGTTTTAATATATTTCATCTCAAAAAAGTGTGATTTAGATTGTCTACGGCAGGAACGCCAACGAATCAAAATATTCCACACAATAAAGGGCTCAGGAAATTTCGACAACACTCTGTGCATGTCATTATTTCAAGAAGCTAAGATATCAGGTGGGCAAAGTAAACTGCCTCACTGTTTATTGAAAAGGTGGAATCAGTGAGTACAAAATTCCATAGTTACTCATGAATAAAGTTGGTAACATTTAAGTTAATAGAAGGTTCGGTTTCATACAGCATTGCAGCTTCAAATACGGGATGAGATCTAGCAGCCTTCCCCAAGGCAAGTTTTGAGAGACTTTGTCTACGCATCTGTGATTATCTTTCTTCGTCTGATTGAGAAGGCCCGTCCACCGCGTCGGCGAAGTACTCGACTGCAAGTATTCAGCATGCAAACCATTAGCCTTGACTAGTAACAGATTAAACTTTTCGAAATTCAAGTTCCAATAGACATATTAAAGATGCATTCAAAATCACCTATGTCATCTTGATCTTGAGAATCAAGTAAGAGATCGGAGTCTGAAGGAAGGAATGGGTTGCCAGCATAGTTCTCAAGAGCTGCAAGGTCTGAAAGTCAACATAGCAGCCGTTACTAAAGGATAACAAAGCTATAACCACAGATCAGTTAGTTGATATTTAGACTGGAATATAGTTAAACCCAGAAAAATACATGTTATATAAAATTTGTACTCTGATCTTCCCAAGAAGCAAAAGGCTGGTACCATAGCGGAACGATATGTTATGGATAGTCATGTCCAGGAAAAAAAACTTGAAAAGCATATTTTACCAAAGCTATAGCTTATTGTCCTTATATTTTTTTATAAAAAACTATCAGCCTTTTCTGATTCTTGGTTTTCTGCGACTAGGATTTGAACATGATTTGTATAGTCAGTTCCAAGAAAAAGTTCTGGATAACAGCAAATTTAACAAAGCTATAGCTTGTTGTCCTATCTCTTTTTTGCGTAAAAACACTAGCAGCCTTTTCTGATTCTTGCTTTGCTGCAACTAGGATTTGAACATATATTCTAAAATTATTCTTAGTTAGATACTAACTTCCTCAATAAAACAAGAATCAGGCTACAAGAATGTATCATCATATATGTCACAACGTCCAATCAAATGAAGCAATGTTACTAACTTGCAATATCAATCAGGATGGCATGATAACTACTTTAACTGATGTACATGCTAAGATCTTACAAGATAGAGCACTACCTCCCAAATTTGTCAAATCTGCTGATAGATCAGATAGGCTGAAATCCCAGATCTGCTGCCCTAAGGAAGAGCCATCGCCGCTATCTAGTCCTATTTGCAGAGGACCTCCATTCCCCACAGCAACTCCAAAGCTGGCATCTATTGCTGATGCATCCACATCCATTGCTGATATCTCAGAGGGAGTGAAAGAAACATGATTGCTCGACATTGCGGATGATGGACTCAGAGCAATTTCGGATGACACAGTACCAAAGGCTGTTGCACCATGTGCAGCTTCAGGTGCTTCATTCTCCATTATGCTTTAGAAAAACAAGGTACACATTAAATGAATTACAAACGTTCCGTGAAAAATAATATGCTTGAACAAGCATGATTGTACAGCTCAAAGGAAATGGGCCAACGGAAAGAAAAACATTTGGTTATGTTTAAGTTGTCATTTTTCTTAGTGAAAGCTAAGAAAATAGTATTACACAAGTTGTTCTTGTTGTTTTTATGCTATGTTCTTTACGGAACCCTGTACTGGAGAGTTAACCAGTAAGTAACAAAAGGAGAAGCAATAATTACTAGATGGATTAGATAACAATAATAGTCCATTTGCTAGTAATTCCAGAAAGATCTTAAAAGGACAATAGAACGATATCTACATGATACAAACATTGTTTTTACTTTTCCAGTTTATCATAATTAACTGGAAGAAAGCTCCAAAGACACGCAAGAAAATGGAAACAAGGCAATGAAGATGCTTACCCATTTCCTGAGCTCATGCGAATCGGATGATAAGGAATTCCATTTGCTATATGGTAGCCCGGTGGACCACAAGCCATTGCATTAACATGAGGTTGACCAGGAGCAGGTAATCCAGGTTGTTGAAGTACTGGATATCCCATAGGCAAATTGTTAACTGCACTGATAACAGGTAGAATCGAATAAGAAAAAATGTAATATAACTTCACAAAAGAAGGAGATCAGTGAAAATACTGGAGCAACGCCGGGGAAAAAAGATAGCATGCAATTTCATCGACAACAGAGAAAAGTTATAACTGTATTGCATAAGCTATCAAGGTATGCCATAATAATCACAGCTCTTGATCCAGAGCAGAAGACCCGCGCATTAACATAGGTGCCAAGAGCATCATTAGCAACGCGCATGGAGGAAAGCAAAGCAAAACAAAGGGAATGCTATTCGAATCAAACTGGTAAGTCCAGAACTGTATATCAACATCAACAACTGAAAAAACTTTTGTAGAAATAATGGTTGGATGTTCAAGATCAGATTGAACTTAAGTTATGATTTCCAAAAATTATCAGTAAATAGCTGTTTTCAGGATACATGTACTTATTTGTGTCCTTTATAGCTAACTGCCAATATCATTAAGATGATAGCCTAAGGCAGGTATCGGTCATTCAAGTACTAATCTAACAAAGAACATAGTGACCATTGAAGGATTGTGCTGTTTATGTGGGAGTTACAGGCACCACCAACTGGCCAACTAACAGAAAAGAAAGTTATTACTATAAACAACACATCCAATGAACGAAATGCTTATTTATAACAAGCCCGAATTTTAAAATCCAGCATTACCTAATTAAGTTATAATACTACAGTATGAAGATAGACATTACCGGGCATAGGACGAATTCCATTCTGTGTTGGAGCCAATGGAACCTGCTGGGTACTGGGAATTTCATCAGATTGTATTGGTGCTCCAACAAATGGTTAAACAAGTTGATCTGTTTTTTCAATTTCAACCTTATGTAGTAAGCCTGAAAAAACTCAGAATTCTCTTCTTCAAGCTTCTTCCACACTGAACGAGCAAAAGTGGAGAAAGGCTTTAGTGCTATAATAGATACATCTAAATGCTGAGCTTCCTAAAGAAATCTCAAAAGACAATGCATTTCAAAATATACATTTCATTACGAAACATGGTTAAGATATGCATCATGTACTAAAACAGATGAAACAGCAGTTTTCCTTCAATTCTAGTTGACGGAATGGAGTTAGCATTAATATTTCCAGAAGGAATGTCGAACAACACTGATTAGTAGATCATTTCAATAACACACAGAACTACAGGATGACTATTGGATACAATCTTAATGAAAATAAGTACAATGGCGGTCTAGCAATCGAAGTTATGTTGAAGCATATTCTGAATAGTATTATTTCTCAACTTATTCACTACACCAAAATAGGGCTGGTGTACAAATAACTATACTATATCCAGATAAGGGCTCTCATCTTAGAAAACTTCATGTTCCTAACCAAGTTTAAGTGAACATCTAAAAAATTGCAAGCATATTATCTCATAACAGGTTCTTTCATGTGATACGAGAAAGTGCTACGGCATTGCTGCCAAATGAGTTGCAGGACAAACTCAGAATGAAACTTACCTAATGTAGTGAAACCAGGTTCTATTCTCGCACGAGTAGAAAGATCCGAACAACTTCTCCTCTACTCATATATAACTGTAGGCATCGCTCTATTAAATTCTGGACCTGCAATAGCCAAAAATGCTTAGTTATTATTTAGAAATAGCAGAAGCTACAGTACCAGCATTAACCCCACAAAAATTACAGAAAATCTAGGCATCTTTCTTACTAATTCAATATCTTCACGGGAAACCTTTTTATTATCATCTGCACATGATAGTGAACAATAATCTCCTAAAGCTTCGTCAGCACTATTGTATTTGGCTGTTCAGAATCTTCATCACCAACTTGCACTGATGGTTGCAAATTTGCCTTGCTATCAATATCCTGTGGAAATGCCCAGAATGTGTCCATTTATTAGAATGCAATAAAAGAGATAGGATATCAACAAATAGTGAACGCAAAGTCAGTGGCTTATATAGTTATACTTATTGAAGTGAATATACTCTACTACTCCAAGATTCGGAAAACCAGTTGGTTAGTGACTTTCTGGATTCTAATTTACAAGAGAATGAATTGATGAAACTTATGTAAGGCTAGTTACTCAAGTGTTTTCATACACCTTGCATCCAAAAGTAAAGATGTCTAGACCTTCTGCTTTTGAACTCTACAAGGGTTATATTTTTCAGTAAACTCGTTGAAGCAAGCCACATTTTTTTTACAATAAAGCATAACTGCATCCCGTGAAAACATGTAACTTGTTAAAATGGAAGGTTTATATACTGTAACCTGACCTCGGCGGCTCAGCCTCTTAAAAAAGGCGTGCAGCAGATAATCTCACCTGGGAAGTCTCCTTCATTGTGGATCGCTATGATAACACAATTACAACTTGAATCAACACTTCTTTTAGATGCAGAAGACTTATCCCCCACACTCCCAAAATTAATTGGGTGGATTCGCAACCTTGTGCATACCGCGACAGCAAAGGAGAGTCTCGGGATTAACACTTCTGAAAGCAAAGAAACGTTAGTAATTTTGGTTTAACTGCATAAGTAGATAGTATTTATACCAACAATGAGAAAACTGATAGAAAATTCTTCCCAAAAAAATCCAATGAAAAAAAATCTATATGCAAGTTCTTGAACATTTTCTGATGGAAAGTGTATGATGGAATGAAAAAAAATTATGCTACTTTCATCTATCATGGGAAGTTAGAAACTAAAGATTAAGAACATAATAAGTGGGACAAATTACATTAAATCCCATGGTCCACCGTCCACATCCCAACTCTTTTCGTCATCTAATTTCGACCACGATAATAAAAGAAGAAAGTTTTAGTAGATGCAGATGCTTACTGCATGTAGCAGCGGAGGTGTTCAGTAAGAGAAAAGGGTGGGCACCGTTGATAAGAAGGATTGCTGAAGAAAAACTCGGAGAAAATGCTGGGAGACAGAGAGGAGAAGAGACAAAGAAGGTGTTCTCAGGAGAAAGTTAGCAAGGAGGCTTGTAGTTGGAGTAGTTTTTCGGTGTTGAGTGTAGATGGCTGTTTTTGTTTAGTCTAAGTCTGTAAAGAGTTTAGGAGTTTTACCGTTGAGGCTGCTGTGAGAGTTTGGAGGCAAGGGTGTGTGTAATGTGGTGAAGCAGTGGACGGTAGCAAACGATGTTATTATGGGTTTCGTTTTAATAAAAATGAAATCGGGTTCAATCTAAAAAAAAAATCGACCACGAACAAGGGGCAGACCTAGATTGTGTGCCAGGTATGTATTGGCACACCATAAATTGTTAAGGACCCCTCCCTCCCTACAGGGATTGATTTAACTGAAAGAAATCGCTCGCTTCGCTGGATGTGAACCAACAACCTAGCTCATACCTGAAAT